>OY735884.1:3600000-4200000 GCA_963506565.1 Tachystola acroxantha
AGGTATTGGAGTGACAATCGTACACACGACAATTTTGTAAAAATTAGATGAGCTTAAATCGTGACAAATTGTACAATGATATAATTCCTTATATCTGAAAACTTGACTGGTTTGGCCCAAAAAATATTTTATATCGCCTTTTGCATACTTATAAAAAAATACAATATGACGTTTATAAATAGTATTCAAGCAAAAAACAGCCAGTTCTATTTTCAGAATATACTACTCTTCGAGGAGTTGAGGGGCGTATTTGCGAGGGGAAAACTGTTGATTTTTTGTTCTTTTGATTTTCAAGTCAGTTGTGATCCTGTAAATGTCATAACTTGAAAAATGTAAGATTTACGAAAGGTGAACAAAGTAAGTATGGAACAATCGAATAAAGATCTAAGTTGAGCATCTATCGTACCGTAGATAGGTATGGAATCGTACTATAAGACATTATAAGATCTCAAAAACTGGACTGGACCGAATTTAATAATTCTTTTACAGTTACCTTCATAGTTTTAACTTTTATCTAACAGTGAAATTATTTTTACAAATAGGTCAAATAGTTTTTGAGATAATCTCAACCTTAAAAACTCTCCTGTGCACTTTTATCTGTGTTAAACAATACATGATGCATCATCTTAAGAAGTGCATAGAGTTCAACGTACCTATCTCTAACTAGCAACAAAATACGTGCAACAAAAATACCACAATTCATATCCTTTTCAACTGCGCCGCGTTTGCAGAATGCATAGAGTATTACAGAGAGAATAGTGCAGTGTAGTGCTGCTCAGCAAACAATAGATAAGGGGGCTCGAGCGGGGTCGAATGGGGGGCAGAGGGTGACGAATGCAAAGCCCAGCCCCCACTGGGGGGGGGGGGGGGGGGGGTACCCACACCAGCGCAGGCCGAATTTAACGCCACTTTTAAGATATTTTGTGGCCGCTATTTCTCTTGTTGATTAAAAGGAGAAGGAAACACTTCTAGTTACAGGAAAGTAGGTGACTTGATTTCCTGACCCATTTCTTTTTCCGAAAGTGACAAATTCTTACATGATCAGTCACATAGAATGATGGTCTGAGAAGGATAACAGGGATCATTGGTGAAGGGAGCGAGACCCAGCAGTGGAACAAAGTATATAATGTTTTAGCATTAAAACTAATGAACCAATATTTGAAATTATACACAAAACTCTTACTACCCTAATTCGCATTATCTCTATGATATTGTCGCTATTATGCGAATATAGACTTAAACGTAAATACACGAGTTAGAAAAGTATTAGTCAATGGTGTCTGACTGTTCCGCAAAGACCTCCGCCAGTCTAGATTCTAGATCCTGTACTTTACATAAAGTTTTGAAATGAAATGATTTATTTGCCTTGAATGTGGTTACAGGGTTCTTACATTAGTACTTATGTCCAGCACACTCAGTCATTGCTGACATGCAAATATTATGGTCACATATTAACTTATTCCTATTATATTATTTACATTTCAATGACTGTTATAATTATAATTCAATTATTTCCTATTAATATCGATGTCATAATAATAATAATTAATCTACTAATTCACATAACTTTTTAATATTCTAGTCTAGTTTGTCAAGTGTTTGATTTGAACACTTTTGAAAATTATCGTATCGCAGGTTTCGAACAAAAAACGGTTTTCAATGTTATCTCTTGCTTCCGTAAAATGGGCAAACGTTGAATTTTATCATCGAGCAAACATTTTTTGTACCTAATTCAAATACTTAAACATTTTTTCTATGTTTGTGTTATGTCCATAGGTAGGTATATATTTGCATAATTTTGTGTGAGTAGTAGTAAGTCACAATGGATAGTTTTAAACAATTCCAAAACGCAAGGACACTGATTTGATCTCGTTTCGAGATTGGCATTCGAGATAACCGAGGTCGTTAGTCGATATTAGCCTTTTGAATTTTCCACTTATGGGAAATGGCGTGGACATTACCTTACCGCAGCTAAAACATTTCGGGGTTTAATTCTCCGCATACAAAAGCCACGTTTTAGGGTTCCGTGGCTCAAAAGGAACCCTTATAGGATCACTTTTCATTATTACATGCCAATACAAGGGACCTTTCATTATTATTATTAAGCCTTTATTTTCCACACAATAATTGATGCATACATATAATTTGAATGTCATTCTTAGTATCTAAATATTTCATTAACATTATATTATAATATTGAAATTAAAATTATAAAAGTATTTTACATTACATTATAAATCAAATTATCATAGTATTTACATTTTGTGTTAATTATGGGACACCCAATTTCGGGTATAGGCCTCCTCCATCTCTTCCCATTTGCCTCTATCTTGTGCTAGCCTGGCCCATGTAGAGCCGGCCACTGCGGTAATGTCATCCTTCCCTCGCCGGCGCGGTCTTCCTGAAGATCGTTGTTCTTCTCGAGGATACCAGTGTAGAACTTTTTCTAATACAAGGGACCTTTCATGGAAAATATAAATAGGATATTGGTATTGATTTATTAATACGTATATTTTGTATGTATGTATATTTGTTATTTGGTTATAAAAGTAAAAATAAATTATTTTAATCTACATACGCATGCACTTTGTTATTTTACTTGTTCACGTTGTTTTTCCGGTTCGACTGGAAGAGATCACTTGAGTGAGCCTTTGCACTTACCTACATATTTTTAAGTTTTTCTTTCATATATGTCTCTTTTAATTTATACATGTGCTTACAACAATTTCTTTTTGTTTTTAGGGTTCTATGCCTCGAAAGGAAAAAAAGGAACCTCGAAAGCAAAAATAAAACCTAGAATCATGAAATTTGTCAAGAAGCTAGGTCTTATAGCACAAGTAAAGGAAAAAATCCGAAAACTGTAAATTTGAAATCTCTATTTTTTTCTTTTAAAAAAATTGAAGTGACTTAAGGGAAGCCTCGGTGCGCGAGTCCGACTCGCACTTGGCCTTTTTTTATCTTAATTTTGCTAAAACTTAATGTTTAAAAAAAATGGGGTAATATTTTTGAGTAGGATCTTGAACAATCTTATTTCGTATTTTCAAACGTTCAGTTCCACCCGACACCCTTGTAACCTCGATGCATTGCTACCTCATTATCATTCCGACAGGGTTCTTGCGTCGGCTCCAACGCATTTTTCACTCTGACTCGGGTTCTGCACATAGATTATGCTAACTAATGAGCGCTTAGCGTTCAGGGAGTCTTAACGAGAACTCGACGAAAAAAACGGGGGTTTATTCAGGCAGCTGTAACGTCAGTGGTGCAGTTGTTGGAACAATCACGATACGGTCCCAGGTTCAGTCTCCGGTCAAAATGTACAGGAGAGTTTTTGATGTGTTGATTATCTTAAAAACTACTTGACCTATTGCAAGAATTCTTTCACTGTTAGGTAGATAAAAGTTAAGTCTATGTAACTGTAAAAGAATGATTCAATTAAGTCCGTAGTTTTCGAGATATCTCTCTCTGAGGTCGGTCCCTCATGTCTGAGGATCGTGGTCAGCATGAGGTTTGCATCTGGAACGGATGATTTGTCTCCACCGGTTCCTGTCCAGCGCGTCTCTTACGATCGTGTAGAATTTGGAGTACGAAGATTCTTTCACTTGATCGTCCATCTTGTTGGTGAACGACCCCGTGATCTTTTGAGATAATCTCTAAACTATATTGAGCCCCCCTGTAAACTTTTCTCTGTCTTCGTGTGTACATCAACCCGAATCTAGTAACATATTAACGTCGCGTGTGTTACCTGTGTGTTACGCAGTTACGATAGATGTGCTATCGACTGTACCAATGATGATACGAGTTTATCGAATAAAAAATTACCTACACGATTTGTTGTAATAGGTTTGCTAGCCACTGCGTAAATACTGTTGCTATGAGACTTGTCATTCGTGCGATATTTGTTGCTACGGCCTGTATACGGTGTTTACGTACTTGCTAGCGAACGAATTCACTACAGCACAACCATTGGAATCTCGGCCGTATGTCTGTGGCGTAAAGTGTCCACGTGTTGTTCGTGCTATCGACTGTACAACTGCCCTGGTCCTACATTTCTTATACATGTTCTTATAGAAAGTTGCATTCACCTGGAAAATCAATCTACAATCTAAATTGAGGTTCAGATTAATGGCACAGAACATGGAAAATAGGAGATTGAGCAAACAGCCTGACAGCGTGTCACCGTTCGGATGTCGTGTTCTACAAACTACTCAAATTATTTGAGTAAAGTTAACAAAATATAAATGAGAGTTAGGGACTCGTGAAAACTCCATACCATTTTCTTGGGTGAAGTAGACACCGCTAGCTCTCAGTTTTATTGTAAATCGTCCAAAACAAAGTGAGGAACTTCCTCCAAATTAACCTTCATATTAGTATCAGGAACGGACAGTAGTAGTTTCGTCGAGTAGATCCAAAGTCTCTATGGTTCTATTGGACCATGGTTGCAACTGAAAGGAGAGGTTCCGGTTACAAACCGTGCTCGTGACGATTTTGCTTTGTAAAATTGGGGTTAGTAAATAAAATCTTGAGTAATTTAAAGCTCAACTCGTATCTGCTAGATTGTGTAATCTCCGAAATACCTGTAGTCCGAACCGAACTTCGAATCGACTATGGCTGGGTTCGTCACATCAAAGGAACCTTGTTGGCTAAGGATACCTTGGGTAAAGGAGTTTATAAGCTTGCCCCTCTCCTACTCAGGTATATTATAATGTACGGATGGTGTAGGTATGGTAGGTCGGTCATTCAAATATTTTAATCCCTGTTTCCGTATAATTATAAGAATTATTTTTTATTCGTGCATTATTTACATTTTACATCTCATTCTTTTGTTGAATGCTATGGCGTGGTGTGTACTTACTTAAATGTATGATGATGATTTGATGTGCTAATAAGATTGATATTAATCGTACTGATATACCTAACTAATTCACGTATACCGCAGCCCAAATCAAGTGTCTTATTTTGTAAAAAGAATATGATCGTCTAATTACCTGTTATGATGTAACACTGAAGGAACTGATTGATCGAATCTGTTCATCATTGCGAAAATAAAGTGATCCGATCTAATAATATGAAACTAATTATGCAATAATCACAGAACAGCTTAAAATGTTAGTAGGGTAGGGTAGTTTTTGTTTACAAAATAATACACTTGATTTGGGCTTCGGTTTAAGTAATTATTGTACCAAAATGGGTTTATCTGTGTCTATATTTATGACCACTTTGTTGAGAAACAATTTGTAGTGTGCGTTTGATTCGTCGACTGAAACTATTTATTTAGTAGGTAAGTAGTAGCAAAACAGTCTTTGAACCCATGTTCAAGGACTGTTCCTATTTTGGCCTTTATTACTACTTGTACGCCAATACGAATCGGGTACCCAAAACGCCCTCAATCCCTTACAAGTGTGACACTTTACAACAGACAATCGTACTTCTCCGAATGGATAGGATGAACAGTCGATATCAAATCAAATGTGCGCGGGCTTTTTGTGCCACAATAAGACCTAGATGACGATATTTTTGGTGTAGGTTGATGTTTTGACGACTGTACCTAAACCTATTTTTATATTTGAAGTTGTAGATTTGTATATGTGAAGAGGCGGGTGTCAGAAACATGATTCACGGTCGGGAAAAGTAATTTTCTTGAGGAGGGACGAAGTTTAATATTTACGTGATCCGAAGTGGATCTTGGCCCCCGCAGGGAAAAGACGCCAGTCGTGATGATCCCTCACGGACTGCCGCCACGTGTGTGCCTGCAGTCGGTGCAATGCAGGTCCTTCGGGACTTCGTTCCACCAGCGATACCTAGGAATATCAGCTTGGGGTCGATACTGAGTTAAATAAATATATATTTTTTTAATTTTTATACGCAGAGTAAACTTCACAGCATTTTACAATTAAATTACAAAATTGACATATTAAAAGAAATTATATATGTACCAAAATAATAGCAAAAAGACAAAGAGAAACTGCAGTGTTGGCAAGTTATGTGTGGTATGATGTGTGTGATGTTGCTTGAGTGAGAGAGAGAGAGAGAAAGAGAGAGAGTGGTTGTTAATAAGTTAGTTTTAAACTGAGAGAATTAGATAAATGGTGATGTTCCTATATGTTATGATTGAGTTGTCGCATGATAAATGTTGTGAATTGATTGTGAGTGAGAAATAAATCATTCTTGTGCTGCTGTAAGTCTTTTGCCACTTTTCTTCTAAGCGTTGGCACATTTTCCTTACAAATTGGTGTAAATGTAAATTCAAAAAATGTCGACGTGCAAAAATGTACTTGTCGTACTTGCAATAAAGAGTATGATTCTGCACAGTCGATATCAGGTAAAAAGATTTCGAAATCTGTCTAAGATGGAAGGGAATAACTTTTGGTTTTTGGCAATTGTAAATTCAGCACTCAATCACAATATCATATTATTATTCTCTTCCCTCTTTTTCGGCCGTTTTGTGAGCTACCGAATATACCGTATTTTTTTTCAAACAACAATAATTATTAATATGTACTTACCTAAATAAAAAAAATTATTACAAATAAAAAATTTCAGTTAAACTCTGCCCACCCTGTTTATTTTTGACATGTATTAAGTAGGCAACATTGTGAATGTCCTCTACCATTCACAGGTATAACTATTCGCCCAAGGCGCTCACATGTGGAATGTTATATGAGATACTGACTGATCATATCGTGCTGAGAAAATTTCGCCTCTTTCTAAAATAATCCTACATCATAAATCTGCATTTGTGTGCCGTGGCCGGCGCGCCAGGCTAGTTATCCATAAACATGTCAATCCACTGACAGGAGTACCTCTTTAATCCGCGATCTCCCAAATTACCCACTACGGCCTCTCTTTGTATGATGAAGATTAATTACCCGACCCTCCCGCTGTACGGTGCTACCCTTTAGTCCGAACAGACTTTCGGTTGTAATAAGCACAGACGTTTACGGGTTTTAGCCACTTTGTACTTTTTGACAATCACTATGTTAGAACATGATGAAAAAATTCTTGCCGTGGGCAGGACTTGAACCTGCGACCTTGTCATCCGTGACACGCTCTTACCAACTGAGCCACCACAGGCCACGCCACGCGCACCGAAAATCTTCATCGCTTTATACATACTTAAAGGGTATGTTACGCAATTCCATCTATCGGACAATAGTAGTATTATTCCGACAACCATGTCTAACATTCGGTTAGAAACATGATTTATGACGATGCGCTCCTATTTTTACTCAGAATTTGAATTACGCATTATCCATGCTCGGTGAATAAATTAGAACATGATGAAAAAATTATTGCCGTGGGCAGGACTTGCACCTGTGACCTTGTCATCAGGCAAGAATTTTTTCATAATGTACTAGTTTATTCACCGAGCATGGATAATGCGTAATTCAAATTCTGAATCACTATGTTATTATTATTTTTTGGTATCAGGGTTTTAGTCGAAACAAAAGGGTTCCTGATGAGACCTCAAAGGTCTATTGTGACCCCGCACCGAGTTATAATATTTTCTTCTTCTTCCTCAGCATACCGCAGCCCATTCCTGGGCATATCCATCTCCATGAATCCTCCATGTGGTCCGATCCAAGGTTGTCTGGTCCACACCGAGCCAGCAACTAACTTGATGTCATCAGACCATCTGGCCGGTGGTCTGCACGCTTCTTCTAACCTTCTGCTATAATATAATATATCGTTTCCATATTTTTATATCAGTGTTTCTTACATACATAAACTCAAGTTTTCCATGTCGGTAGGTAGTCAGATACGACGGACTTCCTTTTGCTTCAATTTTGGCATCCTCCTGAATTTCAGTAGTGTGAAATAAAGTCATTCGACTCCCTGAAACCGATACCAAGCCTCGGAACGTTTACAAATCTATTACCCTACGATAGTTACGATAACGGCCGATAAACGGTTTTCGATAATTCCACGGATTATGGAAGTTAAGTCATTAGGGCTCGCCATTAATATTGTATGGAAGTTTCAAATGACCCGAAGTTAGCCTCGCTTTAACGTGTGTGACGGGAGTGATGAACGATAAAATATGAGCGCATTCAGTTTCTGATACTTGAATATCATCATCAGCCCGTATCATCAGTCCACTGTTGGTCGTACGCTTCTCCTAAGGCGCGGCACTCAACACGTTTCTCAGCTTTTTGCATCCAGTCAATACTCTTATAGAGATTAAGGGTTTAGGTTTGACAAGGTTCCATCCCGTTCTGAACGTGCGCAAATTATAACCCTCTAATAATTATATCCGGTAGACAAGAAAAAAAATACTTTCCTTCTATATGTACTGCCGGCGGTGTGGGACATTTTAGTTCATGTTCCAGTTGACAGTAGGCATCTTTCGAACAGAATATTACCAATACAAACAAAACAAAGTGAAAATAAACAAGGACTCTCTTATATCTATAAATTTTCCGGAACCGGTGTTCAAAGAAAGGGTGTCCCAATTTATTTAGCAAATAAAATAGGTTAACGTTTTTACGAGGCACCGTTTCGTTGGGGACAAACGGTGTTGCTAGAAAATATTGTCCTTTCCTGTCCACCCCGTCCTATTGGAATCTTGAGAAGGAGTTCCATCAGTCAGATATTTTTGTCCACTACCATGAAATTCTGTAGTAACTTCGCTGTAACATTCGCTAGCCAGCACGTAGTGTTAGTTACAAGATTCGTGGTTAGTGGTATTATTGTTTCCAAACTAAAGTCGCCCTAATAACTATAGTTATTACGCAGTTGCTAGCGAGCGAATTTACTGTTGCAACTCATGGTAAAGATCTATTAGATCCTCTAAGGACGAAGGTGTTCCATATAAATTAACTACTTACCGCAACCGTAAAAGAATGATTGGCCTGTATTTACCGCTACTAGTTCGGTCATTCGGAATACTGGCTGCTATAGAGATAACAAGTGGTAGTCATTTTTGCTCTTTTCTACAAATAAAAATGCCCTACCCGCGGTAAATGGTTGACCTTTGCCGATTTTTAGATAAAACGTATTTTCCGCCACTAGTTCGGTCATTCGGAATACTGGCTGCTATAGAGATAACAAGTAGTAGTCATTTTTGCTTTTATCTACAAATTAAAAAAAAAACTACCCGCGGTAAATGGTTGACCTTTGCCGATTTTTAGATAAAAACTTGACCAGTCAAAAGGCGTTTTGAAAGCCAAAACGCCTTTTGACTTCCATAACGCCAAAGTGGTTTTCAATGCTAAATAATTCATGCAATTTCGCAATAATGTCTTCGAGGGAAAAGATTGTACTTTAATATTCTTCGCCACGAATTGTTCTTAGGAATAAATCTGTTTATTCAGTAAGCTTAGCGGAGGTTCCGCTAATCCCACGGAAGCCTCTAATCTCAGGCTGTGCGTCGCCTCAGTCTTATTTGGCATACACTCTGGAGGAAGATTAACCTGAGTTGCACGCGTTTCAGGGGAGTGAAACCTGATTGATATTTATAATGATATTAAAATTGAGAACACCGAGTGAATTATACATAAACAAAGAAAAAACGCTTTTTGGGTTCTTTATGACATAAAATGTATAATATGAGGTTCTCTTGAAAATGGCGGGAAACGACGGTTGCTAAATTATTTGATAATTTTCCTTTTAACGTCTACAGGGACTATTTTGTGTTTAATATCACGTTAAATTAATCAGAAAATGTTCGCGAATTGTGAAGTTATTGGATTATTTATGCAAGATCTGAAGTTTCACGCTTTTATCAAGAGTTCCCGCTACAAGCTCGGGAGTGAACGTGACTGTCGAGCTGCTTCGTCCAGAGTGATGACGCTACGGCGTCTCCTCTGGATGAAGACATGAAGACGCGGCTACCCAGGGTGAAGACACTACTGCGACTCCCCTGGAAGAGGAAGATAGAAGACTATTGAATATATTGAATTTTCTGTAACATGACATTGGCAAATGACGAACTGTCGAGTCCATTAATAAAATAAATAATAAGTATAATATGATTACACAGACCAGTTACCCAATAGACATGAAATACCGATAGTACCGATTTCATATCGGTACAAATTTGCACGCGAAAACAAAGATGAGCGCATAGAGACGAACCGGGGGACAGGGCACATATTAAAGAGATGCGTCTATGTCGATAATATCTCTAGGTTACACGTGTCGCAAAGCATTTATGCGCTCATGTGCGGGTAGACACGGGCGCCCTCCTGTTAACAGGTATATGGGGTAAGTGGTCTGTGTATGATCAAGACGAATCTAATAACACCTCATACATTATTTTTTTTATCAAACAGACTGCAGAAAGCTACAAAGGACCCCGACATGTGCTCGAAAAACATAACCCAGATAGGTTTTTTTTGTCGCCTCCTTTAGGCAAACGACTTGATGGATTTGATTGGATCACTGACCGGCCCCATTCAACGTGAGAACTTACATATTATATGTGAAAAACTGTGTTTATTTTATATCTAATAAATGTTATATTTCCATGACAAAAAACCTTGATTTCTTTAAGAATTTCACGTCCAGTCAGTTCGGAGACAGATATGGACTTGGACAGCCGAGTTGGGATCCTGACCCATAATAATTCGCGTAAAAGCAACACAAAACTGTTCCGCTGACAAATCCGACCCTTGTCTTTCTGCTCCTGGCGTTGACGGCTCCATTTCAGAGTTCTAAGTGCAAACTGTTGCGAACCCCTGCTTATCTTGTACAGTCGACACCACATCATATACGGGTATTTTCTGCAAAGGCAATATGGCATGCATTGATAGTGTAGATTGGTTTGCTTTAGATAAATACCATAGCTAAATTGTAATACCGGTTAATTTTTATTATTATTTTCTAAATCGAACTGATATTATTATAGATTCCTCTGCCAAATAAAAAGCTTGATTGTTATCTCGAAAACAAACACTAAAAGAAAATTGTTGTTTAAAAAGCCATATAATTCGGGATATTTGAAAAAAATAATGTAGGTTTTGGTAAACTAGTAATTTGGTAACTTTTAATTATTAAATATCGATCTTGAAACTACGTAGCGATAACATTTTTATTTATACCTTGTGCGGGGCAAATCACAGACCACGCAACAGCGATGCGACAAAAGTGGCACCTTGTTGAAACCCCAAATCGCTTGAAGCCACAAGGGTTCCATTCAGACGAACCGTTTGATCTATTCGATTACGAGTCTTCAAAATTCGTATCCAGGACATTTTTCGTATATCGTAGTGTCGATATAGTAAACTCTTTCTAGGCTGCCTACTGAGATATACCTTGCCAGCTTATCAGAAGTCTAAGGCAAGACTAAGGATAATACCCATCAGGTGAACGAAGATTGATCGTAATCTCGCGCAGAAAATTATATGTAACAAATAGTGCCCTGTCTGCGATAATACTTCCTATCCCGGGCTATCCCCCCGTAATCCCCTATCCCCGCGGCCATTTGTTTTCGCGGTGCGCTGATTAGGGATTTGCCGTCATTTGCGGGATCCGTGACGTATGTAGGAGATACACGAGTGTATTTTGTAAATGTAGCATTTAAAGTTCAATTTACACAGACTGTTTTGGTAATTGCTTTGGTTACAAAAGCAATTACATGCTATAAATGATGTCAGTACTTTATCCATGTGTTTGTAAAGTAATTTCTGTACTGATCTGATATGCCGATATGATCTTGGAACGGATGTTTCAAAGGCTTGATGGAGCCGTAATTACGTCACAAAAACGTTGATATCTGGTAAGAATACAAATCTTGTGTCCGAAAATACAAAAAAAATAACTTCCCGTGGTTCACCTGCGTGTACCACGGGGGAAAAAAAACGTGAACAGCCGAGGTGGACCACGGGCAATAACCAAAGAAGAGAATTGTTGTGTACTTATGAACGTACATGTGTTTTAGAGCTATATATATAATTTTTAAACGTATTTTATTTTAAATGGTGAAATAAGCAGATAAATATCTTAATTTATATGGATACAATAACTTATTAAGTACTTACCTACCTACTTATACTATCCATTTCAACTTGGTCAAAATTCCTAAACAAATTACCCTAGACAATGCTCATACTTATCTTACATCCAAAGACTATCAATGCTTATACTTTCAGTGTAGTGCTATAAACAAATATTTCATTCTCAAACATTTTTCGATTTTCCTTAAAGCGAATCTAAAGAAGGCTATTTAAATATGTACGTGAAATGCTTTCAAATATCCTCTGTACAGCATATTCATGCTAATGCAACACTCCAACTAGAGCTTAGCACTTGGACGAAGTGTTTTGAACTGCAATGTTAGCGTACTCAAAACTCGGTTGAGTTGAGAGAGGTGAATGCATAGTACCTACGCTGAATACAGCTCTTCAGAATATGAAATAAAAGTTGGCGCAGTTTTTATTTGGTGCGTTTTCTTCAATTAGTTTAATTTAATTTCTGAAGTAAAGTGAATGTTTTAAAAAGTACATATTTCAATTATGGAGAAGGGATAAGCCTTTGCTTGGCGTTTTGTGGGTTATAGAAAATAGTAGAGCTTCGAACGTGAAACTGTGCTGATGAAAGGTTTTTGCCACTTTTTCTTATTACCAGATCAGCATGTACCAATAAGTTTAAATGGTTCTGTAGATACAATATCCTCATTAATATAAACTGCCTAAATGGTGGCTAATAGTAACTTGACAATTGTTAAACCTCTGATTTAAATGGCTAAATCGTCGTTTATTGATACGAATCTGAGAATTTTGAGAGCATGAATTTGACCTTTAGATATTATGATTAGCAGAGGTATAGTTACAGATACTAGTATGAACTACATGAAGAAAACTTTCGAAATAAAATAATCTCTTACCTACATAAAATATTCCAAAATCAACATTATTTTTCACGTAAAGTTTTCGTTTGTGTATTACGGTTTACATCAAAGGGCAACTGATTTCATTTGGAGCTATTGTGGGAGAGAACTGGCGGTATTGCACAGAGTAAACGACGCAGATATAACAGTTGTATTTAGTGTAGGTAGCGTTAGAAAATCGACACATCAAAATGTCCATATAACGAAAAAAATCTTGTTACCGATTATTTTATGGAACACATCCATTACGCAAGTGTGGGACATTTTCTAACTCCGTTAATGCGATGGTAGGTACCTATAAACGAACGTTAGGAAACAATTCCATTAGCGGCCACACCATTATTGACAGGTCTCCTATAGAAAGACGATATAAAATTAATGGCGTGTTTTCTTTAACAACGCTGCTAATACTTTAGTTAAATAGTAGGAAGTTCTGGTTATGATTAGTCTTCTTTGTGTTTGCTTACTATTGTGAAGTACCTAATGAACAAGGAAACTGTTTTCTTTGTAATTATGGGTACCTACTATTTCGTTTAGCACTAATCGCATTGTAACAGTGTGGCTTACTTTGTTTTGTTTGCGTACTTTTTTGAAGTAAGTAATGGACTTTTAAATTGCGTTTTCGATGTAATTAATTAATTATACATACTATTTCGTTCAGAACTGGTCCATCTCTTTAACTTTATTTGACTGTTGTTACAAAAAATACTTAAAAGTATAAACATAATATTATCCGTCACCTACACCTACATGTACATTTTACAATGTTTTCGATAAAGGATTTTGTCTCCCAGAGACGCAACAAGTTAGGTATTTAAGCTAAAGTCCGTTTCGCACGTCTGTGTATATTTACATTTTAACACTAATGAACAACTGAAACTACCTAGGCAGACACACTATTTGAGTTAGCAAGTTTACTCTCTCAAACATCAAACAGCAGGAACAAGGAATAGTTTAAGCAACTTTGAAACGTCAATAGAATTAACTGTGTAGATGAAGACATCCATTTGATAGCAATAAACTGGTTTAATGTAAATATTCCTCTTTCAAAGCAATTGAATTGAATTACGGATTTGATTAAATATTCATTGCCCTGTTTTGACTTAGTTGTTCGAGGTATTGAATTTACTAAATACTCAATGCCTACTGATACTTCGGTATTAATGCAATTCCTTTATTTTGTATTGATGAAAATTATGATTTTTTTTAAACACTGACTTACGAGGATTCTTCAAATTCATGTTTCACACTTTTTTCATAAATAAGTACCTAACTTTTAACACCGACCACACGAAAAAACCTACGCCTATGTTATAATAATGCATTTAAGTACTACTTATAATTTCTCAATTTTTCATAGAAATAATGTGTTTCACCAAGTTTGGAATAAAATAGACAACAATTATTAGACACACAAAGCATATGTGTATGTATACAAGTAAGAGATTTCATCCTACATTATGGATACTTAACAAGTGAAGTAGATAATTTGATAGCTTATCACGTTCTTCACTCGTCAATCTAATTGTAGTCCTCAATCCAGTTGGGCCGGAATAAGTGCCGTGTAAATGCGTATCTATCGAGTTCAAGTGTATAATTACTAAGGTAGTAATTATACGGGTACCGTTGCTAGGATTCGATGTCAAACGCCTTTGTAACAATAGTACTCGAACGAGGGAATTTAGGAAATTACAAGGTAAAATAGCGACCAAAAATTGTGACTAAATTGACTCAATCTGGCTGTACCAATTGGGACAACATCGTCGAGTATAGGCGATATTTATCATTATTCAAAAACTAGTCCTAGTTTTTATATAAAAATAATATTCTGGAAATTGTAGCTCAAGGGCTTAGGGGGCAACTCGGGCAAGAAAAATATCGGCTTGTGCCGTTTGTTACCGTCGTTTGCCATTTTTCGATGTAGTAAGTACTTACATAATTTCGGCCGATGGATAATTCATTATTTCTAGAGATTGGTAGTAGTAAATTCGGCAGAACCATTCTCATTTTGGTCCAGCAGTTCTAAAGACTATTTAATTGCGTACGAATGCACAATGTTTATTAAGTAAGAGTTGAAATTAAAGGAGAAGCTTACGTAGCATTTTCAATAGGATTAAAATACAAACAGTGAAACTCGTAAAGTCCTCAAGCCAGCTTTCATACCAATTCCTCAAAAAGTATTATGGGGAATCCGCCTTGCGAGGGAATAAACTCTGTCATACTGATGCGACAACAGCAAAGTTCCACAAGCGTAACTTCCAAGAGTAGCGGTGATATCAATGATATGACATTTGTAGCGATTCCAGATTGCGTACGCTCATATTAGTCGCCGCTAAGCAAAGCGTTCTGTTCGCGCTTACACGATGTAGCATATGAACGACAGTGACAGGTGCGATCAGGTTTAGGATTCGACTTAGTGGCCGCTACAGCTACACTAGCCCTTATCTCAAGTAGAGAATATGAACCAGATGCCTGAGATTATGGACTTCCACTGACGCTGTAATAAAGAGACGATAATAATATATATTTTTATGTTATCTATGCTACGTGCGAGCAATTATTATACTGCGCAATTAAAAGCATTTTATTCATTTTTGAAGACTGCACATGGAAATCGCATATGTTGATGAATGCCAATAGGCCTTGTGTGTCTTTGTAATGGTCCATTTTTATGACAACCGAAGATTAAACGGCATACTGTAAGAGCATGACAGCGAATTGATGTGTGGGCCGCAGTAACGATGCTCCGCTGTTCACTTCAGTTTGTGGGAAGCATCCTGCTTTCTGCTGGAGCGCTCCAAACTTGAAGAGCTTTTTACATGTATGCCCGTCTGATTGCGCGCGCTGTTATGTTACCTATTTGTTTGGAGTTTTGTACTGCATTGTACTTTGCACTCACGTTTGTGGCCGGATATAATACGAAATCGTTAGCACAGTGTAACTGATACTAGAGGAGAGAGATTTTATTACAAAATTTATTTTAAAATTTTGAAAAATCTACGACTATTCCCTATGCTATGGGTCTGGCAACATTCTCAACTACGGATACAAATTACACCCACTTAATAAGTCAAGAGAGTTTTGAAGGTTGAGATTTTTATATTATTTATAAGTTTCAATTCTTAACCATACAACACCTCGACCTCACTACGTTTCGAACCCCAAAACTACTATTGTTTTAATGAACACCTAAACCTAACTATGCTAAGTCTCTAAATGAATTAAGTTTTGTAAAAACGGTAGCTTTTCTGTTGCTTTCTAGTTATTTTTGCTAACAACAGATCGGAACCTAGAACCTTGCGGCACAGAAAATATAAGTACCACTTGACCGACTTTGTTCCACATGAAGTGGAGTGAGTTACAACCGGAGAGACGCTTGAATCAACCTGCTTTCTTAGTGAAAAGTTATTTCAGTAACTTGCAGAGTGCTTTGAACTCTACAACTCCTATTCATGTACTGCGAGGGATTGGAAGAGGCTACAGTCCAAGTTTGTAGGAGTTACGTTTACCAATTTTCTGGACTTTTTGGAACTGAATAGAAGGTACCGTTTTACAGTCGGATACAACGAGAATAATAATAATTATAATTTACTACTTTGTAAGATACGTCACATAACATAGGAAATGTTTACGTAACAAAATTTTCATAATTTTTTAATTTCGGATGCAGTACTGTTAGTACTGCCACAAGAACAAGCAACAAACATGAATTCGCTGTTGTAATGTTGACCAGCACCTGTGAAATTAAATAAGTAATGTTTATTTGTGCATGCATCATTGGCCAGCATTATACCGCGATTATCATTGTACAATAGTGCTACCTTGCCCCAAACCAAATGTAATGTAGCAGAGGGGTCTAGATTATATATTTTTGTACAATGATAGACTTATCATTGAGATCGATAATACTGGCCATCGCGTTTATCGCTACAAGCTACATAATATTTAGTATGTGATGCCAGTGCCAGCCAGTATTTAATTTTAGTATTTCGAATTGGATCTCGTTGGTTAGGCATATTCGTATCTCTTTGTATTAGAAAATATTTTATATGTTTGTATAGGTTTCGTACATGTACTTATGCTTAAACGTTAACAAAAGGGCAGCAAACTTTTAATATTTCCTCCATTTGAACCTAACAGTGGGCCATCTCGGTCTACTGTTTCGACTCGATACTAAGTGCTCCCCGGGGCATCGTAAAGAGTTCCTAAGGGCACGAACACATTTGGACGCAACGAACCGTTGATGGCCGGTATATAAAACTGTGATACGGTCGGCTTGCCTTTCCTAGCTAAACTTGGCTGGATTGGGCTAGCTAGGGTAATAGAGCTATTGGGGCGAGCCTTGAGCATACTTCTGTGTACAGTCGACGACAGAGATAAGTATACAGGGGGCCTCAATAAGGTTGAGATTTTCTCAAGAACAACTGGACCGATTTTAATAATTCTTTTACAGTACATAGTTTTAACTTTTATCTATCCAACAGTGAAAGAATTTTTGCAATAGGTCAAGTAGTTTTTGAGAAAATCTCAGCCTTAAAAACTCTCCTGTACACCTTTCTCTTTGTTCCACCGTACAAGTTCTGATGATATAGTTTGTAACTCTTTACACAAAATCTAAAACCTTCTTGGTAAACCTTGTTGAAAAGAAAGAAACACGCAAGTGACAGCTGTACAAAATGTCAGACTTTATTTTTTTACTTTTTAATATGGCTTCTGCCATAGGCAATCCAGCCAGTGTCATTGATGAGGTTGTCACGTAATTAATTTTATTGTCGTCGTGGACTTTGATGAAAACCTTCCATTGACGAATCCGTAGCCGTAATTGACCACCGTAACATTTTCTGTCTAGCGGATCTTGGAATTATAAGCGAACAGACAGGCGGACAGACAAATATTACCTTTTATAAATAAAAGAACAAGATTTTGCTACCTACTTGAATTAGCAATCGGTGTAAATTAAAAAAAAAAGTAGGCCACAAAGTTTTATACTTTTTACTTATTCCCCTTAAATTTTCCTACTCCTCCGTACAATCCGTCGACCAGTAAAAAATCTCATTCGATTTTTCTAATTAAAGCGAAGAGCTCCCATAAAACAGTTCATATCTTAAAGGAGATTGGCCATTCCTCCTCACGAGGGTTCCGCTTGGTAATAATTAAGACGGTATCGAAGCCCGTTTAGAGCTCGCCTCGAAGAGTGACATAAAATAAACATCACCCTCTATTAGGGCTGCCATTCGTCGTGATACGTCGAGACTCGAGACATGTTTTTTTTTGTTAACCTATAAATTGTCCCACTGCTGGGCAAAGGTCTCCCCCCTCCTCTTCCATCCATCCCTGTCCTGAGCCTCTTCCAGTCACCCATCCCTGTATCTAACGATATCGTCTCTCCACCTACGCCGAGGTCTGCCCCGACGCCGGCGACCGTCCGATGGCACCCATTCTGTGACAGTCCGCGCCCATCGGTCCGGCTGCATGCGGCACACGTGGCCCGCACAGTTCAACTTTAATGTGGCTGCTTTGCGGGCCACGTCTGCTACGCCAGTTATCGATCGCAGGGTTGTGTTTCGGACATGTAAAACATTATTTTAAAGGAATGCCCGACCAACGTATGAAATGCCCCCGATACGACAACCTGCGGTTGCAGACGCAGAGAATATTTTCCATATTGTACTATTACAGAAACTTGATGAAATGAAAAGTCATTTCTCGACATTTCAGACTATTCTAACATGTTCGTAAATGGAGCGATTAGGGTCGTCTATTTTTTATAACTTAGCTCAACAATATCAAAGACAAATACAAAACACAAATGTGTTTATTTATATATTTATTTATTTTATTAATGGACTCGACTGTTCGTCATTTGCCAATGTCATGTTACAGAAAATTCAATATATTCAATAGTCTTCTAGCTTCCTCCAGGGGAGTCGACGCAGCGTCTTCACCCAGGGTAGCCGCGTCTTCATGTCTTCATCCAGAGGAGTCGCCGTAGCGTCATCACTCTGGACGAAGCAGCTCGACAGTCACGTTCACTCCCGAGCTTGTAGCGGGAACTCTTGATAAAAGCTTGAAACTTCAAATCTTGCATAAATAATCCAATAACTTCACTGTACTGTCATTCGCGAACATTTTCTGATTAATTTAACGTGACATTAAACACAAAATAGTTCCTGTAGACATTAAAAGGAAAATTATCAAATAATTTCGCAACCGTCGTTTCCCGCCATTTTCAAGAGACCCACAAATGTGTTTATTCTCTGATGATTGTTGTTTGTACAGTCAACAGCAGATCAATGGTAACACTTGCAGTACGATTTCAACTTTTATGACACTGGCAATAAGAACGGTCCAAAGTGTTACACTTGATGTGCTGTCGATGTACTAACATCTTAAATATTCCAATAGCCTACAAAATATGCCTCTAAATAAAATACATTTTTAGTTACATAACTATCATCACATTTTTTTTTGTATTGTTGCGAGTAATACAGTTATGTGCTGTTATTCATAAACCTAGTTAAACCCCACTTCCCTTAAATCGTGTTGCTATCCCTTTCACTCTCGTTAAAAAAAGTTAAGATAAAAATGTCCCTTTTTATCTTAACCTTTTTAAACGAAGCCTTTTTTAAGGAGTCTAAACGGTGGCGTAGCTTTAAATCACGTTTATGAATACGCGCCATGGTGTTTTAATAACTTCAGATCTTCTAAGAACTTGTGTATTTAGCAACTGTTTATATAACAATATTAGCACCTAACATTTAGTTATAAATTTAATTATACACCAAGCCTTTTAAGCTGAAAACATCCCCACGGGCCTGCACAAGATATGACAACCCTACCCTCTATTGGGGTCACTTTTATGTATACAGAGTATGCGGGTGACATTTGTTGAAAGGGCCTAGCGAGTATTTGTCCTAAGGAGGCCTCGAAGTTCCTTGCTGGGGGGTCTCTTTAGTACAATAACAATCTGTGGAATTGTTATTAAACAAGTTCTCAACTAGGGTAAGGTGAGGGGCGTTTACTTGTGATATCACTAAATTGAGGCCAAGCCCTGAACTAATATTGGTATAAAGAAATCTACGTAGCTCTCCGCCAACTCTCTGCTATCTCTGGTTGCTAATGGATAAATGCGTAAGTAAATACTTGTAGATAAGCGCTCACTCGTTAGTTTAACAGGTATTAGATAGGCTTAGGTAAGATAGATACTATAATTACATTTGGTTTACCCTCAGGGTTTCCCATTTACCCACATAATGATTACTGTGTTGTCAGATATATTTCTGATATAATTTTAAGGTCGAATTGAAGTAAGGGAACTGTACCAATAACCGTCACTTTTTGAACTTTTCACTTTTGATTTTGTAGCCACGGCCGTGGTATAAGACCCACAGGGAATGAAATGGTGCCAAGATATAAACAATTTATTTATATTTTATTTAATTAAATAATGTTTATTTAATTTTAAGATTAAATAAGTTATTTTTAGACTTATATGAAATAATACCCCTTTGCCCGGTATCCGGCATGTCCTTGTACAGATATCCGACATACCCATGTCCCAATAGCCGTCATATATGTATATAGTTTTTGTGTAGGTAATGTATGACATATATATATGATTGATCAAAGTGTTATAGTGTAAATGGAACACCTGATTGTACAAGCTTTATGTTTTCGACATTCCGACATTTCTCAAATCACTATTAAACCAAAATAGTCAAAATATTCATTGTTGCTGTTCCAGACAGTATATATAATTCAGGTCATTATGCCTATAAATACTAATGCACCCAAAGATGTTTTTTTCTCTCTACCCTCAAAAAGTGAACAGTGTTAGAATTTGTGTCTTGTATTAAATTAATTAAATAATTAATTTATGTGTCTAAATTACGCCAAAAACACGTTATTTAGTGAAATTGTGCATTGTGTAAAATCCAATTGATTTTTTTTTTACGAAAAATTTACGACTTTTTGTGGCAAACTTGTTTCCAAAATGAAGTGCTTCCAGTGCGAGAATGATCATAGCGATGAAAATTTGATACAGTGCGATGGTTGTAAACGGAACGTATGTCTTAGTTGCAGCAACCTAACAAGCAGCGAGGCTCGTGTCATGGGGTTGAAATCCAAACGCACCCTCATCTTTCTGTGTTCGCCTTGCCGCGAGGCCTTATTTCAAGTGCCTAAACCGATCAAAGCGTATGATTGTGTACGTGAGGAATTGGACGAAATAAAAAAATAACAGCTTTCTGCACCAGTGACTCATGCATTTTCTACTGCTACTCCGGCCACTTCCTTAGACACTAAAAATATATCGGAGGAGATGGCAGAGCGTGATCGCAGAGCAAATAACGTGATCCTTGTTGGTCTCCCTGTAATGGATACGGGTGAACAGCTATTCAAGGGCCCAATGATGAGGCCACTGTCAGAAGGATCCTGGTGGAAATTACGAGTGAACAGATGTCTTCTGACTTGTGAAAGTGTTGCGACTTGTTAAACGAAACAACAGTAAACCGCGCCCCATGAAAGTGATCCTCAAGTCTCGGCATGATGCAGTGAAGGTCCTTAAAAACAAGAATAGAGCCATGGAGGTAAGAGTGTATGATGACAAGACACCGATGCAGCGGGACGAGCTAAAGGAGCTGAGGCAACGTCTTCAGCTACGTACCGAGAGTGGCGAGTTAGACCTCACTATTAAGTATGTCAGGGGTGTGCCGAAGATAATCAAACAAAAAACTATTTGACCCATTATAATTGTCACGGAGACCTGGCTGAACAGCAGGGACAGAAACAGCACATTTGCCATACCTGATTATACTATATTTAGACAAGACCGGAAACATCGACCTAAGTCGCAGGGTGGCAAAACGCGTGGTGGCGGTGTTGCCATATATGTCAGAGGGTTCACTAATGTTTGACAAAAAACGTATGACAAATGATCATTTTACAAATTATTTTTGAAAAAGTAATCATTTGACAAACTTATCATTTACTAAAGTGATCGTTTTAAAAGTGATCATTTGACAAAAATCCATTTTATAAATATTTAACATAGCAAATGTTGTGAATGCTAAACCGTCATTTTGCAATTGATTAAATGACCAAAGTATTCCTTTTGCAAGGTCGCCATTAGACAAAATATTGGGTAAATAAGTGGGTATTTTATATGTATAATTGTTAATAAATGAACTTGCTTTTTGAATACAAAAAAAAAAACCTAACATCGAAGTCTCTGGCTTGGAGCGAAGCTGCGCTTCGCTTCAAGCCAGAGCCTTCTGAACCTAAACATCCGTGTCGGATCTGGTTAGAGAGTTGGTCGGGGTGTCCCTTCATTTGATAAAAAAACAAATTACAAATTTATGTATAATTGTTAATAAATGAACTTGCTTTTTGAATACAAAAAAAAACCTAACATCGAAGTCTCTGGCTTGGAGCGAAGCTGTGCTTCGCTCCAAGCCAGAGCCTTCAGAACCTAAACATCCGTGTCGGATCTGGTTAGAGAGTTGTCGGGGTGTCCCTTCATTTGATAAAAAACAAATTACAATTACCAAACAATGCATTTTGTCAAAGGTTTTTATGCCTTGCGTTGTTTTATCTATTAACGTATATAATAAGTGAATAGTTTGTTAAGTGATGTTTTGAAGAAAGAAACTTTGTCTCGTAATTGTTTTGTCAAATGAATTATTTATAGAACCATTACTTTGTACAAAGATGAACTTATGAATCATAATTTTGCCAAACGTTGTTTGTGAAATGAAATGTTTGTAATTTGTTTTTTATCAAATGAAGGGACACCATGTCAGAGACCGTGTCAACGGTATACCCATTATTGCAAGAACTCATAAGAAGTATGTAAATTATCTTACGGAAGCTTTGTTTTGGATATTCAATATGACTCTCACCATTTCCTTGTTGTTGGGGTATATCGACCCGATGATAGACCGATGATATGGAAACGACGTGACTCTAAATTATTGGCTAACTTAGCTGTTGCTTCAGCGAACAATGTGATAGTTATCGCTGGTGACTTCAACTACTCCGAAATCCTATGGCCTCAAGACATCGAACAGGACCTCACGGGACCCGAGGAACTGTTTAAGAACATGTTTCTCAACAGTAATCTTCATCAATTGGTATCCCAGCCGACACGTTTCCGCACAGACAACACTCCATCCTTGCTCGATCTGATCATGACAAACGATGAAAACTTAATTACTGGAATATGTTATAAAACCACCTATAGGAAAGATTGATCATTGCGTACTAGAGTTCAGCATCCAATTTCTGATACAAAGAGTCCACAGTCAGCCCAAACTTAAAAGATATTACCATTACATGGACTTTGACAACTACATGGAGGAACTGGAGAAGGACCTCGAAATCTTGTAACCTACTACTGACGTGGAGCGTTTTTGGAGACAGCTAAAAACCATAGTGGATTCAAACACAGACAGACACTCCGCTTAAAAAAGTGAAGAAGAAGAAAGGTAATAAACCCTGGATCAATGACAATATATTGAAACTTGTATCTGAGAAGAGAATACTTTGGGATGTTTATATTGGCACAAAGGATGACGAGGACTACCAGCGCCAACAATCATTGTGTGGCAGAAAGCAGAAGGAGCAGGAGACTGTATGAAGCAAAACTACTGGATAACGGACAAAAACCATTGTATTCCCATCTGCGAAGGTGCATGTCATCCAAAGTGAGCATTCCACCTGCAATGAGGAACCATAATGGCGACCTAGTTACAGACCCCACCGACATAGCGGAAACCTTCGCGCAGTAGTTTCAGAAAGTCTTTGTCGTGAACTAGATGTGACCATATGCCAACAAGTGACTACCTACATTAGCCCGTGTGGAGCACTCGATCTGTGACAGACTTTACACCCAAGGATCTTGAGAAAGTTCTAAAAGGACTCGACACAGGCTCTGCTCCTGGATCTGACAACATTCCCAGCATTATTCTAAAAAACTGCAGCAAAACACTTGTTCCTGTTCTCACTGAGCTTATGAGGGTGGGTGTCTTTTGAGGTCGGACATGTCCCACTTGACTGTAAACATGCTGTTGTTACACCTGTGTACAAATCCGGTGATAAAACAGACCCTGCCAAGTTTAGGCCAATCAGCTTGACAAGTATTGTGGGTAAGGTGATGGAGAGACTAATATGCAACCAACTGAAGAATTTCCACAACAGAGAAAATGTTATATCGTTCGGCTCGTGCGCGGTGGTTCACAGGCACCTAACATGGACATAAAATTCAGAATGCGTACTTTCTAATCATTTATTTCAATAACTATCAGGATGTGATTTTTTTATTCAGTTACCTTCATAACTCAATGTATAGGTGTCTTGGTACTGTTATGTTAGGTTGCTATGAACCACAATGCATGCGCCGATAAATAATTTTCAACATTTACCGTGTGCTTGAGGTAAATCCTAAGATTTAAAAGGCCGTAATGTGCAATTGCTCTTATGATTCGGATGCCAATACATTTTCCGAAATAACATGAAGTGGAATGGTATTTCATGTTATTTCGGAAAATGATTTGTCATCACGAATCATAAGAGGAATTGCGCATGCGGCCTTTTTAGACCCGCTGTTCGGACTTTTACCAATAGGAAAATCTCAGGATTTACTGGTAAATCTTAGAATTTACGTAGTTCGGGCTTTTACATTAACATATATAGCGGTCTTTCAAGCCGAGACATATGCTATTAGTGCATGTTCCAAGAAGAATATGTATAGTCAGGCAGCTCTAATGGCCTTTGACAATTGTCACATACCTATCGTACGGACTCGGGACTGGTCCTCAAATGTGTTAGATCAATGGATATGCTTAGTCAACACAAACGGGTTCGTTTAGTTTGGGTACCGGGTCATGTTGGCATAAGGGCAATGAAACGGCTGACGAACTGGCTAGAAAAGGCTCACACACAGCCCTTATAAACGGGACCTAAACCATTCGTGAGATTCGCAACGAGTACAATTCAAGATGACCCTAAGGGCCAATGCCAAGGAATTGCCCAAACTGGAGTGGAAAAGCGTCAAAGAGTTGAAGCAATCCAATGTCTTCATTGGCGAAACAAACACATGGTGGTGAAGGAAACAGTAGGAATCAGATGCGTCATGTTTGGCTGTCAAATAAACGATTATTCTTATTCATTAAGCGCCATAAACCAAACGAAAGAGTAATAATCACTTTTTCTTGAAATAATTGCGTAGAGGATTAAAAAATAGACGAGACAAACAGTTGGCAGACGCTAAACATGATTTAAATTTGGTTTTGTTCGATACCGGTATTACGGTATTACAGCTGTCAATACCGGTACTGGAATACCGTTAAAATCGGTCCGGGATCCCGGTATCCCGGTATTCATGCCCTAGTCCTGAGTGGAGTTCCCCAAGGATCTGTTTTGGCCCCCACACTTTTTGGAATTTTCATCACAGACCTCATTGCGCTGATAGACTCACAATCTGCATTTCTTGCTGACGATGGGAAATTCTTTGGCAACCCACTCATAGTGTCTGGACAACTACAGAGCGATCTTAACAAGCTCCAGGAATGGACGAAGCAGTGGCTAGTCAAGCTGAACAAATCGAAATGTGCTGTGTTGCATCTAGATTCTAGGTAGTAGAAATCCTGGCGTGGTATACACCATTGATGACACTGATATAAACACTGTGGAATCCCAAAAGGACCTTGGAGTTGTGGTTACCAAAAATCTAAAATATGGAGAACACATTAATAGCATTGTCAAGAAGGCTAATTCATTTATGTATGTTATAAGGAGATCCTTTCAATATATTACATCCGAGGTTCTTGTCAAAATCTACAAAACATACATTAGGCCTCTTCTGGAATATGGATTTCAAATATGGAACCCATATTTCATAAAGGACGTCCTACCTACCTACTACCTACTTGAGAGCGTGCAAAGAAAGGCAACAAAGATTCCATATAACCTGCGCAAAAAATCCTATGAAGAAAGGCTTAAAATCCTAGGTATTCAAACCCTGGCAGAGCGTCGACTCAGAGGTGATCTAATTGAGACATATAAAATTCTCACGTACAAATATAACCTCCCAGATCTCCAACGTTTCTTTGAGACTAAAGACATACGTCCATTGCGATGACACCATATGAAAATCTACCGCACTATCGTCAATACCAAAATCGCTCATCACTTCTTAAGTACCAGAGTTGTCAACGCATGGAACAAACTGGCTGATGATGTAGTATCTGCACCATCAGTGAACTCTTTTAAAAATCGCCTCGACATGTGGTTAAAATCAAATATTATATAAATAAGCAATATGTGTAGTGAATCATATGAACATTAGACAACATAGACTGAACTTACCAACACTGTGATATAGACACACCAGCATTGTGCTGCCTGTCTATCAAATGAATAATAATAATAATAAAATACACAAAAACGTCCTGAACCATAAGAAAACACATTGTAATGTTTGGGACGTTTTTGTGCATTTGGGGATGTTTTGTGTGTTTTGGGAAGTTAAAAAATATTATTTTACGAGTACTGGTGTGGAAAGTAAGCAATATCTCTATAGTTATCTATATATCATATAGATGACGGGTATTGGTACATTTTGCTGTTTGGTTGAACCAATAGCCGTCAACGAATTTAAAATGTTATTATTTAATTAATTAAAACAAATAGGCATCAAATTAAATTACAGAATGATAGTAATATTAATAAAGTTTCATTTTAAACATCAACACTTACAAATAAGTAAATACATGAGCCAGCGTTGAAAAAAAACCGTAGTCAGTAAAAACAGCAGTTTAGTAATCGAACTTCGTAACTTTTTTACAAAAACGTGAACACAAACTATAAAGTGATATTATATTATGTTATTTGATGTTTTATTGTATTTTTGCCAGTTAATTAGCAGCAAAACAGTATTTATTTTCATAATATTGCAGAGAAAACGAAATAAACTACCATTTTCGTGAGATATAGGTAATTTAAGTTGACTTGACGGGCATACGTACATTGACGGCTATATGTACACTTACCTTACCTAATCTAAAATTGTGTAAAACTTTATAATTTTATCACATCACTCCCACACTAACATTACCTACACGTATTATATTAGTGTGGAAAAATTACTTACGAATAACATTTACAATGCATCTACTTATTTTATCAAGTTATTACATTTAGCCGAAACTCAACACAAAAGTGGCATTGTCCTTTTGTTAACAATGTGGTATTCCTAAGTGGAATATGAAACAAGTTTCAAATACACCGTTTGGTGTCGTATTCCCGCTTATTTCCGGCGACAGCTGCTTGCTTGACGATTGGTCGACCGCTGAGTACTTTTACAAAGTTAGCACATCAAAGTGTAACACATGGGTCGTAACGCAAGCTACACAAGGTCGAAATTGCAACGGTTAAGTTAAGTTGCTGTATTGTCGACTGTACCAACCCGAAGTGTGACAATTTCCGAATTAATTCTGACAAGACAAGGTTTGTTAGGTTTGGGAAACTCTTGTTATCTTCTGTGAACGGTTGGTGTCGTAATGGTTATAAGTTTCCCCTCCCCTCGATATATAAGGTTCAAGTTCGATTACATGGTATATCTTTAAACACTTCTGTAACTCATTTATCATCATTTTATTGATAGATTAATTAAATTCATGGCTGAATCATTACTGAACCTTACTATTATTATTACATGGTGCAGGGTTAAAAATTCCAAATACGATTCCCAGTGGGGAGTATTTTTGTACTAGGCAGTAACAAACAGCTAAGTAATTATTTTTTGAAAGCTTCTTTGGAAATCGGTTAAAGGTAAAGGTAGGTGTAAGTAATATTTTTAAAACAATTGGAATATTACACTCGTAAATAGGATCTTATATAAAAGAGAGAGCCAAAAACTAACCTATTGACCTAAATAAAGTTTTGCATAATCGCTCCGCGGCTGATTTTGGCCTGTCTCCAAAAAGTACCGACCTAGCTCTCTCCACAACCCGCATGGGGGCGAATCGATAGCGTTACAGAACCTACATAATTTTTTGGAAACTGAATAGACATACGACTTTATTGTTTTTCCTAGTCTGTTGTGCATAAACGTAGTTAAACCTCACTTCCATTAAGCCGTGTTTTTGTCTATTTCACACTTTGTTAAAAACGTTAGAAAGGGGACCGAAGGCTTCCAGCCCTATTATTTTAACAATAATAAATGAACAATAAAGAATGCTTAATGTATATTCAAAGTAGATTCTACTTATACAGGGTGATTGGAAATGCGATACATTCTTTGAAAGTGGTGATACTAGAGGTGGTTTGCAACAAATTAGGCCCTATTAACGAGGGGTCGAAGATGAGTGGTTTCTGAGTTACGGTAGTTTTAATTTTATTTAGGAACTTTCTGACTTGTTCACACAAAAAATGAATGAATGAATGTGTGATTGGCTGATTGTCCTAATTTATGTTATAATAATTTGACCTGTGTTGTCCTAAATATTGTATAATAATTGATTGACGTAGATTTACCTAGTGAATAAGAGTGTATCTGTAATACTAGTAAATCAAATAAATAAAATAAATAAAAAAATAATAATAAAATAAAAAAAATTATGTTAAAAAACGGCTCCACTCTGAGCATTGAAATAATATTGTTCTGAAAGCTGATAAAGTAGTGATTACCTTAAGAATGCATGCCTAAAATTCCCCTTAACACAAAAATAAAAGGTCAATTATCAGAAAAAAAAACTTTTTTTAACTTAGAAACCACTCCGAAATCCGCAACCTAAAGTATAGGAGGAGCCACTGTTTTATTCTATCCACTGATAAATGCATCTGAAACGAGACCGGTTGATCAGTATATCTTATTTGTATTGTGTGCCACCTGCTATTTATAAATGGAGTCGGCACGATACGAATAACAATTACATTATACATACATACGAGTTTGTTCCTGCGGTTACACCCGCGCATTTATTAATATTCTTTCCATTTTTTATGAATTGGACAAGGTTTAAGCTTTTTATAAATGTTTGCATGCGTACATTATAACCACTGGGTTTTACTTTTTACTAACAAATACGTTACTATCTCTATATTTTTCTAACTTCAGTTTAGTTATAAATGTTTGCATGCGTACATTATAACCACTGTGTTTTACTTTTTACTAACAAATACGTTACTATCTCTATATTTTCTAACTTTAGTAAAAGAAAAGGATGACAATCTTGTGTCGAATTTTACGATATTGGCAATGTAGTCTACTCATAAATTAGATAAGAGATAAATAAATTGCCCAATTCATACATTACCCATCGGCGCTCGCTTAGAGGTCCCGAGCTGTAAGGCGTCTCGTCCTGTGTTCCGAGGCGCCTTAAGCGGAGGTATAGGGGTAGACCCCCGAGAAGGGCCCACGAGGGCGGCCGCGGACGAGGTTGTGGTATTTGGCGCTGCGTTCCCACAACCTCGTTCCAAACGCGATGCGTTGAACACCGTGGGGTTTTAGTGGGTATAGGACCGTATTATGGCGGGAGTCCCACATACTCACCGCGCGCCCCTCCTCATTGGCGCGGTAAGATGCGAAAAGCATTTCCCCAAGTAAAAAAAAAAGGCTGGGATGGACTGACATTAGGGACTTACCTCGTCGTATCTCCCTGTCCATGTTCCCGCCTTCTTGTCCTGCAATAAGTGCGTCTTTCACTCAAGAAGCGCTCATTTTATATTATATGTTTATTTATAAACAAGTTTTATAAAATATAAATTAAGTTTACTGCTCTAAACTATACATACAAATATTTGTAATTGGCTTTGTTATTTATAACCTATAAAATAGATTATAAGATGTTAAGTAATTTTAGTTAAAATTGAAATATACTGTAATTAGCATCATAAATAAAGAAGTTTAAAAACAACCCTTTTTCTTTTTAGTTTAACGGACATCCTCCGTAATATTTTCTGTTAACAAAAAAGGTATAAATAAACACATATGTACTAATTCTACGACCGAACCCAAATATAAAAGAAGAAAAAAATATTTAAAAATCGTAAAAAAATACAAAAAATATATTTGTTCCATGTTTTAGCGATCCTAGCATAACAACGCTTTAGATAACTGATAACTTTATATTTTAATTTGGCAGTGAATTTGTGGGTGTACCTTCAGAAAATAAGTCAGAGTCTGCTTCTCGGAGTAGAGATTTATAACAAAATTTTTAATAACTTATAATTTACTTATTACAGGTAGAATGAGATTGACATCTTGAGTTTATTTAGTATTCTCTGAGCATACAATTCACACACAGGCGTTGAATTTTATAAACATACCTACTATAGAGAAGGCTATAGAGCTTATATTTATATTCGTTCGGGAAATCCACTTTGAAATAGGTCCGTGGGTTCGATTGTTTATTGCTGTTTGTGTAAGTTACTTTATCATTGGCTTAGGAACGAGAGTATAAGGGATTTCACAGGAATACGAATTGGAAATGGCCTGATTTCGACATCAACATTGGTAACTGTATATTTACATGGAATAAATTCCGATGATCATTTCACAATTCCGAAACCCGAATGTTATATTGTTTTGTAAGTATACATATGTTTCTCTTAATAGAAGAAAAAAAATACCTAGTTAATAGTGTAATAATTCACTTGTATGCGGATACAAGTGAATTATTACAAAAATAACTACTTTTTGGCATAATGAATCCTGTGATATTTTCGTGATACTTACATCAAAATCCATCCAATCGTTTAGGCTACAAAGGAACGGACCTACATGCACTCGAAAAACAATTACTCGTCTTCTTTCGGCAGTCGGGTAAAAAGGGACTGTTGTTGTATAGGATAATGTATTATTTTGGGCAGTTTATGGTGCAATGACTTAGGTACACACAAAGACAGAGATAAGTATACAGGCGGCCTCAATATGGTTGAGATTTTCTCAAGAACTACTCGACCGATTGTTAAATTTCTTTTAACAGTATATAGTTTAAAATACACACTATGTAATTGTAAAGAATTTTTCCAAAATTAGTCAAGTTTTTTTGAGAAAAGCTTAGCCTTAAAAACTTTCCTGTACACTTTTCTCTGTGTTAGACCGTACTTATAAAAAAAATGAATAGAGCCTTTATAAGAATATCGCACCACCTCGAATTCCCTTCGGTCCGTTGGTCAAAGGGCATATCAATGGGACTGTCCCATGGTTTCCGGGGTTTTGTACTAGCTTCGCATTCCCGAGTTGAGAATTCACATTTACGAGGAACGATGGCCGCAAGGTTATTCCGGTTCAAATTGTCTATTGACTTTTTATGTGAAAATGTTTTCTTTAAATAAATAAAGACAAAAGAGAAGACAAAGAGACTCGAACCTTAGCATTCCAAAAAAAAAAATTTAGGTCGGTGCGCTGAAAATGGCACAACGAAAAGTTCCATGTCATCGTAGATTGTCCCTTATGGAGGAATGACATGCGCAAGGCAGGGACTGGATGCAGCAGTCCGTGAACCGCACGGCGCCCGAGTGGCCCGAGACCCGAACGGGGAGGAAGGTGATGGATGAATGGATTATGCATTGTGGGCTATTACAGCTCACAATGGGGAGTGCTCGGGTCCCGTGGCTCGGCAAGAATGGCACGAGGTGGAACACCCCAGGAGGTTTAGTCGGTATTCCGCCCCTTCAGGACGGCGAGCCCGACATAATCAACACGCTCCCCCGGGCGTGGTGGTACATGGTTACATGTTTTACCTGGTTAAAAGAAAAGGGACTGGATGCAACAACTGTAATAATTTGTATTATGTTACTGTGCCGAAAATAAATAAATAAACAAGCAGAAATCAATTTAAGAAATTTATTATATTATTTATTTCATTCCTCGTTTTGAAAACTGCAATACGGCGCCGAAACACGACAAGAGATATTACTATCCGATATTGTAAAGAATTTTCGGTGACATTTGTGTATTTGCATCTGTAATGTATTTGTATTAATCTAAAAGCTCGAACGGTACAAAGTCCAAAAAATTACACCCGATTTCAAAGTCATACACACATTGTAATTCCCGTAACGATTCCACAGTTAACAAGGTCCATTATTTTCAAGGCGAAATGGCGTGAAAACTATTCCTTTCAAGTCATAAATGCCCGCTGTGAGTCGATCGTAAAAGCAAATAGAGTTCAATTTGATTAAAGAGAAAACCTACATCATTCAACTTTCCATACTCCATATCGCTAGCCGTTAAATATGTTTGAAAGACTGATCAAGTGGGAAGAAGATCTGCCTCTTTCATACAAATGGGTTTCATTTGTTTTTCAACAGGTTATATGGATGTCCTTCGATTTATGCTTCTTCTACATACATACAATGAGTATTCTTCTACATACACTCTGGCTGCGACCTATCTTCCGGCGACCGCCAGTCGCGCGGGCGCGGCGGCCGAGGCTCGTGAGCGCATTAAGAGGGGCAAATACAGGTGTCTCGGCGCCCAATATGACTTTGTCCCCTTTGGCGTCGAGACACTTGGTCCGTGGGGTCCGAGTGCACACGCGCTCCACAAGGAGCTCAGCAAGCGCCTGAGGGAGGCGACGGGTAATCCTCGTGCGCCAACACGAGGGCTTTCTCGGGCAGAGGCTGAGCCTAGCCATACAGCGCGGGAATGCCGCCAGTGTGATGGGTACCCCGAATTTTTTAAACTGTTTTTAGGCTAGTTTTTTTTTATAGGTAGTTTAAAGTATTTTACGTATTATTATTAGTTTGTTTAGTTTAGTTTTATTTTATTTATTGTATATTTTTACTAGGTTAAAAATAAAACTAACACTAATCTGGACAATGAATACCAAAATAAATTTTAATTGATGAAATGATGAGTAGGTAGTAAATTAAATCAAATTAAGTGATTCTGAAAGAAGAATCCTCCGATAATAACCTCGGAGGTGTAATATCAATCGGAAGTTCCGACTTTTCGCAATCGGAGTCGAAGCTCCGTAACATCCCTAATCCATGCTATAGTGTGACTATTTTGGGTAGGTATAAGTAAGTCCAAAGATAAGTATCTAATTTATGTAACTAATCGTTTCTTTTTTGTTTGTTACAGGTAAAAGGCACTCAACATCATCGTCAACGGGAAATCTAATTAATCTAACAGTAAGGTTCGTCGAGCTAGTTCACAAAGGTAAATATGATTCGCCATTCTAGAATGCTGAAAAACGAATTGTGGAATCCCTTGTAACGCACGGCACGGTTACCATAATACCCAAATAATATTTATTTTCATTTTCTCCAACGAAACAAGCTTTATTTCCTCTGACATATATTTCAAAATGTATTCACTCATGATGTAAGGAAATAAAACAGTACGAGGCACCTGCTTTGGTAATTACATTTTACGTATATTCCATTCGCTGAATACATTTTCTTCCTTTTAAGGAATGCAATTTAGACATAATATAATTACTTTGGACTTGGATGTAATGAAGTATGACGCACCTTGTTTCAGTGAGAGTATTGTACGCTAACAGAAGATCAAGTGTAACACTTTGGACTTTAGACCGTTCTTATTATCTGCGTCGTAAGATTTAAAATCGTACTACAAGTGTTACCATTGATCTGCTGTTGTCCGTACAATCAGACGGGTCCCCTACGCCATATAGAATACCAATTCATCGAATATCAATTAATCGACACACCGCACCGACAATGCGGTGCTACGAATGAATTAAATTGATAGAAAAAAAATCATTCGTAGCAACGCGGTAACGATGCAATAATGCATCATCGTCGCTTATTAAATTCTTGAGGATTTAGCTTGTCATAAATTGTCCTTATACAACCGTAAAAATCCTAATAAAATCCTAGCTCACAACATGTATGTTATGGTGTATTCCAAAAGTCATATATGTTGAGTATTTATTAACCTTCCAATTATGGCAGACGCCACGGCTTCTTCGCAAGAAGCCTAACCAACAAATAATTTCCGTCTACCCACAACGAACCAGTGATTTGTCGCCTTGATTAATGTGCCTCTAGATAATGCGACCAACTTGCTGTCTTGCTTCGTACACCCAAAATAGCTGACTTAATCTTCCGACATTACTCTGAAAGCAAGTTTACCCTTAGATTTGTACTAGGAGTTGGTATTGAATACTGTATTGTGACGAGTTTTGCTGCTAGCTAGTTCCAGGTTTTAGTTTCTTGCATGCTGAAGAAACTTAGGGTAAGATGCATTGAAGTAATAACAGTTAGCAAAGGACTAGATAAAACTTTCAAGTAAACTCGGAATAAAGCGTAAATTGCCATAATATATCTTCAGTATAAAATGAGTTAATATCTATTTAATAATAAAACCTTCCTAATAGGCCATTAATTATTTCATAGATAGATGAGTTACTGCTAGGGTCAACTCCTTTAATGACTGGCCTATAAGTAAGTTACATATTAGCGAGAGCGTGATTTAATTGAATATACTCTATTTTATTTTATTTACTCTATGACTCATTGATCTTTTGAAATGTTATAAAATAAGCACCTACTTAATTGATCAATGACCATGAAACAAAACAATCATTATCCAAGCTTCCGAAACAAATGACGGCGCATCGCATCATTGAATGGGGTGCGAGCGTCCCCATATATCTCTGCCCATTTCGAACCAATGATCCGAACGTTTACCTGCTAACGACACCACAGTTCGCCCTGGGGTTGCCACGTCGAAAATCACACGGCATAATCCTTTTAAAACCCTTAAAATATTTGCACAGCCCGCCGGCTCTAAAATGTGGTAATTTATGCCTGCGAATCGGCGAACTTGTGCGAACTCTGGCAATCTCATTTCCATGTCTGGTAAAGGACCGAACTGTCGACAAGCGGGAAAGTTTCAAATACATAATGTAAATAGTGTAGAAATGGGATAGGAGTTCCTATTTGGTCAACAGCTGCTATATTTTGAACGAGATGTGATACTTCCTGAATCTGATGCAGGTAAATACTTCTTGTAATTTGCATTCGATTATTTCTTTTATTGTGCTAATCATTTGCGGAAAATCATGGACTATTCTGCAATAAAAATGATAATCTGTAACATAAAAATAACTAGCTTTGAATCTAGTTGCCTTCGGTTTAATGGTTACAATCATTGAGAAAAATGAGCCAGATTAAGCTCCTATTTCTAGGCCATAAAAGCTTGGCACCGCTGGGCACACGTATATATTTTTATGTTACAGATTATCCTTTATCACCCCATAGTGGTCTCGTGATGATATTCGATGAGATACGAATTTACGATCTAGATGATCCACGTAGTTTTGGAATATCCTGTATTTATCTAATTTCCAACTTACAACCATCGAACTACAGTTGAGAATCGGAGATCTGGGTTAGAGTTGAGGCTTAGTTAATTCTGTTTTAATTAATATCTCAAACAATGTTGTGTCAATACGCATTTAGTTGGGAACAGTTGGCTAAATTACATTTGGAGGACGGGTAAACAGTGTCGGAACTAGCGACTACCAACTAGTTTTAGTGCTGAGCTAAAATATTCGGTCTCATTTTGTTTATGGTATTGGAACCTGCTGTTATTTCCTTTGTCATTACCTGAATTTGAGCTCTGCTAACCAGTTTGAGTTGTGTACGTGAGTGTATTAGAAAATGAATTCTAAATATTTAGTATTCAACAAATTAAAATTGAATTGAATTTGTATTGAAGCATTTATAGAAGTATTCGAATTATGATTAGATCAAGTCACTATTTTAAGAAAACTTGCTCGATTGTATAATTTCAGCAACCTTCGTATTATGAACTGTGGACATAGCGTGGAATAGCCTTCCAGCCTTCAGAAATATAATTATTTTCATCAACCTCCCGAGTCCCGATACTTTTTGCTCACGATCGCTCGGTCTTGCTTCTGGATAGAAAAAAGACCAAAACCATGAACTTGAACTATTTCAGAACATCACTGTTGGGTAACTGTATTATATCTATGTTTCTAGCGTCCAATTTGAAGAGGACCCAAACTTTGCTCATTATGTACTGTGTACTGAATGTCGAGCTAAAGGACTATTTAATTTTACTACCCTGTCTGCTCAGGTAAATAATACGGGGTAACATTTTCCGCCCCTACGCAACCATAGCGGTTTAATATTATTACTGTTTGGCTTTCAAAGCCGCAGGAAATTGTCCATTTGGTTTCGACATCGTCTATCTTATTGCATTCTTTTATGTAGTTTCAACATACAAGTATATCGTAAGTTTTTAGGTTGATGGTTATCTTGAGACAAGCTCTAGCCAAGATCGAATATATTTTTAAAATTCCCTTAAATTAGTCTTTATATCAGTCAATCTACTCGTAAAATCAGTCAGCTGAACGAACCATTTAATTATAATGAGTTACGTTTGAAATAAGTTGTCGCTTTGAAAGTATAAAAATATCATCCATGTAACCCGAAATAAATCGACAAACCTAATTCAAATTATCACGTTATTATTACGTACCTGTATGCTGGTAACGGTTAAACACCAAATAAAACGGATTTCAACGTATTCATGTAGATAAATGTAAATCACGCGGGTTCCCATTGAGGATTCCCAAAAACCGATAACAGCCGAAAAGCTTACTGCGCATCGAATTCGGCGTAATCCTCGTATCTAAACAACCAGATGTATACGTTTGGCGATGGTGATAGGTTCGCAAGCGAATAAAGTGCAGTGACGGATCACGTTTCTGTTACATAAATATTTGAGGGGACACTGGTTTATTTATCGGGGACCGGACGTGGAGTTAGAAACCTTGTGATTTTAGGAAAGATCCTTGTGCCAGGAACTTAATGGAGGAATCGTCAATAACGACAACTTAATATTTAACAAGTGTCTTTTAAATGTTTCATAATTATCACATAATAGTTCTTGCAAGTGCAACATCTGATGCGAAAATTTTAATACTTTTACACAAAGATTTTTGTACTTAGGGAAACCGAACAGCGACTATTTCGATGTTGTGTGAACTGCAGTATTTGTAGATTAGGTAACTAATTCTGATGACATCCTTTATGGATAGGTAGGTATATTGCTCTTTGGGTGACATTCGCAACTCTCCCCACGATAATTTAAGTGTCATACAACAGCTGTCTAGATTTACTGACAAGTTTGGTTAAAATGTCTTGTGTATGTGACTCCGAGTCACGTCGCATTTTAGCCCCTTTTGTGAGCTAGAAGTCGACTCGGATTGGATGCACGATTTGTGACTTCCCAGAGTTCCCAGTACGTGATCTAGACGTTCTAGAATCTTTTGTAAATCAGGATTCAGACTTTATACGTGTAAGCGTGACTTTCGATACTTTCGTTACTCCGCCGAGAAGTTGAGAGCCTGTGAAATTGCCGCTGTGTTCAGATGTTGGGATGCAAGTTGCATAACAAATATTTTTATGGCATGTCAAACAATATTTATAATTGTCTATTAAGCTAAACTAATAAGATTAATAAATAAAATACGATAGAAAATAATAGTTTGGGACTAGGTATCTTTATACTCACTCATCATGGTACTTAAGATTAAACATATTATTATTAGTACCTACTATGTTAGTACCTACTATGTACTGTACCAACTTATGGTTTACTTAGGTTTTAAAATTGTCATTTCACTTCATGATGTAAAAATACTCGTGCATTTACTCCGATAAGCCCAACTTCATCAATTTCAATTAATTACAAAATTAAATAGGTATCTCGTCGAAGCAATTAATTGCTTCTCTCAAAGGCTCGCGAAAACGAAGTCAAAGGGAACTTCTCGATATTAAAAATGCTTCAAAGGATCGTCCACTCCATTTTCGCTCCGCGGTTCGAACAAACACTCGATGTTTGTGCGCGGAACCGACCTCGTGTTATTGAAGGAATTGTGGATATAGCCGTACAGAGTGACTCTAGAATCGTGCAAAAGCAATTAATTGCTTACTCTATTAATATGTCATGTAGAGAGTAACAGATGAAAATATCAAGAAGACGAAAGGTATATATTTGGTTAGGTTACGTGAGAGAGTAGCGGAATTCTCGAAGGCATAGTCACAGATTAAATTGCCAGTCCAAAAGTTGCATTCTGTATGAAAAACAAACACAAATTGATCAATTTGAAAATATATGCAGAAGAAGCTACAAAACAGGTGTGAAGTTAATAGTTACCTGAAAAAGCTGACGGCGTCAATGGAAGTCAATCATTTGTGGTATAACACGCATGAATTTATGAATAATATGTAAGTATTGGACAAAAGTGATAAGTGTAATTTTCTTTTGAATCAGTCTTTCTTTTTACGTTTTTCGTGGTGAAGTTTTTCATTTAAAACCTGTTCTTATTTTCTTCCTTACAAACGATCCGTTTAGTTATTTTCTTATATGGAGGATATACAACCCCAGTGATTTATCGGCGACTTTCAGAGACAGATGCGGGGTTGCGGACAGACGCGGAATTCAGAGCTAGTCACTTCAGATGAAAATAACAGGAAGACGAAAAATACATATTTGATGAATGTCAGGTTACGTGAGAGAGCAGCGGAATTCTCGAAGCGTAGACACAGAATAAGTAAAGATCAAATGAGTTTAGTGTCGACTTTATTTCACATTTTTCATGATAAGTCTAGGTAAAATGTATGATTCTATCCTGGCTGCCTAAACTAATTCTAAACCTAAGCGCAACTTTCACGGTCATTCATATGCTATATCGCGTACTAGTGAGCAGGATGCCTCGCTTAACAACGGTAAATTGTAGCGTGCGGCACTTTGGAATCGTTACAACTTTGATGGTAAAACGTATTATTTTGTAATTTATTGTTTTTATGGATTTTTACTTTATTTATTTATATATATTTATTTTCTTCGAATCTTTTGCATCATGGAAAACTTTAATTCAAAGGAATGCACAGATACACGAAGAGTGTGTTTAAAATGGGCAAGTCAGCGTCAGCTCCGCGTCTGTTTTGTGCACGAGTTCGGGAAACCGCTTGATAAATTAGTTTAGCTTTCAGTTCACGAGCCATAAATAAGGCTTTGGTGTACATTCAGACCGCAGCTTCGGTTTATAGAAATTGTTTATTTGGCAAATCGGAAATTGTATCTTGAGTGGCTTTACCATGGTTGGACATTTTAATCTCAAAGTTGTTATTATTGTTTTTCTTTTTTATTAAAAAGTAATGTTTCTTGTATATTGTGCGCCAGGTGAAGGTCGCATCAGTAGGATCGAGGTCAGTTACTATTTTTATTTTTTTACGAGCATCCCTTTTTCAGCTGCGCATAATATCACCCTGGCATATCCTGGCATATCTTACCTCAACCATAGGAATAGGGGAATACATATGCTGGCAAAAATATAAAATCAATTTTTATTCGTTATATTTATAAATTTTTTTAAACTCTCGCCTCAATTTGTTTGACATATACTTATAAGTATACAGAAATTTTCTTGCAGAGAACGACGCCGGCATAGGAAGAATTCGTCAAATCTATGCCATTCATTTTCCGCTTATAGCAAATGAAAGAGACATTGCATTAGCCGTTATTACTTTACAGTGCCATGCACTAACCTCTAAAAATTAAGTTATTCTTAGAAAATTGCTTCGTTTCTTCTGTAGACTATAGAAAGCCGTTCAATTTACTACATCACACATCAAGCCACGTTTGTATTAGGAATTCAGCACGTGTGCAAACCTAATAGGGCCGAAGGAACTTCCTTCCTGCGACGCTTTGCCAACAAACTCTAATAAAAATACCTAAGTAAGTATACTTTCTGGATCTTCTTCTCTGTCTGTCTCTTGCCCATTTTCATAAATCTACGTTAAACTATAGACGAGAGTTTAAAAAATATTTGTTAAATTCGACAGCAATAAAATTAAGTCCGCCATTTATTACAATTTCTTACCACAGATTAAAGTTTCTATTCAAAAGTTACCCGCGTTTTTTTCTTGTCAGCCAGCATTCCTACGGTTAAGCTAGTTACACCAAAGAGCTTTTATGTGCGGGCTGAAGCGCGGGCACCGTAGTCGCTAACATGAAAATTAAATTATCACTTTGTTAGTACCTACTTTGATATAAATCTGGATTGCAACCACGTTCTACAGTATAATATATTTGCAGCCGGCTTCGAAATCGGATACACTCTTCGGGCCAAGAGTGTTTTACTCACGGTTCGTTGAATATTACATGATTTGCAACACTATCCTTCATCCTTATTAGGGTTGCCTCGTCGGTGTCCCATAGGACCTTCGGCGTCTCTTTTCTTCTAATATTCTCGTGTATTAAGCTATTTCAATTTACCGCTGTCCCGACCTTGGGACGGCGGCCTAATCTAAGGAAATTACTATTACTTTGGGCTAAGTAACGTTTATTGTTACTGGATAACGAGTATCCGAACCTTTGTAACGTATAAGATGGCTAGGAGATAAGGGTATCCATTCCTTTATTTGTAATACCCTTCTTGTGGCTTTGTAAGCGTAACGTACAAATGTTATCCTTTAAAGCACGTACTTGTACGTAATGTCTGACCGAGGGCAATCTTGATTCTCCAATCCTATATAAGGTATAAACACGATAAAAATTCCATAAGTAGTGCTCATAACAAAATTCGATACTTACCTATCCTTTTAGTTGTTCTATGTTATTTTATGAAATATACAATTTTTCATTCATTTTCATTTCATTAACGGACGAAGAGACTTTGCATATACTTAACAGTTGCGATTTGAGTGATTAAAAAAGGAATATGTCTGTTTCTTTGCCAAAGTAAAAACATACCTACTTACTTACACAATTTCTTGGTCATTTAGTCTTAACTTCTTTTCACACAATTAATTGTAAACATTGGTAATGGACTACTGCGGGCGACACAGTAGTAGATTAGACTTACTAAAAGCCTGTGACACGTTAGCTCTACTGGCAATTTGTCCTTTTATTTTTTTGATACCGTCAGTGAATGCTGCGAATGCTACGACTGAAATGCAAAAATTCGACAGCAATTTTGTGCGACAGTTGGTTTAGTTGTGCACAAAAAGTTTGCGAGGTTGAATTTTATTTCGCCTCAACGCGCTAGCCTTTATGTAAAATATGTGGTCAATGCTTTTAGGTGTAGAATTTCCTTTTGTGCTTTCACGGCTCGAATAATCGGTCATATTTATTAAGTTGATGATAATTCTACAACCCTACTTACTAATAAGTACATTTATCAAAGCATTTATTTTTGGAGAAAAAAGGTCTAGTAATTACTAGAAACAACTAATAACTAGAAACTGGTTACCAGTAAATTGCACTTAGTTCGGGAAGTGTAGGTACGATCTTTTTTCCTTAAATGTTTTATTCGCCTGCATTTCCACAGACCATACTATTCCCGTAGTGCGTGTGTGCGTGCTGGGGCTCTACTATCAGGATTTTTAAATCCACGCCAATTCCGGGCAGCTCGGATGCCGGCCTGCAACCGAACGGCTAATATCCCGTACTACAACCTCCTAAAAGGTGACTGGCATTCGCACGGATACTCCAATCGGTGCACGGTTATGCTTATCTGTAGCCGGCCTAGGGCGGCCAAAGAAAGGCGTTCGAAAACCTACTAATAAAAATAATTCTGGTTACCGGTTTTTCAAAACATGTTTTATTAATTAAAGTTTTGGGATAGCAGTGTTCTAAAAAGTTAAATTAATTTTCTTTCAGTAAGTGGTCCGTGTTTTTAGTATTTCCGTTTATCGCAAGAGTACAATTTAGCTGAAAATCTGAACTTTTGTTCAAAGAAATAAATGTTGATTTATGGTTTTTGACCGCATTGCGTTCATCTAAACATCATCATCATGTTTATGTTTGTTTTGGGTTCTTGAAAAATTCGGCGAAAAGTTATGTAGTGAAAAGTTTATACTATAAAAATCTCCGGCACGAGAGGCTAGTCCGACCGGGCCAGCCCAGTCGAGGAGGCGCCTATGGCCTATGGCAGCTGCGGATTAGATGCGAGGGAACGGCTAGTCGCAACTGCTCAAGCACGAGCTGAAGCCGAGTTGTCCAACAGCCGCTCGATAAGTAGAGGCGTAGATATTCTTGGCCAAATACTTTCTTCGGTGCTAAGAAGAATGGAAGGAAGGCAAGGCACAATTTAGCCCTTACACCACGACATAAAGCCAGCAGCCGGGAAGCCAGTTTTGATAGACGCGACAGTTAGGGCCGACGTGCAACGCCACGGCGCGGTGTCCGCCAGCGCCGTGTACCGCGCCTATGGACGGCGCCGTCCGCCGGCACGACACTGTCCCCCAGTGACCGGCGCCGTCCGACATCATGCACCGGTAGACTAGACGCCGTGACACGCCGCCGCCCGCCACACAACACAACGCCACGGCGCGGTGCGGCGCCGTGCCATCGCATGGCACGGCGCCGCACCGCGCCGTGGCGTTGTACGTCGACCCTTAGCCTACTAAGGGCGGAACCTGTGGCCTCATGTCAGTCCAAGAATGAAATAAATTAAATACAAGTGCATACTTTAATGAAGTTAAATACTATTTATTAAAGAATATTGTGAAGGTCAATTATAAAATATGAAATTAACAAAAAATAATTCTACAGTTAAACACTCTTTCAGGACCTCTGCTGTAGCTGTGGCCATGCTTCTCAGTGTGATAAGCTTCTGGAGAATCCGGTTCCGCATTCAAAATGGGTGTATCATCGTTTTTCAGAGAGAATATCCAGAATCACCTTAAAAAAACAAGTTTACGGTCATAATACCTACTAGGTACCCAAGTTGGTATAAAACAAAATACCGTACATATGGTATTAATAATTGCAATCAATAAAATGATATGACTCTAAAATGCATTTTGATTTTCTGAAAATAAATAGTATTGTCACTTTGAAAGATAGTTTATATGCTTAGATCATTGGATCTAAGCATATAAATTATCATTGGATCTAAGCATATAAAGATCTAATTTATTTTTAATATTGGCTCCAAATCCTCACACAGGCTATAAACCAAGTCTGGAGATAATCTAAAGACAAAAATAAGAAAATGTATATCAGAATATAATTCAATAAGTATTTATTTGCTTTTTATATGTAGGTACTTAATATAATTCTATGAATTGGTTTAACTTGCTTTGGTGCTTACCTATTTCTTAAATAAAAGGACTATCAGTCTATATTCATTAATAAATTCCCTCTTTCCTTTTAAAATGGGTTGTTTTATCTCTGTTGTATGGCGGCGTTTGTTCCTTTTCATTATTCTATATTCGCTCTCCAAATGGTCAAATATTTCATACTCATCATCACTATTGGGTTTTCAGGGTGTTCCTAATGAAACTCATATCAATCGCATAACGAAAAGCTTTAATTAAACCAAATTAATACAAAACGTGAGACCTCCATATTACAACCACAGATAACATATTTTTCCTAGACTTTTACCTTTTTAATAAAGCTTACTATGGACAGTACACAAATTATAAAGCTACCCATACACATCACAATCAACATGAAGACAAATATTGTTATTGTCTCTCAATAATCACACACATCTACACAAGAATGTTTTCGATAAAACAACTAGTAATAAAGCTCGTTTATCTGCCTATTTTACAAAACATTTACGTTTACGCTGCTCGCAGAGGAACTTTTTAGGCATTGCTTTATTTGACATATGAGACGATCGAAATCCGTATCGCTGCTGTCACACTAAAGGTTATGGTACGTATAGTTCATACTAAAAACATGGTGAATAGTTTAAAGATGTCAACGTACGTACGTACGTTGACATCTTTAAACTATTCACCATGTAGTACGAATAAGCCGTGCAGTTCTAATTCTGTCCTGCTATAAGAGGTGATGGTAGAGCCCCTGGTCCGCGTCCGTCTGCAGAATCGCGCCACGGTGAAGCCAGTTTTACTCTTGCGACAAAAATCGACCCATGTATATTTGTTTATTTATTTTAAGGAAGATTTACAGCTACAATAACTTTAGGTTACTTAATAATGTCTAGAAGCTAATTACAAATCTCCACCTATAGATATCAAGATGTGTCTCAAGAATTAAAAAATAAAAGTGACTTAAATAGGTACTTATGTTAATTTTTTTATATAAATCTAAAAAATACTTTAATGATAACTGTCGTTAAAGAAGTCCTGCGCCATGATGCGTATCCCGCATAATAGGCAAATTGTGTTACTTTTTATACTGCCCCGGGTCGGCCTGTCGGACTGTCGGACCAACAAAATTTACTAAAGACTTTTCGCAAGTTCTGAAATTTAATGTATTTAAACTTGCATTTTTAAATTTTCAGGACATGCTTTCAGCATATTTGCACAAAGATTAAATGTATGAATTACCTTAGCACCTAAAAAGGGTCGCTTGCCAGAGTCAAGCGAGAGTGTTGAGTAAACTGTGTATTTTGCTAGGAAATAAAATTGCAGAAAATTTAAAGTGAGTACATATTTTCTCTGAAGAGGAAGGCAACTCTACTAATTTTCTTTTTAAAAATTTACGGCTCGGTACTGTCGCGTATAATCTTTTATTTAGGAATTGTTGAGGAGGGTCTATTTCATTTGGTAGGTAGGTTAAATTTAGCACACGCCTTTATTATAATGACGAAAGCTCTCGTTCCTGACCCACAGACTAGCTAATCGCCCAACTAGTTGGTCCGTGGGGAATTTAAAAAATGCCTGAAATACATGTTGTGTCTGTACATTGGATATTTTTTGAAAAGAATAATTGTAATGTGTTTTAGGATCGATACTGATGCCAAAACACAAATTTTTTGAATTTTTGTCTGTTTGTATGTGACTTTGTGCAAGTATCACGCCATAACTACTGAAGGGAGTTTGATGGGAGTTTCACTAGGAGATAGCTGAAGTATCCGGACAGCTCATAGTCTATAAGCCATGGCGGTATGTGATGTGGAAACAAGGATCCAGAGAGGAAGATCTGCCTCCTGATCTCCTCCATCCTCTCCATCCTCCTCCTCTACGCAAACGAAGTTGCGGGGTACAGCTAGTGAATTATATGTTTCATGTCTGCCATTTTCTTTTGTAATTTTTTTTCAGTTTATAGGCAAAGTATTTTATTCCATACAGCCTACATTTACTCCGACTGTTGCGTATAACAAAGCGATTTTAGACGGTGTATTAATCGTGTGCAAATGTTATTTTCAATATCTATTATATTATTTATTACGCTTAGATTATTATTAGTAGGTATATAGGTATATTTGTATTATGAAATTGATACTTTATTTTTCTTTATTTATTGTAGGTAGGTAGGTACTTAACTTAAGTACCAGTTAATGATAGGTATTTAATATTGCTCAACAATCTACCTATTAATACGCTGAATTCTCTACCCAAAGGTTGTCTAGAAGAGATCACCAATTGTAATACTAACTGTATTAGCCTATTTCTTTTGTGTAATTCTTTTTTTTTTGCAATAAAGAATATTCATATTATCTTAGATATACGATTTACGCCACGCGTAGGTACGGTTTATAAAGTGTCCAGCGTAAATCCTCACAATTTTAAACCACATGCTTATCGAAGTCTGAGCGATCGCGGTGATTCATCTTCGCTATCGATCGTTCGATACATCTCGCACAGTTTGCAGAATAGTAGCCTTGCTTGTGAAATATGGTTATCGCTCGGTTTGACGCGGGGGGGCTATGGACGAAGTTTTTCCGTCGGAAAGCGAATATGTGCAAAATAGCTCATATCTTGTGATTCACGCTTCTGTGAGGATTGTGTGCTTTCCGTTATAGTTTTTTCAACGAAGTCTTTCCGGTGAATAAAATAAAAGAATTCGAAGATCAAGACAAACTATTACTAAAGTCACGGTGGTTATTTGTTTAAGGAGCTTGGGAGTACCGAGGTACCGAGTTCGACTTTGTCGCAACGAAAATGAAAATTTTCGCTTCTCATGGTGCTCAATACACAAAAAAAATCATAGGATTGGGCGCTTTTATATTTTACCGTAGCACGGCACGCTACGATATTATCGTCAAGATCCAATCGGAAGGCAAAATGTACAGAATAGTATGAAGACGCTTTCCGACTACGATAACGTCATGCCGTGCACGTCTATTCCATAGATTTTTGCCTTCCTATTGTATCGTGCGTGAATAAAAAATCGTACTGTGCCGTGCTACATTATAAAAGCGCCCAAAGTCTGTTGTTGACTAGGATCGACTATCGACAAACAATAATTGTGTTGATCTAAGTATAAATGTTTAATTAAGGAATAAAGAAAGCTCGATTTCATAAATCATGAATTCGTTTTTATATAAACAATATTATTCTATAAATAAACAATCAAATAGAGTTATCCTTGTTCACTTCAAGTTAACACTTTGGACCATTCTTATTATCTGCGTCGTAAGATTTGAAATCGTACTGCATTGATCTGCTGTTGTCCGTACAGTCGACATGTAACACTCGGGCACTTTATTCAATGATAATAAGCAGTAGCTTACGATGTGTTTGTGTAAGTTGATGTGCTGTTGACTGTACAAGAAACAGGGATTGTGTCGACTTAAACGCCTTTCATATTCTATATTAAAATATTCCTTTTCTAAACTTAAACGGGCACGTCCATAACATGTAAAATCGATATGTCCAATAGCATATTTCTATACGATTTAATGGCACTTATGAATGATAAATGTGGTAATTGAACGTAACTTGAAAGGCAGCGAGGTCCGCCCAACGCAGGGGCGGAAGTTGAAAAGGTTTTCCATATGTGCCTCGGATATACGTAACAGACGTCGACTTATTTAAAAGGCTAATAAGCGATGACGTGGCGTTAGTTTGAAGGCTTTACATTTACATTCTTCTTTTTGCGGTGCTACTTCGGTTAGCCATCAACTCTGCGAATTTCTAAATAAAAAATAAAATCTTTATTTTCTCACATATCCCGGGTTTTATTGTTTTTTGGAATAATTCATTGTTCACTTACAGGGTGTTGTTTTGGTCAACGACGAGCGTATGTAATGTATAAATCTGAAAACTACCTGTATTGTTCTGGGCTGGCCTCTTTTGAAGTCATCGACACGAGAAGAAGAAGACCTATATTAGATATTGTTTAGATCTAAAAAAAATATGTGGCTAACAATTCAATATACACATAGTGTTACTGAAGGACGTTTTAAAAAAACTAAATCTGACAGATCTTAAAAGCCCTTCTTCTCCACACCAAAGTTATGAAAAGGACAGCACTACTTTTAGAAATGCTATAGTTAATCAGAAAAAGCACGGTAGAATTGCTTTCAATATTAGCACTTTGATATGGTGGCACTTCACTTGGCTATTCGAATTTGTCATAATTGCCATGTGTGGTTGGTATTCTTAACAAAATATTCGTCTTATTACTTATACGTCAAGTATTTGGCAAATACGACAAACATCCAATAGCGAATACGAATAGCCAAGTGAAGTGCCACCATGAGATACTATTTTTTTGGTAAATGTATTATTCTAAATCCCTAGTCATGCTAAAAAAATCGCTACATCACCGTTATGTAATGTGCCAAGATGAAGTAGTGTCCCTCGGGAGCACTAGCCAAGTTTCACAATACATTTTATATGAAAATTCAGGAAAGTAGGTTTCAGGGTACGCAATATGGAAGTACCACTTCGAATGAGTTATGGTCGCAATAATCGACCGAGATACGGTCCCCTGTCGACACTGAGCTTTATAAAGTGAAATAGATATGGTATTACGGTACGTCATCGGCAATAATGTGCATTCACAACCACAGACAACACCTCGATTTATCGCCGCAATTTTAACGGCAGCCAATCAGAGGACGATATTATCAACAGTTGTGTAATACTTAGTTATTAAGTAATTGTGTATTATTATTATATTATTTTAAAAGATGTGCTGCTGAGAGTTTTTTGCCACTTTTTCTCCTCAGCGTTGGCACCTTTTCCTTGCAAAGTGGTGTAAATGTAAATTCAAAAATATTTTGACGTGCAAAAATGTACACAACGTGCTTACTTGCAATAAAGAAATTTGACTTTGAACGTTTCACGCCAATCATGCAAGAAGCGCTACACTTTTGACCTTGTTTTGTCGTACAATCTCTTGTGGCTATAGCGATTCGTAACATAACAAAATGTAGAGTTTACACAACCCTTGTCTTGGTAATTTCTTCATTTTCCTATTATTCATAGTTGCTGAGCTTCCGAACATCCGATGTTCCAAGTCATATCACAGATTAGGTTAGTTACTATTAAAATATATAAAAATGTTGTGACAAACGTTTTCCTTCGCCGAAACTTGAATTAATGAACCTATTTGAAGTGAAATGTAAATTAAATTATATTCAATATATAATAATATAATAATAAAAATAATAAATTGTTTTTTTATTATTAAAATGTATAAATATATTAGATAAGAAAGAAAAGAAATAAAGAGAATAATAATAATATTTATTTTCATAAAATTAATGGTTACAATGTGCTTAATATGTAATATATTGCAAGTATAACAGTCAGCATTATAATTAGCACGATTTAGATAACCCTGACTCCCGAACTAGGGTGACCTGTGTTTCGGGAATCAGTGTCCTTCCGTGTTTACTTATTGCTAGTTATTACTAGACTTTTTTTACAATAATTGGAAAGAGGAACAGTGTCAGCTTAATAAGTGGGAATGTAAATATTACTTAGTATCATAAACGTATATTATAGTAGGTGGGTGTATGTGGGTATTGTAACATAATACTAATAATAGTATATACTGATACTATTTATATCTGCACTCCACTCTGCAGGCCTTTCCATACATCAGAGAAACAAACATAAACAATCCACCTGTGCGAATTGATGAATAACAACTTGAATTGACTGAAAATCATTTAATATAATATAGCACATCTACGTTATTTGTTAAGTCAGTGGCCCGAAACATTTTGTTCCTAGAAGCCTTATTGAAACGAAGAAATACGGACTTCGAAAGAAATATATCTGAGCGCTTTGTGGAGCTTTAGGTTCAGAACTAGGTCAGCGACTGGTATTAATGATGGCCGTTATTTATAGAAAAACTAGGTAGTTTTAGAGGTATTGTAATTGAATCCTAGAGCCCGGAGGTGGTAAGGACCCTGCCAAATGTGGTCGGCTATGGTCCAATTAAATTTCATGTGAAATATTACAGTCACAAACGCCATAAATATTAGGAGGTACTTAAAACTATGTTAGAGGTGTTTATATGTCACAACATACGGCCTCGTCGGTCCGATTCTGAGGCCCCGGGATATGTAAGTTTAAGCAGTGCCTCATAACCCCAAAAGACTGTCCAAGGTATCGGCAATATCCTTCAATTACAATAAGTTGTTCTCGTTTTTCGTGAGAATTTACGCGTATATTTGCCGTATGCTCTCAAAACGGCGAAGGAAAACAAAATAAGGAAATCTCTATGATGCCTGACCAATCTAAATCTGTCATTATTTTAGTCAAAAGGCTTTTATCATTTTTAACATTTCATGTTTTGGCGAAATATACATTTACATGGTAAGGTATATAGTAAGACCAGGCAGTTAAAGAGCCATTAATAAATCAGAGTATCGCATTGAGCGCTTGAGGAGACGTCCTTGAAATCTCATTGAAACCATAACACAAAAGCCTCCAACTTGTTACCAGTGCCATTAATATCCAATTCTCGACTCTTGGAACTAAATCATAGACTAGAATACATTTAATGCCTAAAACGTTTCCCTGCTTGTTTGCTCCCTTAGCGGCCAGGAGCGGAACTAAAATCCCACTATTCACAAGCCTCATAGCCCCGGTATTTACGTACTCGCTAGCGAACTAACTACAACAAATCATGGTAATGACACTTGCCCACTTACCGTGAACTCTTATAGCAGGATTACTTCAATAATACTTTGTTATTTCGTACTATGACGACCTTAAAGTAAGCTTAATAAGGTCGTCATGTTACGGACTAACAAAGTGAAGTAATCCCGCGATAAGAGTTCATGGTAAGGGGGCTGGTGGTAACTGATATTTCTTGCCCATCGTATCGCTATTCATACACTCGACTTGCCCTTATAGGACAAAAATAGACGCGTCTCATCCATTATTCTGACCACATAATAGTTGTCTGAAAGGTTGACAAGGTATGGTTACGCCTACGTCTGCCTACGCGTTTGATCTACATACTCTTGAGTTGCTACGCCGTAGGTGACATAGCTACGATAGTCTACGAACATGTTATCGATGTTTGATAATCATACTCGTACATACCGATAAGCTTATGTATGGTAAGCGATTGATTTAATTGAAGTGGTTTAGAAGCTAAGTAGAGGTAATGTTACAATTAACATTCCCAATTTAATAAAAATAATATAGGTATTCAAATTGTAATCATAGAGAAGGTTAAAGTAAACCCATCGTACGTCATAAATGGACATAAACATATGAAAAAGGAACGCGTCATCAATTAAAACATGATTTCTAACTGCAATGTTAGACATGAATTTGAGTAATTGCACAATTACTGGATAGATGTCGCTACCGTCCCTAAGACGAATAAAAATTCACGACCTGGGGACGATATCACGGTGGCTCTGTTGGAATAGAGCGTGCTACAGAGTGGCGAGGTCCCTGGTTCGAATCCCGGTCGTGATAAAAAATTCTCCATTTATCATTTAGATTTTCGTTTCGCATATTCAAGAAAATATCAAAACCCATCGTACGTATTCAGTAGCGGTAACTGAACAACTTTTGGTCTATGACTTTAAAGGGTGTTTTCCATTACAAGCTATACATAAACACATTCTGCTAGTTTATCATTTAAATGCGTAAGTGCCAATAAATGAACATTACCTACAGTATTTGCTAAATTCTAGAATGTCGCGATTTCTTGTTAAAAAGTGATGAAAGACTTACCAAATTATTTGTCCCAAATGTAGCCGCAGGTAATAAAATAAAAGTTGAGACATGAAAGAGGCAAAAAGTCCTGACACAACTGACATGTGGAAGACAAACAAAAAGCAAGCACAACCGTAATAAAGAGGGATTTTAGGTGGCGTTGCCGCGTCATACCTACGTGACAGAATATATCACTGCTTGTTCAGCTAACTCAGGTGCTTAGGCGAAAACATGTTGTTTTTATTATAAGCTGATATCGGATTTAAGGGTGACTGAGCCATTAATGACGTCACAAAGTTTTTATGGGAACATTGATACCTGCCTGACCGATGTTGATACGTGAAAGCCATTGTGGATTAAGAAAAATAAGATTAACAAAAAGCTTGTATAAATAAAAATTATACGGGAATCATTAACATATTCATATATTAACCTATGTATTTAGTATTTCTGGTCATAAGTGAATAGAATCCACGTTCCCAAATTCGATCATGCAAGGTATGCCTAATGATGGCATTGCTGTACAAATGTGATTCGTTCCTCCCTCTCTGCCAATCTCTATTCCAGCAATTATTATAGATAAATAAATCGTAGCCGAATGAACACAATTGTCATACAATTCTTACTCGTACAGTGGAATCAGTGCAGTGTCAACATACGTCCATTTGATTGACGTGAAATATTGCACTGTTCATTCCAATTTTCAATGGAATTGTTTTAGTTGAGACTTTTATTCAATATAATAAAATAAAGCCTGACACATACACAGGCTGCCTACCCCCGGCTTGCTGCGTAGTAGCGATCTGAGATCTAAGCGACTGGACGTTAACGACGGGAGAAATAGGGGCATGGCATGCGTCAAGCTTATGATTTTATCATAACGTTCTATCCTATTTGTTTTTCCTTGGAACTTTAATAACTAAACATTCATGTACAATGCAAAAATAAACTTAGCTTTGTAGTTTCCTAATTATGTATTAGGCATGTTGATTTTTATTAGATGCTAACGCTAGACTTTAGTTTTGCAATATCAGTAAAATGACTTACCTATCGATCGATCACTCTAACATAGAACACTGTGAAAACAGATGCTCTTTTCGTCAAGAAAGCTCCGCTTCTATTTATCTTAGAATTACGTACACCCTAAACTTTCTACAAACCCTAATGAGGCGAAGGGTACTATTCCCCTGGCAGAGATCACTTACCAAACTTACATTACTTACTTTACTATTACCAACAACAAACTTACTTACCATTCTTACCAACCTGTTGTTTTGGACAGTTATTTGATTTACCCACTTAAGTTGGGCCGAAAATACTTACTTTTTCCCCTAATAACAAAGTTACGACCCTATCGTCTAATCCCAAAGGGTTGTTGAAAAGTTATTACTCGCGGACCCAATCTGAATAGCAAATCAGAACGTGTGCATGCGGCTTAAGTTATAAAATGATAAGTGTTTTTACGCGATAAATGTCCCGAGTCCAGTAAATGACGCAAAACAGTCAAAACAGATTGGTATGGAAATAATTATGGAGCTCAATAAAAAATCGGAGTTTGGTTGGCTAATTTTTTCTAGTGGTTTTTTGATTCATCCCAAACGTAAAGTCAAAGGTAACTGAGATCATACAGCCATGTATGATGTCGTTTATAATATTTGTTTAGTTGATAAGAACTTTTCAATGCGGAGTTTCACCTTTTTTCATAAAACAACACCAAGTACACTTTATACCACTTTTTTTAAGTTTACGACACTTGGTTCACTTTTTGGAATAAAATGGGTATCTAATTCTATCTAATTTACAAAACCACCACTGTCATTCTCAGCTACAGTATTCAATAGGCTAAGACGAGGTGAAGCAAAAGGAAAAAGTCGGCATGCTGTCACCAAAAGCGCGCGAAACTGTTACAGCAGAAACAGCAGTTTTTCTGCTTATCGATTATGGACTTTTATCTACACATTTTGCCAATGTCTAATAATTTCTTGGTACAATATTATTTTCACACTGTAAACCCATGCAAGACAGCGTTACAATTACAGTATATCGCGAAAGTAAACGAGCGAGATTTGAGCAAATATTGCGAAATTGCGAACGAAATTGTTAAATTCGGTTCAAAATCCCGCGGCGGCGTGTGATCACGATTCTACTCGTATATATTCTAAAAGGAATGAGATTTTAAGCTTCGGTTAGTTGACTTTCTATTCGTATTCTCTCAAAATATTGTAATACAATATGTACCTAACAGAATATTTGCCATGCAATTTCAGTCGACGGACGGTCGGAATAAATATTATTACGAGCGTTTTTTGGGGGATTTCGATGTTTTCCAGTGGTAAAAAGCAGCATAGTATGTTGCTGTCCAAATTTATTGATCTATAAAGTTGTTGCAGCGTGGTTGATTAATAATAAAAATTGTGTCGAAATGCGAATTGGACAATATGACAATATGCCGGATGTCAATCAAACCAAATACCTATGTAAACAAATCAATACGTTTTTGTATTAAATTAATCACACGACTTGATGGGATCGCAAGTATGTACAGCTAACAGAAGATCAAGTGTAACACTTTGGACCGTTCTTATTATGTGCGTCATAACAGTTGAATTCGTACTGCAAGTGTTACCATTCATCTGATGTTTTCCGTACAAGTCAACATGTATGGTGTAATAACGTGTATTTACTTACTCATGATTTCATTTTAAGAGCCTTCATAGAGCCAACTAGCGCCGCCAATCTTTAAAAAATAATATCTTCCAATAAAATCAATTTTATTAAAAAAAAGCTATTTACAAAATGTTTATTACGATAAATACTATTTTTCAATATACAATACATGGCATAATTGTGACAAGCTAAGTTGTAGTTCACAAATGTGCCAAAAACGGCCGTTTTTCGCAATTATGCGAACTACAACTTACCGAAATTGAATCACGTTATAAATAAGCATTTAAAAAATAGTATTTATCGTAATAAACATTTTGTAAATAGCTTTTTTAATAAAATTTATTAAATTGGAAGGTATTATTTTTTCAAGATTGGCGGCGCTAGTTGGCTCTATGAAGGCCCTTAATCTACAGCAGACCCGGAAAAACGTTCGCGTAGAGCTTCGTTATCCCATTTATTAGTCGGAGCAGTGAACTATAATATGTATTTGAGCGCTCGTTAGTTCCGCCCCGATTCAATCGGCGCGTCACGGGGTTTCCTTGATTGGCGTCATTTTCTCTTCGCTGGAGTTACGGAAAATCGGAGTAATGATATTGCTCGGCCAAGATTTCTTGCTGACAGATTGGGCGGTGACGTCACAAAAAATGTTATTGCTATACTTATGTACTTTTAAGTAAGTTAACATAAGTATTGACAATATCGATCAGCAGGTATTTTGTGTAACCGACAAAGATGACAATGATCAGTGAATTACTACGTACGTTTAATTTCTTTTATTTAAACAAGAAAAAAAAACGATGACTTGCTTTAATTTTTCTTTTGAATTACATGAGCAACTTGATTTTTTTTTGCACAGCAATGTAGCAATGGTTAATCAAAAATAAACTTCATTGTCATTACCATCTGTCAGATACACAATAGAGGAGCAGAAATGACATTGCCACATTTCAATGGATCTTTTCCCCACCTACAAAACTACGTGACCATTGAAGCTGTAACTATCATTTGGTTGGGGACTGATTACAGGTTTCATAGTGCATAATCATAATCAGTAGGAGTTGCGAGAGTAGTAGAAAATTATAACAAAAACAATGAATATTTCGCTTCGATTTCTTACTATTTTCTGAATTCTTCATTAAGCTGTTTTTTCGACTCGTTTGATGTACAAAACTTTATTTTAAACCAATCATTTTATAAAAACAGGAAAATATTTTTACATTTATTCGTTATCTTGTTCATCGTACCTTGATAGTGGGGCAGAATCTGGCATTGTCATTTACCCCCTAGCTAAGTGGCTTAATTTGGCTTGCATTAACACTATACTAGAAGAATAGAAAGAAACATGTATGGCATTGGCTAACGATAAAGCAAATGTGAATCGCATACATTTTTTCTTCTTCTATTCTACTGGCATTAATGAAAGTCCACTTGGCAGAATTGAACATGCGTTAGTTGTCATATGTTAATCGCCTCTCACACACAACGTATGCAATACAATCAAGTCTACCGATAAAAGTAATGATATATGATACGTTAATGTGTTGAATGCTATGATGTCACGTTCGCCTACTATTACGCCCCCTTCTCGTCCAATACCACTTTATTGCACTATCAGTAATTATTTATAGATAAATATACCTACTCGATTGCAGAGTAATATAATCCAATGATGTTTATGTTGCATACTGACAGTTTTCAAATGTACTACTTATTTCAATTCAGAATCAGAAAATCCCTTCTGATGTAGTAATTTTTTACGGAAAAAATATTCAAGTCGTTATCTTCGTCTTTTGTGTGGTATAGTGACCAAACCTATTTGTCAAAGTATTCAGGCCGCCCGTAGGCCTTTGACGTGACCTAACGACTGCTGTCAAGCGACAACAACCGGTACCAACTGCTTAACGTGCTTCCCGAGGCACGAAGGGGCTCAGATGAAAGTGTCACTAGCGGTCACCCATCCAGGTCCTGACCTCGCCCAACGTCGCTTAACTTGTACGATCGTTTTAACGTGTACTCGCAACTGGCCTACGAGCCCCGTCTATACATATAATAAGACTGTAAAAAAGTTGTGTCTGTACATTGGATATTTTTTGAAAAGAATAATTGTAATGTGTTTTAGGATCGATACTGATGCAAAAACAATAATTTTTAGAATTTTTGTCTGTTTGTCTGTGACTTTGTGCAAGTATCACGCCATAACTACTGAAGGGATTTTGATGGGAGTTTCACTAGGAGATAGCTGAAATATCCGGACAGCTCATAGGCTATATAATATAAGCCATGGCGGTATGTGATGTGGAAACAAGGATCCAGAGAGGAAGATCTGCCTCCTGATCTCCTCCATCCTCCTCCTCTACGCAAACGAAGTTGCGGGGTACAGCTAGTATATAATAATTTAAGTCGTTATAAATACATATAATCAATTCCCGATATTGTGGTAAAAGCAATTCCATTGTAACCACCCCCGCCGACGCCCACGACGCGCTGACAGCTGTCAAAGTGACAAAGAAACTGGGGGCGGCGACGCGACGCGGTCTAAATAAGTTATCACAACTTAGCGGCTTGCCTGTAATTATATTATTAGTGCTTTCAACCGAGACTATTCGCGACCACACGACATCGACAAAAACATAAATGTCACCAGACTGAAAACCCTTTGGGGCTAATGGTGGTGTGGTGAGGGGGTTGTCTCCACCGATACCGGGATCGGTTTCCAACACAAAAATCAATTAATGCTTTTACCCACCGATCCCGGTATCCGTGGCTACAAGAAATAAATTATATTAATTGTGGAAACGGATCACGGTTTACAAGAGATAAGAAAGGAATTATATTATTTTCCAAAAAAAATCTTTTCACCTAATTGAGTGGAGTTATGCGTTTTCATACAAATTACTCGTAGTGTCTGGCGACGTTATTGTCGCTGTCACGTTGGGTACGAATTTGTTCACGCAATAAAAAATCACCAGCCAACCGCCCACGACCCGCTGACAATGTCAAACTGACAACGCAATTCAGAACACAACGACAAAGACGCGAAGTGACCTAAAAAGTTAGCGGCCTGCCCTTGGACGTCCTTTTACTTGGACGTAGTACTTACTTACATTGTTTTGGGCTTCCCCTTGAATTCATTATTAGTGCTGAAATTTTCGTCAAATCGACCACGTTACTTATTGTCACTATAGCAACCAAAAATGTAACAGGCAGGATATAAAGTCGCTTGAGCGGTAGTCTCAGGCGTGGATTTCATGCTTCTCGACATTTTTGTCGCCATTGTGTAGTTGTCGCGGGGAATTATATGGAGCGACACATCTACGCCTTCTAAAATGGACATTAACATTCGTTCACTAAAACGTGAAACAAGTTGACGTTATTATTAAGGACGTGCCTTGAATAAGTTATTATAACTCTACAAGTATATTTTAAATAGCTTGCATTGTCATGAAGGAAAAATATACGCCGCGTTCTATGGAGAGAGTCTAAAGTATATTTTGTATGGCGACAGGTCTCCGCCCTCGTTGTCATTCTCATACGCCAAAAAGAGACATCTATTTTTATATGTTCGAGTCTTGTTGAAAATCCAAACGATGGAAAAACAAATGAGTGTGAGAGACGCTAAATGTCATGCAAGATCGTAGTCTGCGACGTAAATATGGTTTACGGTTGTCCCACTGCTGGGCTAAAGGCCTTCTATCAGTTCGTCCACTCATTTTGGGTCTATACTAACTCGATCTTTCCATCTCTACAATTTTGCTAATTAATTTTGAAAGGGACGACGTTATGACCTCACCAAGACCTCACCAATTTCCTTGACATTAATCTGACGGCTGTCTAACTGATAAGTGATAAATAATTCTGCGGGAACAACGCTTACAGAGTGGTCACTAAAATATAAGTTGTTATCGAAAATATTCGACATTGGTAATTAAAATTGTCTATATGTTTTGAAAATACTTATAAGTGTTATGAAAATAAACCCTAGCCTTTGCCAAAAATATGCAATAAAACATTCAATGTGTTGAAAATAATTCCAAGCTATGTTTCTTCATTTTAACTTTCTTTAAAAATGCCTTTTTTAGGAAACTGTTTCATTCTTAAGATTTTTTTTAACTGGCCTGATTACAGGACCTTTGGCAATTCGATCAGGTATTTAAGTGATAGTTGCCATATGTGGAGATTTGTAATTGGCTTACAGTTACTCATAGTCGTTATCTATATTAGTATGAAATAGCTGTAAATCTTCCTAAGAATAAATAAATAAAAATAAAATAACAATTTATTTGGCAGCTAAGGGGCATCCATGAATTCTTAATGCATATGCGTATTCCTGGCTTGGCATATCTAACGTCGAGTGGAAGGTTTAAATTAGATATGCTGTCACTTGTACCAAACGTCAATTCGATGTTATCTCGAGGAATTGATCTGATCGTGATCCCTCGGTACACGCTTACCGCTGTCAAGAATCCATCAACATAATAATGTTCTATTGTTCACACTGTTTCATCGTTTTACTAGTATTTTAGTCAGGGAAGTGGATATTTCATAAACATGATAGTTGTAGACGCATTTTGTTGTGTTATATAAATATTATTGGATAAAAGTAATAACAACAACATTAAACCAAATTAATAATAAATCAGGTTCTGTCTTTGAGAGCATTCAAATGCGCTCAGAGAGAGGTCCCGCTAGGTACAGTTAATAGCAGATAAAGTGTAACACTTTGGACTTTGGAGTGTTCTTATTATCTGCGTCGTAAGAGTTGAAATTGCACTGTAAGTGTTACCATTGATCTGCTGTTGTCCGTACATCACATATCACATTATATAATATTAAAGCTCTCTACGCGTTGGACCCATGACAGCGTGCAAACCTTTCAATTTTTCAAAATTTGTCGAAAGACAGATTTTCAAACTCATGATACCTTAGGATGCCTTAAGTAAGAGATATATTAAATCACAATCAGTTAACTTTGAAAAATAATAGTTTGAAATCAAAACACCAGATATTTTTTTAAATCACTCATTTATACCAACCTTCGAGCATTTTACATCCGTGTTCAGCAAAAATATTTTAAATTTCGCCAGAGCTTTCTCATTTGTTCCAATATTAGTTGGATCCCGACCAGCTTATTATGCCCAGATAGTGGATTCCGGGGAAAATTAAATGGAAAATTCCGATTGGTTCCATCCAATAATACCACGACCTGAATGCGCCCTTACAGCACTTAAGGCTCTCTCACACAGGTGCGAAACCAAAGCTGGAAACCGACCGATTATGGTGACGAGTTGCCCTTTCTTAGCAGCGTTGCAATACCTAATACTGACTGGTATTTCGTAACCGTGTGAAAAATGAGAACCACTGAAGAATTAATGAGAGAGGTTTTTACATATAAATGAGTCGTGACGTCAGTGAAATTTAATCGTTCCTCATTCTGGAACGTTCATGTAGGGAGTAGTTTCCTGTCTCTGTAACTTTGTAAGACAGTTTTAGTATGGCAAATTAAATGCGGCATTTTCTCTATAATTTAGTACTTACTCCATGGTAATGACGCAAGGGATATCATACAAAATGCAATAACTGGGCGTACTGGTTGGGCTCGGCTGTGTTGCACAAAGGGCCTCGCGTCTAAAGTGCGATCGAGTCCAGCATTCAAAATTCAAATATCGCAATACCGCATTGCGGTAATTTTTTCTGGTATTTCGCACTTGTGTGGTAGAACCTTTAAGTACACAAATCGAAATGAGAATCGTATCAGATAGGTTGAATGGGCCCGTTAGATGCTATTGTTGGATAGGTAGATTGGCTATTACGGCATATTTGGAAATATTGCGGTGCCCGTATAGGTTTTTTGTCGCTGAACTATTACTTCAAGGAGAGGTTCACAAGATTCAGAGAGCTGTCTCAAAATATGTAATATTATCCTAAACATACATTGGAACCTTGGTTCACCATAAAAGTTGCCATTAGTATCTATCTACTTAACTAAAAGTTATTTAGTAAATTAAGAACTATTAATATTCTTATTTACATACACATACAACACAAACATACTTTAACTCAAGCTCGTCTCCCATAGGGGAGGCAGAGACGACGGAATGCCATCTATCATGATCCTGTCACATCGCCTCCACAGTCATCGCATCTCACATCCTCAACGTACATTAATTGCAGTAAAGCGGCTCACCGCTTCCATCTTTTCGCCGCTACATGGGCCATGCCGTGATGGGTGGCGAAACTCATCGCAGTCAATCTGGAGCACTTTATGTTTACTTGATCAGTTGTCCCACGAGTACAGATATCTACGGGTTCTTATTTACTGTAACAGAATATCTAATAGTGCACTGAATCCGCAAAAATAAGAGAACTGAGCGAGCGAATTTTTACAAAATAAAATTCTTTGGTAGAATGAATGCGTTCACTTTAGTTATCTGGAAGAGATCGCTTTGAGCGTTAAGGTCGCCAATTGTAATACTAACTGTGTTAGCCTATTTCTTTTGTGTAATTCTTTTCTTTGCAATAAAGATTTATCTTATCGTTAGTTTCTGCAAATGTAAAATATGTTTTTTTTTATGGAAAGGAAAATGCCGTTTTATTGTTGCGTTGTTGCTATATATAGGTGAATCATTATGAAATTACGTGGTAATAGGCAATAGACATAAATGTCTTACAGTACTTACGTCAATTACTCCAGTAACCTTTGCGTGTCGCCGGCCAGTAACTCGCCTCTTGCCCACTGGCCCGGAAGCCGGACGGACGGATGGACAATCCAATTGCCCTACTTGCATTATTTACTGCACACATTTATATCTACATGATCTAGTAGCTTGACTTTGAATGTGGAAACATGTTTCAAATTGATTGGCATATCAGGGCACTATATGACAGTTTATTTGAACATAATAATATTATGCCCTTCAAAAACATGAACAATGAGCCCTATTATTATTATTTGATATCAGGGTGTTGGTAGCGGCCCAATGGTCACTGCGACCTCAAAGGTCTATGGTGGCCACGCACCGAGTTCTTTTATCTCGCTCCCAAGGCCAACGTCCTTCAGGAGTCGTATGATGCACTTGCGCCTTAGGTGGACACATTATGCTATCCGAGGTTATAAATAAAGACTTTCTTATATCCTAGGATAGCATTATGTGTCCACCTAAGGAGTAACGCCGTATGGAGTAGGTAAGTCATAATTACATAGCAAAAACCGAATTGCATGACAAATATTTGTGTATCTGCTACTCATTTGTTTTTCCATTTTTAATAGAAGTCGACCATATAAAAACAGATGTCTCTTCCTGACGAGTGACAACAATACCTGTCTCCATACAAAAACTTTAGGCTCTCTCCATAGAGCGCGGCGAAATTTTTTCCCTTCATGTTCAAAAATATCGAGGGAGATGGGTCTATGATCCGCTACTCGAGTCCAATGCCGATTAGTGTAGTACACATGCCTTAGACTTTTTGGTCTCAGACATAGATAGTTACTGTTCTTTACATTCAGAAAACCTTTTATAGTTATTTTTCTTTTGCCATTACTACAAATAAGTTCGTCGGGCGTAATAATAAATAGCCATCAATCATTTGGACAAAAACACAATACAAGTTTGCTCAAATGTAAAGAAAATATTCAAGCTAATGTAAGACCCATACATTCGTATAGAATTGCCCGAAAATTGTTTTCTTGTTAAAAACGAAACACAAAAGTACATAGACATTGTTTGATACTGACGTGACGTCATAAAAGATATCTGCAACTCATGTTGAAATAGAGCTTGATTACGGCAACTAGGTAGTTATATGTAGAGCTAGGAATCATCCTAGCTCTACATATAACTTCTTAATATACTTACATATACAGGGTAATAATCAATTATAATTAAAGTTAAAACTATGTACAAAATAATATTAAAAACAAATAAATATATACTTATAAATAAAAAATTGGGGCCAAATCGCTGCCCTGCGGAAGAGTGCCCAAAAGGCTTAATTAATTGTGCAACATTTTTTCTGCGCAACATTGTTTGTTATTGCCAAATGGTCGGGATTCAGTAGCTACTTTTATCATTCTACAGCTTTCGGTTCTCAACTTATTTAATGTAACTGAAACAGATAAATCCGGTTACAAAGCCTAATTAGACGAATAACTAACTTCTACGATGTCGCGAAAAAGGAATAGAAGTCGCCACAGTAAAAGGGAGGAAAAACCAATAAACTTTTTTTTCAACTATGTAGTCAAACTAGCGAGCCATTCTGTTCGCACAATGGTGTCTGAAATAGGGTTACCAACGTCACTCAAAAATTCGGTAATCATAATTATTCAACAATTATCTTTAAATCTCATTCTACTTCATTCAGACGTTCGTCTTCCAGGTAAAGTGGGTGGCAGATATCTGCAGGGTAAGAACTACCTATATGCTTTGAGTTGTCATTCCAGTTTATCTCTTTTTTTTTATTAAAATCTCGTTTGTCCCGAGTTTTCCGTCCTTATTTTTTTTACCAGTACGTATGTTGTACGCTAGCCCTCAGCCCTTCAGTTCAGATTATTGTCAAGACTTAAAATCCGGCAAAAATCTATCCTGTCGTTTTTTTATTGATTGACTAAACCCGCGTTTGGCCCCAATCTCACCTGATGGTAAGTGACGCCTAGTAAATGCCTATTCACTCTTGCCTTAAAGATCCCAAGGTCATAAGTGTTCGGAAACACCGACGCCGGCAGGGCGTTCCATTCCCTAGCCGTTCGTATGATAAAGGATGAAGAAAAACGCTTCGTACGGGCAAGCGGGATATCTACGACATGCGGATGGAACCCCAGCCGACGCCTGGTGGCTCGGAGGTGGAATGGGGACGCTGGAATTAATTCGTGCAATTCCATCGCACACTCACCAAAATGTAACCTGTAGAACACCGATAGACAGGCAATAGAGCGGCGGTGCGCCAGGCTTTGCAGTTTATTAGCCAATAACAGCTCGTCACCTATGAGTCGTTTTCGCGCTTTTCCACTGAGTGATGGTAACCCTAGTCGGGAGCAAAGCCAAAGAGAAAATAAAAGAATAAAAAAGGCTTGTTCCCGTTGTTCTGAAACGTGTCAAAGCGGACTTTGACTCAATTCTTCTCTTTCTACCCCTTTGGGCAGGAAACTTTCACAAGAGATTTCACGATAATTTTGATTGAACAAAGTTACGTTGGACGAAAAGGTATTTACATTTTTAAAGTGGAGAAGATTCCCGATTTAAAAGTTGATAAAACTATATTGTTTTTAAAACCACTTCTACTAGTTAACTCTGCGTCTGTGAAATGTCAAGCTGTATTTAGTCCTACATCAAAAGTAGAGTTCTAAAGAAAGAAAAGTTGATTGTGTAATAACAGAGGAGGTATTATAAACTACTCTCTTTTTACCCGACTGTGCAAGAAGGAGGATTATGTTTTTCGAGTAAAGCCGGGTTCTCACCAGCGAGCTGTAACAGTAACTGTTGCACTTTACTGTATCGTAAAATCATAGTGTGTACGTGGATCGCGAGCGGAAACTATATTTGATGTTCTTCATTTACAACAATATTGGTTAATCAGGTTTCAGGGTGTCTGTGAGCTAATTATGTTTCTGACAGGTACGTTTTCAACAACCCCAAAGAATAACCTTAGAATTTTACTGCAGCCTTCTGGACTATAAGTAGACTTTTTATGTATCTAGGGAGTCTCATAAATATTAACAATCGCAGTTATTTTCGGCGGTGACGCGGGAGTGCGCCGTCTGATAACGAGTGATTAACGCAAACTGCTGCGTCAAATGGACAATATATTTTTTATTTATGAAACCTTTTTTTCATACTGGATTTTTAGTTAGGGCTGTACCAAGTTGACTGATATAAGAATTTAAAATATTATTTATTTTATACTTAACCAATCTAACCATTACTGCACATATTGTTTGTTCGCCTCTTGAGAGCATTTTTCCAAAACGTGTGTGATCAATATCTACTACTACTTTAAAAAAATTACAAGACTGATGAAGAGAGGAGCATAATATTTTAGAGTGCATGTATGTCCATGACTGTGATCTCTTGTTGAAACGGCTTGATGGATGTAGACTTAGTTGATGGATGGATACATTTTGTGACAAAAAAACGGCCGAGTTTTTAGTGTGTTGTAAGTTATAAGATAATAAAGATTTCTTCTTATTTATTAACTATCCTCTCAAGTATTTGATCGAGCCTTAGGTGGACACATAATGCTACCCAGGGATATTAAAACTCTCTCGCCCAAGTGCATCATACGATTCCTGAAGGACGTTGGCATTGGGAGCTAGATATAAGAACTCGGTGCGCGGCCACAATAGACCTTTGAGGTCGCAGTGACCATTGGGCTTGTACCAACACCCTGATATCAAATAATAATAATAAAAACTAAAGTCTCGCTCTATAGACCATACTGACTGACCCACCAACACCCCAACAAATAGTCCCAATTAAGTTGTAATTTCCAATCACTGCAATAGTTTATGCACCTGACGGGGTCTGTCATTGAGTGCAGTCAGATGCGCTCAGAGACGGGTCCCGCTAGGTGCATCACATATCCTTTCAAATTAAAGTTCTCTAAGGGGCCTCAACGCGTTGGACCTATGTCTTCGTGCAAGCCTTTCAAAGGACCGGGTTTTCTGAAACCCGTGATACCTGGAGAGATACACAATAAAAACTAATAAATTATTTGATAATTCTCATATTTTAATGGAATGTTTTCTTTGATCCGATATATTTTTCATCTCTGTTCCCAATCCTAGAGTTCACAGGAATTCTCGAGAAATTAAAAAAGTTCAGAAACGAGAATCCCTCTCCGAGCTCATGGCATTAGGAATTCCCAGAATCTCCTGATTTGGAAATGAACGGAGAGGATGTAATAAATAATTTCTATTTGTTTGTTTCAGGTAACAAAAAGGAAGTTTCGCCGTTTGTCGGAACTTTACCCACACGAAGGCGGAGCCGGCATCACGAGTATATTTTATTGCGCGCTGTGGAAATGTGTAAGGTCTACAGCACATCAACCTACCCAGACCCATTGTACAATATGTCTTATTACCATTATATAGAGTTCATTTAAAGTGCTGTCGGCTGTGCTATTTAAATATACAGGAGAATCACTAGGCTGAGGTTTTCACAAAAACGGCCGCCGTCGATTTTTTTAAATTCCTATATTTGTTACGTAGTCTGCACTCTACATAGGAAGAAAAGTTTAGCTGTGGTTATTAAGAGTTGCGGTGCTAAGAAATGGCTACCACGTTGAGCGAGAATAATATAAGACGTCACATTGCTGCAGCAGTTCTTTACCTAGCAGTGAACACAAATTATATAATATATATAATATTGACGTGACCAAGTGTTCCATAGAGTACCTAAGGTGTAATAAATTAGTATTATGAGTATACAATATGCATAACAAATAGCTTACGGACTACCTAACTAAGAAAATATGGAGAGGGAATCTCCAGAGACCACGCACGGCACGGTCGACCGAATATGTTGAATTGTGAAATATTGTAACAAGGTTAAGATAAGATAAGATAAATATTCTTTATTGCAAAAAGAAAAGAATTACACAAAAGAAATAGGCTAATATCGTTAATATTACAATTGGCGGTCTTATCGCTCAAAGCGATCTCTTCCAGTTAGCGCGGCGGTTAGTGTTGGATATGAACTTACTGATGTCTGTACCATGTCGGTACATTAAGTATTCGCTGCAACTGAAACCGTTAGAAACTATAGGGACATCCACGTGTTTTCTTATTATACTAGAGTCTATTAGGGTCAAAATATATTTTTCATTGACCAATTTTGAAAACAAAGTACTTACTTATATTGTTGAACGCGGCAATTAGACCGATAGTTTCGACCGATTTCGACGGTCTTTTTCAAGGTGAGCGCGCCACGCCCGCGTCGCCGGTGACGTTTATTCGCGCACTATAAGTGAGTGATATCCGTGTATATATAATGATTTGTAGTAATGGCTCACTATAGTTTTAATTCTAAAGGAGTACTTACTTATTAAAGTTTAAGTAATTATTAGAGTTTTTGTAATAATTGGAGTTGTTGCGCTATTTAACCTATCACAATTGGCCCATAATAATGCTACCTATCACGTAACAAGTAGGGTGAAGGTGTAGGGCTATCTCATACACACATAAGCCATTAATTCGGCTAACTTCCGACCGTGACTGCGGCAGTTCATTAATATTAATAAGAACCTACACTTTGGCCGACCCCGTAACTTGTGAATCGCGCGGGTCACAATATATCACACAAAATTGCATATAAAGCAATGATAAAGCGGGTTTAACACGCTTGTCTAAGTCTCTTGTTACTCGAGATTTAGTACCATTTACTGTGATAAACTCGAGAAAATTCTTAGAAGATTAAGTAGGTATGTATGTAGGAAACAGGGATAGTCAGATTATCCGAAATCGCGAACGTTGCCGATGCTTTCCAAACGTACTCGTCGTGGTTTACAGCGTAGTGCGAGACGGGACGCTTGCCGACCTCGTAATCGGCCGAAACTGTTGAGTGTCATGCTTAATATACTTATACATAATTTAGTACTTTATCTTGTTTTAAATAAAAGTGATTTCTTAAATAATAATTCTTTCTTAAATTAATAAACCTGACTATGGAAGCTGGGATTCGAGGCAATTTTAAGCGCGACCTTAGTGTGACCTCGCTCTTAGGGCTGTCAAAATTTACAGAACTTGTAAGACCGAATTCAAACTCAGCACGCACTTATCCATGAATATCGGTCTAGGCGTAATTATGTTGTATACGCAATCTATTAGAACGCGCAACAGCTGTCACGGTTACTCATTCGCTGCGTCTCGTAAACAGTGTCAGATTTCATACAATTTTGACACTTGTAAGAGCGAATTCATGCTCAAAACTGTCTTATGAATAGAAAAGAATAACATTTATTGCCTATTAAGTACCTATATACATATAAGAAATAAAAACAGTCTTAATAAATTACAGTGACAATTAACAAACATATAACTTAGGCAAAGGGTTTAGGCTTCAGCTGATGCTATGAGTGTTGGCTCTAGTGTGTCGCCAAAATTATTTCCATTGTAAATAAAGCGTAAGTTTTACATTTAAAATATCCTCGCAACGGCAACAGTCGACGGTCTCGCAAACGGTGGTAGTTGCAAAGTTTTATTAAAACGACCAGCTGACGCTCCGCGGTTTCGCACTTGCACGGCGAAGGGAATTGCTGACATTCTCACGTTTGCAAAGCACATCTGTGTGAATACATACCTAGTGCTTACAGAAATGGAATTACAAATAGCGGTCACAATTAGCAGATTTTCGCGTACTTGTAAATCTCTATAGTTTCTGCTCTAAGGTGGCCTTGAATTCATTCGACAAAATTTAATGGATGGTTAGGCACAACTTGTGCCAATTATTGTATGTCACTTGTGCCGCACAATTGACATACAATAATTCTGCACAGCGTTTACGAAAATTACAATTTGGGGGAAAAATATTTTTACAATAAAGTCATCTATTAAAAAAATATCAATTTGGTGCGATCGTTACTGTGCTATGGAGTTTTTTTTTACATTTTAATTATGGTATTTTTAATTTTTTGCAACGATTTCTTTCACTGGAATTTGACCTAATAGTCATTTCTAAGGTCATTGTGTGACTTGTGACGTACTTAGTTCATGTTTATTGCAGTTTTGATTAAAAATCCTTACCAATTTAATATTTATCATGAGTACAACCCCCAGTTTCAATTTGTCGAATGAATTTAAGGTCACCCTGTGTAAGTACCTAAGTAAGTAGTTCCTGAGAAAATCTCAACCCTAATGATACCTTATTATGTATACTTTTCTCTGTTTTGGACTGTACGCTTGGCTAGACAAACTTGACTTTGACTACATACGTAAAAAAAATTCTAGAAAATTCAATACTTAGTCGTAAAAAAAGATTTTCTGTTACCGATACTGAACACTCCCCTTACCGCTTACCCCCTCTCCTATTACGCATTGTAGTATAGGACGTCTTCTTCCTGTAAAGAACCTTCTTGGCAACAAAATAAATCGTTAAAGTCCACTTAGCCCTGTGACAGTAATACCTTTGTTTATAAATATTTCATGTCGGCTATTAAACGTGGCGAGGGGGACAAATCCAATATCCCAGGTTGATGAGCGAAGTTACGGGACATTTTACTATCAAACATGTTTATCTTGAGGGATGTTCAAATAATACAATAGACAATACTTCAACATACACGAAACCATTGCAAACTAGGACGTATTACCTTCACATAAGGTGCCCGTGGATTACACTTGATGATTTGTTACATTGTGAGGAAATTATACTTTTTACAAGAAGGAACAGATTCTCAATTCCTCGAGTTTGTGAAGAATGTGGAGGAAGCGAAACTTGTATGCCAGGATCGCGGCAGATGGAAGTCTGTCTTTTTTATACGACATGGTAGCGACCCTACTTTTCATTCCCTCATTTATTTGGGACTGTCTCGAATTTTGTTCGGAACTGTGCTATTGAGAACCGACTCCTACTTGGAAGTCGGTTAAAAATAATTTAAGTACAAACAACATTATTTATGATGGATCAGTCTTTCGCTGTTAAAATATTAAAAAACTCATTTTCCCTGTGGAATGACTTAGCTTAGAATATTCGCCTGGAAAGCACCTGACGCATATTTATTATTAATCAGTGTTACAAAATTCTCTTTTTGCTAAACTAAATTAATTATTACAAAACAAACTGTCTTACATGGAACCGGCATATACATTACATATTTATTATACACTGGAAAACATTACCTACCTTACCTACCTATTATTGGTATTTTCCCGCAGTCGAGTAAATATGTAAGTAATTTTGAATACCTTTACAAAACTTAGTTGGAATCCTTTTATATTTTACAAGTCGCGAGGTTTCAATTGTGTCGACCCGAGGACTTATTTTGGTGGATTAAAACGGAACAACTCTTCAACGTGGGTGGGATTCTAAAGGCAGGTACGTAGCTAGGGATTCTCTCAAAGTTTGTTCCTCTTTGGAGTGTCCTAGGTATCACTAGGGTGCATAAGGACCTGCTAGAGCTATAATCCACCGAGTGATAGTCAAAAGTGATATCATTGAGGTCGCTGTGTCAGCGGAGTACATCAGTTCTTCTATTTTCCTTCAAGGATATTTGATACTTTATGATTTTGTCTCATTAATATCAGCTTATTTTAGTCAATCTGGCGGGGAAACAGCAAAATAATAAAGGTTAACTTAATGATTACTGCACCAATGATATGAAATTCGATTTTATTTTCATTTTTAAGTGTAGTATTGACGAGATATCCTCGAGACTGTTTTAGCTAATAATCAATCTTTTGCCACCTAACCTAACCCACCTGACTCCATATCTGTAGTTAAGGCCCTTCACAAGTTGAATACAACTTTGGAATGTCGCTATTTTTGTATTGTATCCTTCGCTTTCAACAATGGAAGTATTACAAAAGTATCACGAAAGAGTCGCTCTCGCCGTCGCTAAGTAGTTTTTAGAAAGAAACATTTTCTTTCGTTTCATTTAGTTTTATGAAAACGTAAGCGTAAGTTGCGGAAGGCAGAAAGAGTAAGAAGCAGAAAGTTTGAAAATTATTATACGTAATAAATTGTATTTATTCGTATTGTTTTTATGTATTTTCTACACTATAAAGCACTTCACGTGTAATACCTTCAACTTTAAAATATGTATATGGTTTATGATAGCTCACGTATTCACAAGTAATAATAATATTAATAAAATGTGTAATTTGTCGAAATTACGGATCATTCCTTTCTGTCCCGTCGGCAATAGGGGGACAGATCGAACTTTTTATTTCTGTATGTCCCCCCGTATTACCGACGAGGGGACAGACGGAACTTTTTATTCCTGTCTGTCCCCCGAGGGGACAGAATAGGGGGACAGAAAGGAATGATCCGAAATTACAGCCAAATAGGCATAGCAAGACATCGGTATATCCTATTTATTAACCTTAATTTTTTCCCTTGGTTAAATATTGTTTTACTGCCAGTGTGTTATAGTTGAATGCACAGAGTGTCGACAAAAGGTGTCGTTGGACCACTGTTTATATCACACTCGTATAACGCTATTTTGTTCTAGCATTGTTAGTTATTTAATTTGTCCACAACAACACTGAAATGCGTACTTTTGTACTTATTTTAAAATACCGCATGTAAACACATAGGTACTCGTACAATAACATAACAAAATAACGCGATCAATCTGTTCTCCACTCAGTAATCAAACCAATGGTCTGAGTGCTGCACAAAACTTTAAATAGGAATGTCAAACAACTTTTAACGAACCTTCATAACTTTGTACTCTGAGAAAATCGAGATAAACCAGTTTACTAGATGCCTCACCTTGTATAGAGTTCAACCAACCACCTCTTTTGTGACCGAAGCCTAACTTAATCGCTGCAATAGGTAGATATCGTGTCAATATGTTCTGTCGTGGTCGCCAAATCTAATCCTGAACCTAAACGCAACCGTCACCTTAACTCATACGCAAAATAATTATAGTACAACTCCTTAACATCTAAATCTAAGTATGTGCTAACTCGTATGTTTCTTGATTATTTGCAGAAACAATTTTTCGATTACCTACCAATCTATCAAGACCCAAATTTTATCAGTCCACTATCTAAAAACGCGACCGCGAGTATTGTAAATTATGCTTTCAGAGATTTAGACGAGTATTTACAGTGCGTGAGGCATTGATCTCCTATAAACAACTAGATACACAGTCTGCCTTCTAAAAATGTCCGAGCGCAAAGAAGGTCCAAACGTATGAATGGACCCACATTTGCTTTATTGGACATTATTTGGACGTTAATAATGGACCCTTATTTGGACGTTTTTAAAATTATTTTAGTAAGACCTTTGTGTATCTAGTTGTTTATAGGAGTACAATGGCGATGGCGTGAGGCTAAGAAACCGAAGCCGATTTATCCGCACTTTCGAGCTCTATTCGGTCAACTCTACACCTACATTAATGATTATGCAAACAGCGAACTGGCGATATGCCAGGGCAACTTGCACGTAATACTATCAGGAGACAGTTGGCTGATAACACGTCTTCAACTTTAGGATGTGGTAAGGAGGCAGTCGGCGATGACTTCACACAAATTATTAGAAACCATCGGTCTATTTTGTGTCCGCACTTTTGGGGCCTTCCCTTACTTCGAAGGAGCTCGGCTCAGGATCCACCATACGGGCCCAGTGTGGTATTAAACAAACGTTATATTTTTATTGTTCTAAGGCATGCATGTTTCCTTTTCGATGTCTTTGAGAGCATTCGGTAAATGTCCGTAAATTTTTCTTCAAAAAAAACCACACTCACAGAGGAAAACTCATTGGTACATGGCTGACCTGTGATTTAAACCCGGGCCTCGGTAACAGAAGTCCAGTGTCCTCACCACAGCTAATATATGATGTTTTTTTTAAGTTGGCATCTTCACTTGTAGTATGGCATGACCCTTAAACTGTTAGTTAAATTCGAAGTGTTGGCTTTCAGATGACGCAATTACTGAAGAGGTATCGACCACAAGGTTTCTATTTCCAGGCAATCCATTTATACGGTCGTGTTTGGGCACCGGGTGACTGCGGCTTTGGCACTGGGTATCAGAGTAAACAACTGTTTCGTGGCTTGATCTACCCCCTTACCATGAAGTCTTATAGCAGGATTACTTCAATAACATTTTGTTATTTCGTACCATGACGTCCTTAACAAGCTTACTTTAAGGTCGTCATGGTACGAAATAACAAAGTATTATTGAAGTAATCCTATTATAAGACTTCATGGTAATGGGGGCTGATGATTGGTTTAACCTTAGCGTACGGTATAACACAGAAAAAAATTGCCTTACGATAGTTTTTAAATTTGAAATATACTCAAAGACTACTCGACCCATTGCAAAAATTCTTGCACTGACTGATAGATAACAGTTAAATCTATGTTATTGTGAAATAATTATTATAATCGACCCAGTAGTTTTTGAGAAAAACTCTACTAATGATAAATATATTTATCTCTGTCTTCGTGTGTACGTAGTTTAGATTAGGTATTCCTGTACTTTAAGGGACACATATGTTTTTCCTGAGGATCTATAATAATATAATAAATAGTAACGTTTATTTTAACACAATTCAAGTCTAATTTCTTTGAAGTATTTCAGAATCGAGAACCCATGATCGAGCGGGTGTGTAATCGAATCGCGTCGTTGAGGCGGCAAAAGTTAAGTTGCCGCATATAGTTATACCTATAAAAGGAGATTGTACAAGAGGAATATCCTACAAATAGTTTTCCCGTAGGATAGCAACCATCCAGAGGCCAACCAGGGAGTTGTTATTTTTTTTTTAATTCACAATGATTGTAAGTTAGTGTGCAAATATTTTTGAATAAAAACATATACATACAATCGTTGATATAACATAACCACTTATACAATTGCGATTTTTTCCCCTACATGATCTTAGGTTTTATTACGAACGCCATTTTAACAATAGTACGTTTCAGCAGTGTTGGTCAATGTAAGTGTTCCATCCAAAAGACACGAAATCGAAAAACAGTAGTCGACGCAATCCAATAAAATTATTTTTATTAGAGTTGTTTTTTTATTCACGTACAAACAAAGCATTCGACCTATTTCACAGTACTTGAAATAAAACATAATGAGAAACAAACAAAGCCGCTTATTGACGATAAAAACGAATACGCAAAGTCATGGTACGCCTAATATTAGAAATTCAAACTGCTTTCTCATTTCCACGAAAACAGTGTACCCATTAGAAGCTATTCATTAGAAATCATAGTCATTCTCCTTTGAATCGTGTGATTAAGCAAGCATCGTCTGAGCAAAGCGGTGTCTGAGAATAGCTAATTAATTTTACAATTATACAATTTTGCGAGCGGTGATCCGTTATTTGCCAACAACTAGTGTTGTGCAGTTGCAATTACACGATCTGTAATTATCATAATTTGGTCCTGCTTCCAAAATTTAGAACATTTGTAAAATAATTGACAGCGGTAAAAATCAAAATAGATAGCAAATGGACTACAGTATTCCATTATCGAATTTTAACACGTTTGGTTCCTTAATGCTATAGCCTCCGTAGCTGTAGCCAGTACACACACAAATGTACTATTATTGTAATGTTTAATTGCCGATTTGATGCCACTAGATGTACAGATTGTAAGGGAAGTCTACTATTCATTATCGAAATTTTTAAAAAATTCGACAGTTATTTCATATATTATCATCAATATTCACAATAACTTAATGGCAATAGTGTGAGACTGCATGCATGAGTCGCAGGCTCGATCTCCACCTCTGGATTATTGAGGTAGATCGCTTTTTGTTGGAGAGTGATTGAGGAGAAAATTAGTAAATGTAAAACTTTGCTAATTTTCTTTTCAAATATTCCCTAAAAAATGGCTATGGCCTCAGCTGTTAAAGTCTTTTACACGCGAGTTCATTCAATTCTGTAAATTTGATACCGGGAATTTCCTTTTAACAACATACAATTTGAACAACACATGCAGACCTGTTAATTAAAAGTTTGGTCCGGAATTTTTTGCGCAACACTATCTGGCCGCGACACGGGCGGTAATTAAAGTAGCCGAAACAAGCGATTTATGGCAACACCGAGCTATAAATTAACGCAAACGACCTCGGGGTTGCTCGCGTCGTTTGTCGATTGAGGTTTTCGCCATTTTTAATAAAATTAATCCGCGAATTTTACGATAAATGTGGTGAATTTCTTTGTACAGGTATACTATGTAGCTGTATATGTTTGTATTGGGTTTATGTCAGTCGATCGACATTTATCTCCTCGAGAAATGTTAGAAGCGATAAATTGGTATTGAATAACGACTACCACTTCGATCGGTAAATAACCTAAGTAAACCTTTCTATTTACGGATTGCAATTGGTGGTCATTTTAGTTATTAAAGAATAACAATAGTAACTTCCACTTGCGGTCAGTAAATAGTGGTGTTTACCGGTCGAAATGGCAAGGGAGGCAAGTATTTGTATGCTATATGACCGGCCAAGAATAAGCTGTGCGTCAAATATCATCAGGTTTGTACTAGCAGGTACTCGTAGTAGTATAATTGAGCAAATCGGTTGTATAAATCCGCCCTTACTTTTATAACTTTCAGTGGAAATTCGTAGGTAAATAAAAATGTTTTTAATAAATCTGACACCGACCGCCGTCGCATGTGACTTCACAGGAATGCAAATATTCCCAAAAACACCGATATATTCCGCTCAAAGCAAATATTAAATATATTAAAATTGTGTTTATCGGAGCGGTATTCAGCCAGTGCAGCCAACCGACAACTTTACAAAGCTTTTTATCTCGAAGGAGCAGAGTCCAAAATGGGCTGACGTTTTTACATTTGTGTTATTAATTGTGAGGGTAGAGAACCTGAACGGGAGGGAAGGATTGGTGCTTTTTATCTCGTCGTAGTAGACTGATGTAAACAGTAACTCGACTCGAATTAATTTTTTTTAAGACTTACAATCACTACACTCTTAGCACTAATTAAAATTAAAAACCATCTCTAATATTTTAATTTAAGCTAGCTATAAAAAAAACTAAAATCATTTGTAAGGGTTATGTGGCAACAATTGGTTTAGAGTTGCATCTTCTGACCAACCATCGTATTCTGAATCTGCGATTATAAATTATTATAAGATGTGTTACTGATCGAAAAAGTGCACTGTGGCACCAGAAAATCCGCAACGATTATTCACGATTTCCGCAGATATCGAGTAACATAATAAATCTTTCGACCGATTTAAAAACACTTTACGGCTATTTTATTCAAATATGTAACAATTTATTCTGAATAAATGTTAGTATACCAGGTGTACCTAAAGTAACAATCACTAAAACTAATACCACAATATAGATAAGTAACAGTATTTTGTCTCCGCTGCTTGTTAATTACCTACGGCGCAATTTAGATATTTTGCTAATATTATACTAATTATGTGATACTAGCTTCTACTAGTCGCCCTAGGTTTTAAGGTGGGGTTTACATCATCGTTCACTAACTTCATCGTCAGATTTAAAGTCAAAGTCAAATTTATTTTCTTCAAATTTCGGAAAAGGTGCCAACGCTGAGGAGAAAACTTAGTTAAGCCCAAAGTATTCGTATTATTGATCCTCTAGGGTTAGAGACTCGACTATTGTATATAAAACTGCCATTACCTAGAAGCCGGGATAGAGAGGTAAGGCTTTTACAATGCCTTTTTGATAAAACAGACTTTGTTATGGAAATCTCATTCGAACGTTGGCCCGTTATTGGAATTTAAGCCTGATGTGAACCTTGGTGACCTTAATATAATATATTACGGGACGGTTAACTAGATGGGCGAAGAACCGCTATTGAATGATGGGCTCTAGTGGCAAGTAAATTTTTGGTCGGCCACCCGCGCTAAAAATGCAAATTTAAAAAAATATCGCGCGTATTTTTTTTTTTTTGGCACGCTTTGCTGATCATAAATGCATCAATATATTATCCTAAAAATAGCTTTTTCAAAATGCAGAGGCCAATACGTGTTAAGAATTTCACTTATATAGTTAAAAAGTTCTACGTTATAAGGGGTTTCCCATTTTCTTCAATGGTAAAGTTCTATTTTACTATCTCCTTATTCCTAAGCCTACAAGTAAAAGAGTATTTCCGTAAAACTCTCTCAAGTCCACTTTATTAGGTCGTTTTGTTTATACGAGCATCATTTATGACTACCACGGATATAATAGCAACTAATGTTATTTATGCTATTTATTTACTGAGTATAATGAGCATGCGCATTGAAAACTAAAAGCTTTTTTCATTAACACACATTACAATGTGAAAATACGATTTTCATTTTAAAAGACATGGAAAGGGTGTATTTTTTTTTCTATCTAACGAAGTTTGTCCAATTGTGTTTGTTCAACGACAGACCTAGACAGACTCTCCAAGATTTTTTTAGAGGTTTATTTTCAGTAGTCAGTACCGCAGCGCTGGATAGAAAAACCGTAAATCCGTTGTCGCTTTAATATTGTAAGTTCATCAATATGTGGTGGTCCTATCGATATTCGACTGGTAGAACCACAGACCACTTACCCCATAGACCTGTAACAGGAGGGCGCCCGTTTCTGCCCGCACATGAGCGCAAAATTGCTTCGCGACACGCGTAACCTTGAGATATCGAAACGGGTTTAATATGGCGCCCCTGCCCCCCGCTTGGTCTAATTGCGCCTATCGCTTGACAGAATTTTTCGCTTGCAAATGACAATGCCAGATTCTGTCCCACCATCAACCGCAAGTTGTACAAGATAACGAATAAATGTAAAAATATCTCCGTTTTTTATTAAAATTTTTGGTTTAAAATAAAGTTTTGTACAAGTTCCGATTCGAAAAAAACAGCTTAATTAAGAATTCAGAAAATACTAAGAAATCGAAGCGAATTATTCATTGTTTTTGTTATTCTTCTATAGGAGTTGCGAGAGTAGTAGAAAATGATACTGATTATGATTATGCAATATGAAACCTGTAATAAGTCTCCAACAAAATGATATGTACAGCTTAAATGGTCATGTAGTTTTGTAGGTGGGGCAAAGCTCCATTGAAATGTGGTAATGTCTTTAGTACCGATTTCATGTCTATGGGGTAAGTGGTCTGTGGGTAGAACGAATAAGATTTTTATTCCCGTTGGTCCTACTGTAGTTTCAGAATATTTGTTAATATTATATCTTTAATAAAAACCCTTTATAGCTATCCTTCCAGCTATGTTGTGTCTATGTTCAGCACCATACATCGATGATCATATAAGTCGCGGTATGGCGCGTGATTTCAATTTAGGCAAACATCGGCTGGGGAGTCCTTACACGAGGACTATTCATGTGATGTCATAATAATCACCCCGCTCTATGGCCGCTCATAAAAACGAGACAACCATAAAATAACTGGCGTGCAAAGGACTGTTTTGTGCAAGGGAATGACAAATGAAATACGCGGTAACGAAACCGCTGATGACGTGACATCCAGAAACTATTGCAAAACCTGACCAATATTGATACTTAAAGGTACTTACTTAATTGTAATTTCAGCAAAACAATAAGAGGGCTCTTGTCCTGAAATTGGCAATCCAGTTTTAATTTAACAGTGACTGTTGCGTTTAGGTTTAAGACTATACTTGACCACGACATAATCGAGAAATATAGTCCCCTTATAATAATTATGAAAAATGATAGTTTTGTTGTACGCACGGACAACATAAGATCAATTGTAACACTTGCAGTATGATTTCAACTCTTACCACGCAGATAATAAGATCGGTCCAAAGTGTTACACTATTTTTAATATACAATACATTGCAAAAAGCTATTTACAAAATAAACTAAATACCTAAATACTATTTACAATCAAAGCCCGAACACGCCGTCTAACTCTGCACTGCGCGGCAGGGTCCCCAGCACGCTGGCGGCGTTGCCCCGCTGAATAGCGAGGCTCAGCCTTTGCCTGAAGTAGGCGCCAGCTCTGGGGTCACCCGAGGCGAGGATCAGGCGGGTGGAAATATCCGTACACAAGTGTTACACTTGATATGCTTTGGCGTGTACATAATACATTTTATATTCAAAAAGTACACCCTGTAAAACAATTTAGGTCTAAAATCTAAAGGGTTACATATGTGGTAATAGGTAACGGAAGTATTAACTACAGTACTCTCGTTATTAAAGTGTATTTAAAAATAGCCCACTTATGTGCTAGGTAAATAAAATATGAGCAACTGTCATGTGTAAACAGGACCTTAATTTGACATCCATGTACACATAGCCTAACTTGAGATCCATGAATAACAACTGCCCCTTGAATTATTAAACGGCACCCGCCAGTCATAAGGGCCAGCATCAAAGGTCATGTTCATATAAACGGAGTATTTTATTACCTTCAGCCTTCAGAGTTTGTATTTTTTTTAATCGCTCAATATATTATGTCAAAAACATTGATCTCCTATAAACAACACAAAGGTCTTACTAAAACAATTTAAAAATCGTCCAAATAAGGATCCATTGTTAACGTCCAAATAATGTCCAATAAAGCAAATGAGGGTCCGTTCATCCGTTTGGACCTTCTTTGCGCTCGGACATTTTTAGAAGGCAGGCTGTGTATATAGTTGTTAATATGAGATCAATGGTGTGTATATAGTTGTTAATATGAGGACACGAAAAAAATCACAGTTTTCGTTTGTCTATGTATTTTTTTTTGCATAAAGGTATGTTTGTATTTGAGGAGTGCATTGTTAATTCTTAATTCTAGGTGTGGTCAAAAATAATTATAATTGATGCCGGCAATTAAACTGACACAGTTTCGACCGATTTCAATGGTTTTTATTAAGGGTGCATACATATTTCTTGCCCCAATATCGTATAGGATAATGTGGAAAGTCTCTTACGGAATACCAATTTCCTAATAACAATATGTGTAAATGAGAAACAATTTAACACAGAATGGCCTTATTATGAACGGTGTTCAGGACTATTGTGTAACTAGTGGGAATATAAGTTCATTATCATAACCATTGCTGAGTTTTATTAGAAACCATACAATTTTTGAACCACCCAGCAATGATTATCAACAATGAACTTCATTCGTATTACCATCTGTCGTCTGCCCACAGAACGGTTTTCTGCAGATATGAAACGCAATATCAATAGCGCAAAATGCCTCGCCTGTCTACGTTCCAATATACCCTTATTCCATCCCATAAGGCCAATTCTACAGCGACTCGTTATCCAATAATGGGTTTCTGTTGACAACCCTTGAATAGCCCCGTCCACCTCCGCGGCCGTTTGCACAGGATCGAGAAAACATTTGCCAGTCCGGACTATTTTTCATCGAGTATGACGGTGTTCCGAATCCTGCTTTTATTGGTTCTATTTAGGCACAGAGAAACTAAATTTAAAAAAAACTAAATTAAAAACTCTCCTGTGCACCTTGCACAGGAGAGTTTTTAAGGTAGAGATTTTCTCAAAAACTACATGACCTATTGCAAAAATTATTTCACTGTTTGATAGATAATAGTTAAAACTATGTAACTGTAAAAGAATTATTAAATTCGGTCCAGTAGTTTTTGAGAAAATCTCAACCTTGTTGAGGCCCCCTGTATACTTATCTCTGTCTTCAACTGTACCTATGTTTACTGTCTAATCACTTTATACTTATAAAGGGTATCTTTAGGTTGTAGAGCCATCGGGCAAACAGTTTACGGCTGACTGTCAAACAAGTACTATCAGAAAAAAACCGTACAGATACGCATTGTATGACCCTATGACCGCTCCATCAGAAATATATGAGAGGCAACCCGCAAACTATTTGCTTAACGTTGAGATTTTCTCAAAACTATTTGTAACATGGAGGTTATAAAATTCGGAACGCCGCCCGGGGCTATTCCTTTCTCCATAACTTGTAGATTGTAATTTGGAATGCCGACTACATAGGGTAAGCAAATTGTAAAAGATTTTCAAAAATGGAGCAATAATGTAATTAACTAATTTTGGTTTCATTCACAGGAATATTCTAATTAAATATCTACTGTCAGCAGGATTCTGAAATCGATTCCGAATTCAATGCGGGATTCAATTGTTTGATTAATGAATACCGTCTTACTTCAACGTCGCGTGTCGCCATCTTGATTTAAAATATCCTTACGTCTGCCTATAATTTAATTGGGTTTATTACGAAGATCGAATGCCAAATGTTTAAACACTTTATCTTCTGAAAGACAGCTATAGAAAACTAGTTGGATAAGCACATAGTCGCAGAATTGTAGGTTTTTACAATATTAAAAAATTTATTTGTGTAATGTACAATTTTTTTTTTTAATATTGTAAAAACCTACAATTCTGCGACTATGTACACGAGCAATATATGTATACAGGGGAGTTTTTAAGGTTGAGATTTTCTCAAAAACTACTTGATCTATTGCGAAAATTATTTTACTGTTTGATAGATAAAAATTAAAACTATGTAACTGTCAAAGAATTATTAAATTCGGTCCAGTAGTTTTTGAGAAAATCTCAACCTTAAAAACTCCCCTGTATACATATAATTGCTCGTGACGTACACAAGTTGTCAGATTACACGGTTCGAGAATTACCCAGACGAGTAGTTTACATAAATAAATTATAGAGCTTACCGCTACTACAAAATGTGCATATTTCCTTGAAAATTGCGAAGAGAAAAGCGACCTCATGTAACATACCGGGACTATGCGGTGACATGAGGCGACAGACGCTAAACATCGTCTTTGTATCGTTGTCGCGTGTTTTTTTATAGAGTCGTCAGTGTGATTCCACTCCTAGACAGTGTATATTCAAACACTTCAATTTATACATCTTCCAATAATATTATTCAGTAAAAGATGACCAAACGAATTTTGCTTGAAATGACACAGCGAGTGACAGTCGATTTCAACATTCCACCCGTCATTCATTATGTAGGGTAGAAGGAAATTCGTTTCATAGTAAAAAGGAAATTATATTCCTGAAACTTTTCCATTAAAAACTCGTTCTATAAGTTTTAAAATGGGGCGATCCTTTTAATCGTGACCGTCGTCTCTACCATTAAACTTTCCAGAGTTCAAAATTCAATTACCTACTATTGAAAGATAAAATTGTTCAACATAATCTGCCCCCGACTTTAGTGGTGAGCGGATAGAGTTGTGGTTCTGGTTTTACTGGAGAACGCCTGACATCAAAACAGTTGGTACATACACACTAAGCTCTCCGCCCCGAGAACTTGTCAACGGTTTAATTTGGATTTCCTCATTGGAATTCGATAATTACCCACGCTAAAATGTAGCCCATGTTGCCCATCCGTGGTAATATACAAATGTGTGTGCAAAATTGTGTATTTAAATTAGAAAACTTCCAAACTTTTCTATTATCAAATGACCGGACGAAGTGACTTGGAAAATGTTTGTCGAGGTAAGTATGCTGACGTCGCAATTACATTACAACCCACAACTGGCCCATGACCTAAAGTCTGTACGAGATCGCTCACTATGATAACATCTTTTAGAAGTTTTGTGATGGTTTACGATGAATCAATTGCATTAATTATTAGTGACAAGTAACTTATCTTATCTCACAACTCGTAGATCATTTCAACAATCAGATTAAATCATACAGCGTGAAAAGGTCATGTCATTTGTCCAGTTTTTAATGGTTACCAATTTGGCAAGCTCAAAACCGAAACCAAATATCAGATTATCCCGGTCATCACTTCTGTAAAGTTTACTAATGAAATTGAGTAAACTAAAGTAAATTGATCGCGTCGGCGGCAGTCAGGTTTGCTTTCAATCGAGGTAAATGACGCCTGACAGGGTTACTGGCTTCGGGTCGGTGCCCCAGTTAGCCTCCTTCGTAATATTAGGGATTTACAGCACTTGGCAACATTAGAAGCCCTCCTTTTTACAATTATTTAGGCTCGTAGTCTATAGTATAACGTGTAGAAAATGATCACACAAGCTAAGCAACGTTGAGCGAAGTTTCTACCTGAACTAGTGACATTCTCATCTAAGCCCCTCCGTACCTCGGAAAGAGCGTTAAGCAGTCGGTCGCGGTTGTTGTGGCTCCGACCTCAGTCGTTAGGCCAAGTCAGATACCTATGGACGTCATGAACAACTCTGACAATCGGTTTGGTAACTAAACTAAGTAGAAGATCGTGTTCAAAATATCATTGGCCACACGCGTTTAGACTACTTTTGTGCGAGTAAAGATCCAAGCTTGGACGGCTTGACCCTGAACATTATTATACTATCCCCTGAACTAAATTCCCCCAAAATTCTGCTCAGATATTTGGATCGAACGATTACGTAACCATTATCAGCTGGCCCGGCCCCAGTTAATTACGTCATGCTAGCTAATACTGGTTACGTAATCGTTCTATTCTGTTCGATTCAAATATCTTAGCAGAATAGGGGAGCTTATAGAATGTAGTCATCATTATTTATCATATAACATTAATTATTATATATAAACGGATATCACTTACTTATATTGTTAAAGTCGGCAATTAGACCGACAGTTTCGACCGATTTCGCGGGGCGTGGCGCGCTCACCTTGAAAAAGACCGTCGAAATCGGTCGAAACTGTCGGTCTAATTGCCGACTTTAACAATATAAGTGAGTGATATCCGTTTATATATAATAACATATAACATTATTTACATTATATTGTAGTATTTAAGTATTAATTTTATTTTCGCACGTATTCATTAGCGGGGTTATTTATACAAAAAAAGAGAATAGGGGAGCAGTTTAAGTTATATAATTCTAAGTTCAGATTATCAGTTCTACAGAACAGTGGAACGCAGAACTCTGAACTCAGAATTCTAGGCCCTGTCTCTGTTTATCTCTGTGGGATCTGCGCCTGTGTATAGACAGTGACATTCCTAAATCCAGCCCGGCATTCAGTAAACCCTGTCCACTCCACACCTGTGCTGCGTCTAATGACAATGCATGAATTGCACACAATCCTTGCACCTGGCGCGTTGGATTCGAGCCAAATCTAATCCCGAGCGTAGTTCGAAACGTCCTTATGTTTTGCACGCGCGTGTACAAACACATTAACATATAGATTGCCTATGGTAGCGTTGAAGTTTGGCCATCGACAAAAATTGTTCTAAGCTGAAATGTATATCAACTGCCTCTCTAGCCAAGGGACTTTCGTTAACGCTAGTGGAATAGAAAGAAAAAAAATCAAATCAAATCAATTTATTGCTTCATGTGGTACATACATACATGGTGTTACATTTTAATGACTCTCACACGAACCCTGCTTGAATGTATGGGATTAATTTTTTTGTTAGCAAATTTCAATCCCATATTTCTCTTTCTATTCTACCTACAAACGTGAACGAAAGTTAATGTCACTTGGCTATATGGGGCCAAGTGATATTTATTTTATACCTAACTGTTGTGCAGATACCCGTATGTAAGCGGCTTGATGGGTTTAGACTTTTATGCTGTTACCCATAAACCTAGTTAAACCTTACTTCCCTTAAACCGTGTTTTGTCACTTTTACACTTATTTAAAAAAATATGTTACGTTGGAAAGGGATCGAAGGCTTAAACCTATGAAATTCAACTTTATATCACGTCTATGGATACACGCTAGTAGGTTTAGATTCGTCTTCGTCACGACACTGATATAAGATATATTCTGTGCCAAAGAGCAATCGTATTTTTTTTTTTTTTGTGATAGTAGAGTCATTGACATTTTTTAAAGTAGTTGTATTTGCTTCATATCCAATAATAATATCCATCAAGTGGTTAAACCTCTTTTTTAGAATTAAAACTATAGTGAGCCAACTACAAATTATTATAATTATATAAACGGATATCACTCATATTGTTGAAGTCGGCAATTAGACCGGCAGTCTAATATAGTAGTAAACTGTCGGTCTAATTGCCGACTTCAACAATATAAGTGAGTGATATATATTTATTATATAATTATAATACCTCATCGGGGAATTTAATAATCCCACATAGATTATGATATTAGTGGGATATTCGTTAACCGTCTAGTAACAGGAAACAATTCTCTCCTCATAGAAAGGCATTAACCTATTGACCTCTGAATTACAACGTGCACTTGTTATTCCGGCAGACACCCCCCCCCCCCCCCCCCCCCCTCCCCCCTCATAATATCCCAATATTGCTTCATACGTAATCAGGGACCCTCAGATATTCGTTTAATCAGCGAGGAAAATTTTTTGCCGTTCGTTCGGGAAAATATTTTCCTTGTTTCATATAAACGTATGTATGTACGTAGTAATTTATGTATGAGTATGTTGTAGGTTAAAAAAAATACTCCTTTATCAAGTAAGTACGAGCACTTAAGGTATGTCAAATATTCATCAATCGAACAGAACTATTGATTCTACTATGGATGGTGTTATTCTAATTTTCTTTGCTATGGATATCTCACGATTTACAAACAAAAAAGTCTGGGTCATTATTTCATTTTTTCTCCGACAAATAAATTACTTATTTTCGCGGTTGATTTAAAAAAATGGCCATGCTATACCTACTTTTCAAATTTTTAATTCTACTACAAAAGCCTGTGTTTCGTCGTATTCTGGTTTTGTGTTTTTATATATATAATAATAATCATCATTATTCTTTAATTTTTTTGTATAAAACGTATCTTATATTAAAGTACATTAAGCTGTTTGGGTGACAATGAGGCGATAACCTTAGGGACCGACTGGTAGTGAAAGTGTTGCTTCTCTTTCCACGTCATAGTGTTAGAAAGAGATAGATCGGTAAGATAATGTATAGGGATAGTCATGCAACATCTGCATTGGACACATTTATCCGCAATGCGTTAGCTTAGCTTGCACAACTTTCAGTACCCAAGAACATTCTCGTAAGCGGTGTACCACACAAGCACCCTACGCGAAAGTAATACGACATAGATTTCAATGGTTTTAAATAAGCTCGTGTGCTGTCGACAGTATATGTGCATACATTATGTAAATCTGTGCTCGTCTCGCTTCACAAATAGGTACTCGGAGAAACGTTTTAAACCCATTTACTCCCCGTTTCAAAGTTCTTTTGAATTAGATTTTAAACTTTTAAATGTTGATGTTTTTACATCTTGGGAAGCGGTAATCTAAAAATACCTAAAAAAGGAAAAACATTTTATTTAAGTAACTTTTTCATGTATTTTAATTTACGGCTATAATGATCGTATTTTATTTTCACAGGTAATTCGCTGTCTAACTTGGCCTGCATTCACGGTATGTATAAAACTAACCTGATCATGTTTATTATTATATTTTATTTTTTTGTTTTAAAACTAGTGTGAATGTACGAGTTTACTATACAAGTCATTGTTAAGGCTTTGATCATAGGTGCCACAGCCACACCACAACTGCAACAGCGCGACAAATACGTTGTCAGACTCTAAATTGCATAAAAATAAATAGTTTAATTCACACGGACCGCATTTTGACGTCAACATTAAACGGCCTGTTGACCTCTTTTTTTCGCTGCGATGTGGTTAGGCTGTGGCAGAAAAGAAAAAGAAAAGATATACTATAATACCTACTTATAAATATTTAAGTTGTGAGGCAATTAAGAAATTTCAGACTACAGTCTCTCTAGAGGTACTTGAGATATCGAAAACCGAATTTGAGTGTCTCAGGATCTTCAAATAATTGAGCAAAATTCAGAAGAATATTATATAATACTATTAAGTAGTACTTAAAAATTAGATCTGCTTAATATCTGCTTTCATGTGTACAAATTCAGATGAGCTTCTACTCAGATTATATTATGTTGCGCGAACTAGCTAAGTACCCTACTTAATAGTATGTTAATAAGGACTGTAGATTTTCAGCGAAAATGTAATGTCGACGTAATACCCGATTAAAATTCAAATCACTAGCAAATTATGGAGATAGCTCCATAATATAAATTTTCAATGCCAAGCAAAAGGTTGGAAAAAATTTAGGCCTAAGAGGCTCTTGTAATATACCTATAACTGAAGGAGCTTTCAGCTGACTTAACGCCTTATTTCATGCCATAATTAATATTTTACAGATTTTCAATAAAGTTTTTAACTAAAATCGGCTCAAAGGAACCACCTGAATATTTAAAACGAAAGTTTCAAGTACCTTTCGTAGCAATCTGCTACGGCGTAGCATTATCGTAGCAAGTGTGCTACAAAACTTCAACCGTAAAATAAATTATAAATTATCTTACTTTCTGTTGCATAAAATAAAAATTAATCTCAATAAAGCGTTGTGGAATTGAAATAAATCATTTGTAAAGGTTAAATGAAGCGTGGGGGCCCGAATTCTCTTTGAAGCATAAAAAGAATTTTTACTGAATTTCTTTGTGAGAAATTGCCTCATTTCGTAGCTACCTGTTCCGAGTCGTTGTTAATTTATTTAGCGTTTACCAATAGTATTTATTCGGTTTTAAATATAACCGGATAAGATTTTGACGTCATATTTTTTTTCCAACAATAAAAATGTTTTAAATTGTCATACAATTAAAATACTTTGTAACATTACATTACTAAGTCTATTACGACCGTAATTAAACAGTCCAAACCTGTTATTACTTTGTAACATAATATTACAATTTAAAAGCAAATAGATTGTGGAATTTATTTTATTTTAATATAAACTGATATAGTTTTGTAGGTACACTTTTACTTTAACTTACTATTGATTAAATGAACCTACCTATATGATTTTGGAAATGTTATTTTTATTTTGGCATTTGTCCAAATCGCTGGATTAATTGACAAAATCGAGTGTCATTTTAATGGCCTCCGTCATTTGAATTGTCTCAAGTCTCTTAGCATAATGTCTTTAGATCCATATAGTTAAATTATCGTTAGATGTCTACATATATCAAACCTTTATGTAATCCAATCAATGGATCTATTGTAACTGTGATAGTGATACGTATCTGTATATGCGGCAGTCAATTTCAGCGTCTATACGCTCTGGTACAGAGGTTGTAGCTAGATTTAATTAAAGCCTTTGTTCCCGCCGCTTGGAGGCAAAGCCCGCGGAACCCACGCACGCCGTGTTTAGTGACGAAATGAGATAACTAAGCGGTTAAATTGTATGTAAATTCGCGGTAATTTGAATTTCTACATAATGCGCTCCCTCAAATTTGATCTTTCATACAAACTTTCATGCAATAAATAGGTACGTATAATATACTCAAATCTCACCCACGCTATGTACCTAACCTACCTGCTCAATTTTTACTACGACCAGGACTGCCCTACGCAAAAAAGCCAAAATAATGAATAAATACATTTTCTTAGTTGATTTTTGATTGATTGGATTGACATTTGCTGACGAAAATGTAAATGTCAATCCCATACATTTTTCTTTCTATTCTCTTCTTCTTCCTCAGCATACCGTATCCCATTCCTGGACATATGCCTCTCCATGAATCCTCCATGTGGCCCACAGAGCCAGGAACTCTTTTGTGTCGTCGGACCATCTGGTCGGTGGTATGCCCACGCTTCTCTACCCGTCCGGGGTCTCCACATTAGAACGCACTTACTCCGTCGACCATCGTTTCTTTCTATTATACTTTTGAAGAATTGCTGAAAGCACAACACTTCCTCATGACTCATGAGCATCCTTTTATAGTAATTTACGTTGTTGTCAAATTGGTTTGACCACGATAAAGAAAGTTCCTCGTGGTCAAACTACTAACATTTTCTTTCCCCTGTCACTAAAAAGAATTGGTGGTAATTTCATCTGCTGCGATCCTGGCACACTACTCTCGCTTCCTCCACACTTGTTAAAATCAATGGCAACAATATTATTGTTCAGAGTTTAAACAGTCCAAAATCGTTTCGCTACACAGTTTGTAATTTGAATTACTCGTATATTACCAGACGGTTCAGTAGAACTGTAATTAACGCATTGTAATAAAACGGTTTGCCAATGGAAACCGTAGTTTAAACTGGAATTAATTAGTTGCAACAACCGTTGCTTGCTATTGCCATGTGGGCGTTTTTGCTCCGATGTAATTCTATTATTTATTTATTTATTTACAGGTCGTTATACAGCATGTTACATTTGAAAAAAATACATGTATAAAAATATATAATGTCAATTACATAACAACGCAAAATGAATTTCAATTAAACATGTACGGTCGACGACAGAGAAAGGTGTACAGTAGAGTTTTTAAGGATGAGATTTTCTCAAAAACTACTTGACCTATTGCAATAATTATTTCACTGTTAGATAGATAAAAGTTAAAACTATGTACTGTAAAATAATTATTAAATTCGGTCTAGTAGTTCTTGAGAAAATCTCAACCTTATTGAGGCCCCCTGGATACTTATCTCTGTCGTCGTGTGTACCAAATATTATATAGTATATATATAAAAATGAATATAAAATAGATAACAAAGGTTAACTAAAATTTCGAGTCTGTCTATCTACGTGTGAGTATGTTTGTGTGTGCATGTGGGAGGGTGCGTGTGTTTGTCATTCTACGGTCATTATTTTTATGTGCATTTTGTAATTGTAATTTATTTTGCCTCAAGTTGGATTTTAATCGGTATTAGATTCCGGTGAAACTGTCTTACCAAACTCGATATTTGGTGATTGGGATGACATTTAGTTGAAGAGTCGGTAACTACTGATAGAATTCACTGATTGGCACAAGGACCATATGACTGAAAGTCAACCGGAACCAGCGTGTGCCACGATCCATGAATGTCGTGAACGTTGAATTAATTGTATGAAGGTGGTTTAATAGATGTTTTGCTTATTACTCGATGGAGTTTTTATATTGCATGACAATATTTCGCGTCTCTGACACTCACTTGTTTTTCAATAGAAGTCGAATATAAAATATGTCTCTCTCTGACGTATAGAGAGTGAAATGAAATTAATGTTTTTTTATTGTTGTTCACAAAAAAAAAGCAAATGACAGTAATGTTCCTGTCTCCCAAACTAGGGAACTGTGCTATAGGAAGCGGTCTTTTGTCCTTTTACGTTATAGTATGCCCTCAAACGCAATCAAAAGGTTTTTTTATATATATAATGTTAAAATAAAGCGATACTTACTATATAATATAATATTTTTGCGTTTGCTACGAGTATTTATTTGTGTTTACTTTTTGTGCACCTATCCTCCTCTGTTTTATCTCATTATTTTCGTAATGGGTCAGCTGGAAGAAATCTCTTTAGAGATAAGTGCGCCCTTTGTACAAATTATATTTTTATGTTTTTATTTGTCATGTTGTGTACAATAAATTGTTAAATAAATAAATAAATTTAACTTGTGACAATTTATCGCTGAACTAATAAAACATTGCCTAATTGAGCTGCTTGTTATCTCTCGGTCGGACACACTGTTTTAAACATTGCATTGTTTAGATAATAATGGCTTTCGTTGCTCGTTTATATATTTGTAATTTGCTGAAATTGAGCATATTTGCATGAAATGGAATATACATTTTCCAGAAAGTAATAGAAATAAAAAATCAATTATTTGGTTTGGTTGTACGCTCTTTTCGATAATATTTAGTATAATGAAGGTTTTATTACCGCTATTAAGTTATGAAACGTTTAAAGAATACTCGCCAATTCTCACTCTTATCACTATCAATGAATATCTACTCTTAGTAATTTGTGCGATCAATAAAACATTGGTAAAAATGGCGGAATCGAAGCATAAATGATGATGGTGATCTGCAAATTTTAGGAAGTTTTTATTAATGCGACTGTTAAACGTAAACCTGAAATGGTAAAAAATATTTAGAAAAGTTTTGTAAATGAACTAATTGTACGTTTAGATACCTCTTCGCCCCAGGAGCAAAGTTGAAGCAAAGTGCCATTAAAAGTTAGCACATTATTTTTTTACCCGGCCCACTGTTTTTATTAGAGTTCACTCTGGGCCTCGAACTGGCCTCTGGCCTCAACCAAAAACCTAGAGCCAAAAGTTGAAACATGGTGGCATTGGTATAGAGTAGTGACTGCCCCTTCGAATTTAGCTACGAAACACCTGTTACATAAGCGTGCTGTAGTAAGTTTGGTCGTTAGCGAGTAGGTACGTGATATAAATATGTTATCTGTGACGTTCAGGATTGGTGGGACTTTTGTTGCACCCCTAGCGGCGGAACTAAACCCCTACCAATTGTGAACGTTTGCAGCTAACATAAAGCAGATAACGTACTCTAAATTTATGTTGGAATCTCATGGGTAGTGGTATAACCCCCCCTGCTATATTACTCACTACCATGAGTTGCCAACATAAAGTTATACGCCAGTATAATAGCAATAAATAAAAATCAATCGCATACATGTTTCTTTCTAGTCTACGATCGTCAACGAAAGTCAAAGCCACTTGGCTAGGGAGTCAGGTAAGCTTGGAGAAAATAGATGTTGTTTCTTTGGCCTGAAACCGAAACCGAAGGTTATCGGGACTCTATTGTGCTTCCACCCCGGCTCCTAAATCTCGCACGGCCCGCCCGAGCAATTAAACTTTGTGCGAAATAACTTCATTTAAATAAGATTAGGCGCCGGGTGCGGTGTGGATGGATTGTAAGGTTACCTAATACACACCTACTCCAATTTCAAGTTTGGGCCATAATATAAAAAAAACGTTTTTTCATATTCAAAAAATCCGCTCCTGTTGGAACAAGTTTAATCATTGAACCAAAGATTTAAACCGATGTAATCTTTAATTTCAAGATGTATACTTTACAAAGGTTATTTCCATGATGAGAGGTTGATCTCAAGTATTCTCCTGAGCGAGACTCTTACAAGACCCTTTTCATTATGGATGTATTTAAAAAACAACAATTTTAATCTAATTTTTTTGTTACGATATCAAAATTAACAAAAAAAAACGGCCAAGTGGGAGTCGGACTCGCGCACTGAGGCTTCCGTGCAACGCGACCCCGTAACTTTGCTCTAACGAAAAGATAAACTAGATTTAGAGACCGACTTATTTTTGCCATTATCGAAATATTATGTCCATACATCGACACACTCCTGATTAGTTGCTCATTTGCAAATATAATTTGGGAATAACAAAAAAATATATTTTTGGAAAGATGTAATTACAAATTTACAGTTTTCGGATTTTTTGTGCTAGACCTAGCTTCTTGCCAAATTTCAAGATGAGGTCAACGGGAAGTACCCTATCTTATAGGTTTTGGTTTTCTTGCATTTTCATACAAATACGCGAGAAATTGCGTTGATGTAGAAGTTTGATTTTTACACGGCTGCATGAGGTTGTAGACCTGAGTATTTGGTATTACTTATAACTTGATCCGTCCACTCGTTTGTGAGATATAGGTCAAGACCTATATCAAACAAGAGACAGACGGACAGACAGACAACAAAGTGATCCGATAACGGTTCCTTTTTTCCTCTTGAAGCACGGAACCCTAAAAATATATCGAAGTAAGTATGGGGGAAAGAAAAAGCGAATTTCCGACATCCTTTAATTTTTCTGTAGAGAAAAAACTTTATATTAGCGCTTTTCTTAAGACGAGCTCTTTGATAAACATTATTTTTAATAAAGCGAAGAAAGATAAACTTAACTAAAATTGTATAACCTCTTCCTGGACAAAGAATTAATATTTGGTGTTCTGAAACTTTTTCAAATCCTTTTTCAAGAATTTAATTTTCGAAGGTCTTATGAAAATTATGAAAGAGTGACGGAATAGGCAGGCTCCTTGGAATTTATTAACTGCCATTGGCTGGTTTTGTTGCAAAAGCCATTTAAAGAAGGAAAATAAACACTCACTTCTGCAGTTTGATTTTATTATTAAAGGCTAAGGGTTGTATGTGCATACAGCCTTGTAACATAAAAATGAAAGTCAGCCTTGGCCTTTCTATGTATTATTTATTTAATATCTTTCTCAAAGTAATCAATCAAGTCAGTATTATCCTCTTCGGCCAAACATCACAATACAAGGACAAGTAGCTCATTTACCGTACAACTTTATTTGTAGGTATATTTTACATCTATGATGATATTTTTATATAAAAGTGGTACATTTTTCCAACAATACACAGCATTGATTATGTTCTTGCAATAACGACGCGGCGACGCCAGGGCTCTCACTGTAACCTGTCTTGTCATGTTTGGTCCAAATATTGTTTTAGGACATGAATATTTTTACTCTGTTTTGATTGTATATTGCCAATATTTTAAACAAAGCTCTGAATACCTTTACTGGTTGTTTTTACTACATTTCGTTTTACCTTAGGAGATACAGTACAAGTATATAACGACAAGAAATCAGAGATTAATCAATTCGCATTTCTCTTGCACCATACTTGAATAATAGATAGGGACACTATGTACGGACAACAGCAGCAAATGGTAACACTTACAGTACGATTTCAACTCTTACGACGCAGATAATAAGAGCGATCCAAAGAACAAAGTTTTACACTAAATCTTTGATGCTTTGAAGTGTACTAATCTAGGATAGCTTAGCATTCGATTTAAACGTAAACAATCCATCAGCAAATTACAACCAGTAATAAGTTGCGAAACGTAATGTAAATGAAGAGTATTTCGGTATACCGTAGCGAGCTCATTGTCATTAAATAGTAACTTTTCTCTTGGCGCCCAACGTGGGATCAGTTAAATGAGGTTTGTTCCGCTTGTGCCTCGCCCCACCGCCCCGCCCATTGTCAAGGGAAATTACCTAGACGCCGGCCGGTCACTACCACTCCGTCACGCGCCAAGACCTTCGGAATTGCTCATCAGATTGCCTGGATGGAGATTAGCTGATCGATTGACGACCGGACGTGAGGCTTACGAATGGGCGCCGTCTGCGGAAAAGCTGATTGGACTTTTCTGTGTAGCTAATACTGATCGTAAATAGTCGATGTTACAAGTGTTTGGGGATTTTACGACTATTTTTATGGACTCGACACTGGGTGTCAATTGCCAATGTCAAATTATGGATTTTTTTGTTGCTCATTGAAGATTAACTTCAATTTGTCTATTTAATACCATTCTGTAAATATCTGAACATATTGCCGCATTCGTCAGTATAGATAACTGTACAATATTTTATTATGTGTACATTGTACACGAATTAAACTCGCTTGTTTTGAAATAGAAATAGTTTATTTAGATCAATTATGGATACATCTCAAACTAGGATAACCTGTGTTTTGAGAGTCAGTTCCTTCGTTTGGTTGTAGCCAGTGAGTTATATGTATGTATACTGAATAAACTCACTGGCTACAACCAAACAAGTGAGTTTATTCCGTGTACCTACATAAATAATAAGGCTCAAAATAAGTCTTAAATGTACAATATTTTACTTGCCGATTTCTATCTCTTTCTCTGGTAATTGAATTTTCTATATTTCACGCTCCAGTACAAACCAAAAAGGTTCACCTCTACATTGATTACATTACTGGATTTACTGGTGTAGACATAGGTAACTCAATTTGATACGGAGTGCTGTAAATCAGCACCAATCAAATCAATAATAATATCTTCGGGTTGGCAAGCGTGGAACGCCTTATTAACACCACAACCTGTAACCAGGCCAAAAAATCTTCGTAACGCACAATGCGAATAACGCGAATGACGCCCAAATACCTATCTGTATCTATTTATACTTAGGCACGGACAACAGCAGATCAATGGTAATACTTGCAGTACGATTTTACATCTTACGACGCAGATAATAAGAACGGTCCAAAGTTTTACACTTGATCTACTGTTAGCTGTACCTACTTCATTTTTCAACTGATTTTAATTCTGTGTCCACATTTAACTTTAGATTCATGTATATTTTGTAAAATTCCCTAAAGTTTAATAAACATCTCAACTATTTTAATTACAATACGATAAATGTATCTTTTCGTTTCTGGTTGCATCCGTGTTAATTTAAAACTTAGTAGTTTTTTAAACAATTGCTAGACCACCGATTTCAACCATCTTTGTATAAATAAAATCTTTAAACCCGTGGCTTACCTACCATGTAACCTTTAAACTGCGTTTAATAATACAAGCTTTAATCTGTACACACTTGCCTTGGTTACTGTCGATAAACGTATAAATAACTCAATTTGCGAGCGAAATAAATCACAGCCCGCAGGGTAACAATGGATGGGTTCAGTATATGATGATATGATATTGTTTCAGCACGTTTCATTGGATTTAATATTGGTTTCGTAAACAGGTTTCACGTTTTGGAGCATCGATTATGTTGTGGTTGTAGAGAGGGTGAGATCAACAATCAAGTCTCAAAGCTTGTAATTGGTATATAGGTACGATTTGTAATTGGTATTTAGTGGAAGTACCTATACAGCGTGTCCTTGAATTCATTCGACAAATTGAAAATGGGGGTTGTACACATGATAAATATTACATTGGTAAGGTTTTTTGGTAAATCAAATCTGCCACAAAAAAATTGAACTAAGTACCTACGTCGCAGTTACACAATGACTTTAAAAATGATAATTAGGTCAAATTCCAGAATTAAAAATATCCTAGAATGTAAAAACTCCAAAGTACAGTAACGAGGCACATCAAATTAATTTTTTTTGATAGTTGAATTTATTGTAAATATTATTTTTATTTTTCCCCAAATTGTTTAATTTACTTAAACGCTGTACATAATTAATGGATGTCACAAGCATAACCATCCATTTAAGTTTGGCGAATGAATTCAGCCACCCTGTATAAGTAGAAGTGGAATATCGGGACTAATCAGGAGTGATGTGCACTCAAGCCAACCTCACCATATTACCATTAAAATCGTTATCAGGTCACAGAGGATAGGATAGTGGTAGGTACTTAGTAAGAGTTCGTGTAGAATCTCCCTTGGTGAGTACTATCCACAGTTAAAATTTATTTCTTCTTCTTTTCTCGTGTGGTTTAGTGACTACTTGTTTTGACAAGTAGTTATTCAGGCCGCCCGTAGGCCTTTGACGTTAAACTATTGCGTCACAAATTATGAGACTCCGTCACTAATTCCAGCATAAGCGGTACATCCGTCCAGGATAGGCCTCGTGTGTTCTCTGGAGTTCGTCCGCGCCATTCTGACGCTAATCATAAAATACATCTACCATCAGGCAGTTACCATTGAGGATCCAAGAAAGAAAAAGATCATAGTGCAATGTCAACGCTGTCAACAATATGGACACAGCAAAAACAACTCTATGCGGACATATAGGTGTGTTAAATGTGGTCAAAATCATAAAACTGTGGACTGCACCAAGTCTCGAGGCTTACCAGCAAAATGCGCCTTTGTGATCACCCGTCAAACTTCAAGGGATGACAGGTCTACCTATAATTTTTTTGCCATCAGCAACGTGTACTCGCAACTGGCCTACGAGCCTCTTATTTATTTTAGTACACTTAAAATTAGGATTTTCCCTTTTTCTGACAGCTACATAGGTAGTGGGGTATTTCTTACCCTTGCTGATCCTGCTCTGTATCCTGCCTCCACTTATCCATCACCAATATTAATTGCCTTTATGTGAAAAGAATTTTAATTCCGCAAAGCTTGTTCAGCAACATCTGTTTATTACATAATTTCACCCTTTGATGTTTTGCTCATTTCCATGCCCTGCACAGTGCGCGGGCCAACTACGTGCCCCCAAAAAAACCTCTTAATTACTACGAAAAACGCCGTTAAAACGGCAGAATAATTTAACTTCATGGATCAATATACGAACGGAAAAAAATTCAATTGTCTTGAATACTTGAAAAATGTGACATAGTTTTGCGTCACACAAATCCAATAAACCCCATATTCGATGTCGTTTTCGTAAAAACATCCGGTGTTACACTTTTACCCAAGGTTTTGATTGAAAATTTCTTGAAACATACATTAATTTCACTGGAACTCTCGTCTCTTAGACTAGTAACGTCAATTTATGTTGTTTTAAACTTGTAAACACTGTTAGGGGTCAGTATTCTATGATTCCTCTCGACAGCACGTCTCTTTACGCATACGAAATACTACTATATTGTAATCTGTATTTTTATTTTCCTATCACCTAATCTATTTATTCTTCACAAAACAGCAACGAATCTTCGATTATCAGAACCCATAAATCGTCCCTAGCGATAACAAAACACTTGATGGGTTTGGACACGCGAAAAGGCAGTAAAAGGTGTTTCCACTCCTAATTAAATTGGGCTTGATTTCTCTGGAAATAATTTTCAGTGCGTGGGCGAATCCAATTTTTCATTCATCGCCGAAACCCAAACATTTCCTAAGAAATGTTCCATCTTGCTTACTTTTTTATTATCTATTGAAATGTATTTCGAGGTCTCGCGGAAAGATCACCTTTATTTTTAGTTCGTATCGTATTAATCTATCATTATCCGAACTATGTTCGTCGTAAAATCTCGTCGTCGTGTATTCGAATTTAAACTTTTTAACACTCACTAGGGCTTCCAATCTCGGTATACCGAGATCTCGAAATACGGAGATCCCGCATGATTTTTCAGTCCCGCTCGCTGCGGGATTAAAAGTGCGGGATCCCGCGGGATTTGCGGAATTGAAAATACGAACAAACGACACTTTGGTAAATGTTTTGATTCCTGCGAGAACACTTCCAAAACGCAAAATTATAGTGCTCTCCAATTAGTTTTTCACCTATGTGACATATACCTACACTTATATGTTTGGTGAGGAGCGAAAGACTCAGTATCCTGTAATACCAAGATCCCGCACTGATTTTTTCATCGCTCAAGGCCTGCGGGATTGTAAGCCTTACTCCAGACTAACAAGAAATATAATTGATATAATCAAGCATTTACCTTTCATCGCCTGATATGCATGGGTTTAACTAAACAAATTCTACGGGATGTAGTATGTAAAATTGTGAAACCATTCATTTAATATAATTATTTGAAGTGAAAACACGTTTAGATTAAAGTTTCGGAGCGTCGGAGCATACCTCACTCTATGTAATCAAATAAAAGACATAACATTTACAGTAAAAATATCTCGTAGCATACAATACTTTCCATTATATTTAGAAAGCCTAAAAAGCAGAATGTAACTGTCATGTATTAATTAAATAATATGTAATAATAGTTACATATTTTTTTAAATACATTTATCGAAAATGAATTAAACAATAGGGAGGTTGATGAAATCGCATGTAATCAACTAGAATGAACAATTGAATTATAATTCTGCCTTGAAACTTTTGCTTAAAGCCTAATGAATTCTTCAGTAAACCTGGGAATTAATTAGCTTTGCAAAAGTTAACTGGATACTTTATTCTGAGGCTCATTATCATCGCTTTATCAAAGTTCCGGCTCGGAGTTCCGGCCGGTCGCTTTGGCCGGTCTCCGGAACTTATTCTTTATAACGTACTAAAGCTTTCCGCAACGCGAAGTTGGCCATTCACAGTTTCCCTTCCCGAAATGTGTTGAGTGCTCTCTGGCGCCGTGGTAGACCACAGGACTTACGATGCGGAGGTCCATATTGGATCCCCAAGTCAGCTATGTAAAGTGGACCAGCAACTTATACAAACCCATATATGTATGCCATCATATAAAATGCTCGTGTGGAACACTTTGATGTCTTGTTGACTCCAGTCAACAGAATAATCGATATAAATTGGTACACTAATGAGTTTATTTCCGCGAATATTATTAACGAGTAGTGCTGCGGTTTTACGCGCACGTAAAACTCCTTGGGTTACTAAGCAAGCATACTTAGATACTGGCCTAAAATAATAAAAACAAAAAGAAATGACTTTGACATGTACAAAATGGCGGGAATACTTTTATTGTTGTCATATTTACAATTCGACGCGACGGGAAAGTTACTTTCTTCATGATTGCAACCACAGATTAAAGATATAAGTTTTCTATATTGCAACATCAAACTGTTGAAGCCACTCTGCACGTATGACGTGATTCGCCGCTTACAAAAAATGGAGCAATAAACGGGCTCATACATTGAAATCGACCCTGAAGAAACGCCTCCCTATTTTCATAAGATCGTTCAGACTCGCTTCAGGCGATCGTAATCATAAAAATTTTACGCCTACACACTACCTACTAGAAAATTCGTGTAGGGTTCGTAATATAATAACATGGCGACGTTTTTGTAATAAATCATTCTATTCTTAGATATCGGCAAAAGGATTAAATGGGGTGAAGGAAAAAGACGACTCCGATTTTTACCAATAAATGGTATGCATTTAAAGCAGTCAGACTAGAGACCCCTTCTTCTAAAATGCGCCATTTAGTTTAATTAGTTGGTAGGTACTAATTTATATGAATTGCGTATCACCAGTTCTATCCAATCAACTGCATGAAATGAATGAATTGAATGAACATCCGTGAATTGCAATTTGAGTATAATTTTGAATGGTTCGAAGTTGCGACACACTGATTAAATATTTTGCGATTATGACATATTTATAAGTAGCTATTCAGGGCTATATCAACTTCGTAATAAGGGTCGTCTCTTATTTAAGAACAATTTTACCGCATGTCCGCTAACCCTCTTAATCCCCTGCGGTTAGAAAGAGACACAGAACTATCATAGAGACATTAGGCGGATTACTGAAAGCGCTAACCGCAGAGCGCTGTGTACTAAACTTTGTCGACTAGTTGGGCTTTGTATTGTAATGTAGGCGTAATATGGATGGACTAATGTAGTATAGTGCCTCTAAATAAGGATGCCGCCATCTAGACAAAGCATTGACTTTCAATAACGCTTGTAGACTAGACAGAAAAGGGGATTGCAGTAGCACTGGTTGTCAAGGAAAATCAAGTATGTACTCTTTGACTGGTGATAATTGATGACTGCCACATCCCCATAAGTACCAATAAAACTAAATGACAATGCCAGATTCTGCCCCACCATCAACCGCAAGTTGTACAAGATAACGAATAAATGTAAAAATATCTCCGTTTTTTTATTAAAATTATTGGTTTAAAATAAAGTTTTGTACAAGTTGCGATTCGAAAAAAACAGCTTAATTAAGAATTCAGAAAATAGTAAGAAATCGGAGCGATTTATTCATTGTTTTTGTTATTCTTCTATAGGAGTTGCGAGAGTAGTAGAAAATGATACTGATTATGATTATGCAATATGAAACCTGTAATAAGTCCCCAACAAAATGATAGGTACAGCTTAAATGTTCACGTAGTTTTGTAGGTGGGGCAAAGCTCCATTGAAATGTGGCAATGTCTTTTTTCGGAAATTGATGTGAAAATTGGAAAAATGAGGCGAAATTCATACGTATTGTGAAACGGTCTATAGCATGTTCATGTGTGTTGATTGATGCAATATTACAATTCAACATGTTTAATATTTTGGAAACCTGACATTACGCTGTCCATTTCATGAAGTCTGTCCTATTTGCCCGTATTTGGGGGGGGGGGGGGGGGGGGGGGGGGTGCTGCGTCGATTTTTACTAGCCGTGAATGTCAGATTTTTGGCGAAAATGAGTACAAAAATTTCTTTCGCGCAGGCTTTGACAGGACAAAAAAGGCCAGCCGGCTCGCCCCCCAGCCGACTAGCCCCCCTGCCTTTTGTAGAAATGCGAATGTCTCGTTCAAAAAGTAAGCCGTCTACTCTACTCTTTGGGTCTCTCCGTTTTATGCGCAACTTTCAAAAAGAGATTACGAACCCTTTGCGAGATGCTGTGGCATTGGAAAATGTGGACACGACATAACGATTTAATCGAATTATGATTATGGGAAATATTTTGGATAGAATTTTTTCGTCATTAAAATCGCTTAATTTTAAGAATAGTAGACGTTGATGGTAAAAGAAAATTAGGATTTTTTCCTATATCAAATACAATTAGTACGGTGGAACACAGAGAAAGGTGTACAGGAGAGTTTTTAAGGTTGAGATTTTCTCAAAAACTAGTTTACCTATTGCAATAACTCTTTAACTGTTAGATAGATAAAAGTTAAAACTAACTATAAAAGAATGATTAAATTCAGTACAGTAGTTTTTGAGAAAATCTCAACCTTATTGAGGCCCCCTGTATACTTATCTCTGTCTTCGACTGTACTTTCAATCACCATATTAGTACCTACTGGTAATCGAACCCAAAATCCCTTGTATAGAATGCACTTTACCGCCTTTAGGCAGAAACCAAACCAATTATTCAGCGACTTTTAAGTTTATTGTACCTAAATGAAAGCATTATTACTCTCTAAAGCGTACCCAACCAATTTTCCATTTAAATTTTCCTCAGGTGTCCACTAGTTAAGCCACCTCGTAGGTAATCCTTAACTCGGAGCCAATCAAAATCTAAGTAGAGGTTGTATTCTATTCGTTTTGAATACTAAGCGAGCTAGTACCGAGAGGTTACAAACTCGTTTAGTTGGGCTTACGCCACGGTCTCGTGACGTCGTCGGTTTCGTCGCATCACGTCGTCGTCGCGTCTCGTTACACGTGCTTTTGTTTTTCCTTTATATTAACTTGTGACGTCATCTTTATTGTTTAAGGTGGGCCGAAAGTTGGCGTATAAGTTGTTATCGCAACGAACAGGATTGGAAGGAACCTTTTCGGTATTTATTAACAATCTAAATGTTTTAAAGAAATCGGGTTCTCACAAAGAAAATCAACAGCGATTTTTTCATAATTTTTAATAAGAGTTACACAGCTCGGATTCCTGAAAATTTTATTAGAATTTCCCATCCTCTGTTAATTTTTAATTAAAAAAATTCTCGTTTAATTTTTTGCTGAAACTAGATAAGTATTATGCTTTTAATTATCAATATCGATCACATTTAAAGTTTGTGTTGCGATAATAATTTTTGTGACGTCATCTGAGTGTACTTTCAGTGATTCCTTTTTTATATTTAGTGAATTGACGCATGACATGGATTACGATTCCATATTTTAAATGTAGTGAATGAAATTGTGAAATATTCGTTAACGGTAAAGATGTTGGAAATAGCATTCTAATAATTAATCTCTAATCGGCTCTAATCTCTCCGGTTGTGAAACTCACTATTTTTAATCGATTGTGGCTCATTAAACATTAATTACTTGCAATTTCGTGGCCTAATGCAATATTTTTCAGTACATTTCCTCGATTTTTGTGGAACATTCCTGTGCTAATGAATCGGTGAACTAGTGATGTACTAAATTATAGTTGGTTTGGTCAAAGACAATTGATTGGTCTTACAAAAACGTGAACGTGAGTGCAAAATTACACAATAAATGTTTCCGCCTTATCGTCATAGTGGCACTTCACTTGGCTATTCGTATTCGCTATTAGATGTTTGTCGTATTTGTCAAATACTTGACGTACATACAAATAAGACGAATATTTTGTCAAGAATACCAACCACACATGGCAATTATGACAAATACGCAAATGTATTGTCTTATTTCATTTGGCAAGGCATTAAACGTTTTTACACACATTGCATAGCTGCTCTTTAAATATAATGCAGTCTTTGGGTTTGTATCGAAAATAATCTGACAATTTTGTATGTTCCAAAAACACATTTCTTCACATTCAAAAAAAAATTAGGGCAACCAAGTGTTCGCTTGGCGGTCATACATCCCATGTGGGGAGGATCCTTATCGAGACCGAAATTACCATTCGCGATTCGGTTTCGGTCTGACACTCGAGGGATCACATCACTCCGTTGATCACCGCGTGCGACTGACAGCTCTTTGAACGTTACATTAATCAGAGAGAGTCGGGTGAAATATGTAGTCTTCAGATTGCGATATTCCAGAGTCAACGGTTTTGTCACTTGAGGTGGTGTAAGCTTGTAATCGGAGATTTTAATAATCACATATCGGGAGATTTTTTAGTCTGCTTATTTATTTCCAAGCTATTTTATTTACATCTTAGGTTAGGTATGTAAATCTTTTCTTCGGAATGTAGTTCTTTTATTCTGCATTTATAATAACTTTTAATTAGGTATAGTCGAAAACAGAGAAAAGTATACAGAGGGCCTCAATATGACCTCTGCCTTTATATTTTTTCTACAGACTATACAAAAATACTTTCGAACCATTTTCCTTAAATAAAAAATAAGCCTGCATTGTGTTGTGATTAAGTTTACCTTAACTTTTTCATAAACTTTGATCAGACAAAAGAAGAATAAGTATCTATGTATTCAGTACAATATTGACTTTCTGTTTGACGTTTTTATAACATTATTCATTGACGCATTTTATAATTGAAGACCTTTCAAAAGGAAAACTCTCTTACCTTTCCCAAAAATACATATTTCCTCTCTTTTATTCCTTCATCTACATCAACGTCTATCTCTTTTCCGCTCGATCTTATTTCAAAACAACTTTTCAGGCACATTAATCTCCTTGACAACAAATTGAGGACACTACCTACTGTTCGGGTTACTGTAACAAAGTTGTTTAATTATGGGTTAATCCCAAAACCTTCATTGATGTGCAGGGCATGTAACCTTGTCACATCAAAGGAATATGAAACGGCTTGCGTATGTTTTGACGTGTTTTATGTTTCGTTTGCTTTATTTTAGAACATTTAAATGAAGAAGGTTTCTTCGTACATGAAAGTAACATACGGGCACTTAACGCGCTGGTAATACGGCATATATCGCAATGGTTTTGTCAGTCGTTTATGAAAACAAAAGCGTTTCGTTACCTAGCTTGAATATGACTAGTCAAAATTCAAAATCGAATGGAGTGATGCCTATTGCTAGTGGATCCGTAGTCTTGCACTCAGTGTACCTTTCCTTTTTCTTCAGTTGTCTCTAGAAGCACTGATTAATTTCCGCACAATGACTCAATTCCGTTCAATCAAGAAACAGATTGTTACAAAATGGAAGTGGGAACAGTTGTCAGAGTTACAGCATAATATTACTGAAGCAAACATGACTAAATTAAAACAGAACAAATCAAAACAGGATTGAATCAAGACTTAACTTAATTAAGTCAGACCATGACTAAATCACTACCTATACATAACTGAATCACAGTATGACTATATCAGAACATGGCCAAATCAGTACATTACTGAATTAGAACATAACAAAATGAAACACTAATCGGAACAGCTATGTTCCGATTTGTGTTTCAAATCAAAACATAATTAAATCAGTAGGTACATGACTAAAGCCGAACGATCCCGGTTTAAAATAAACAATATTGTTTTACTAGCCTATTAAATTACTTAGCCTGGCATATGTATAACACTTTTAATATACAATTTGTAGGGCACTTCACAGAGAATGACTTCTTTGTAACCCCGCAGTAATTACGTGTTGTCTCCATTTTAACACAGTGTTATTTATCAAAGTAGAGCAGGCTCAACCCATGTTTCGTTAATGTTGTATTCGTATTAACATAGGTATAAGTAATTAGTTACTAAACTTACTAACATATTGTATGGGCTTTGCGTCTGAAATAGAGATTAATTCCTTCGTGCATCAGTAACTCACACAATCAAACTACTCGACCTCGTACTAAATCAAATTGTAAAGATGTAAATTAATTTGGGATCAAGTCTACACATTTAAGTAGGTATTTGGTATAATTTAGTATTTTCATATAAATTTTAAAATGACAATGCCAGATTCTGCCCCACCACCAACCGCTAGATGTACAAGATAACGAATAAATGTAAAAATATCTCCGTTTTGTAATAAAATTATTGGTTTAAAATAAAGTTTCGTACATCTAGCGAGTCGAAAAAAACAGCTTGATTAAGAATTCAGAAAATAGTAAGAAATCGAAGCGAATTATTCATTGTTTTTGTTATTCTTCTATATGAGTTGCGAGAGTAGTAGAAAATGATACTGATTATGATTATGCAATATGAAACCTGTAATAAGTCCCCAACAAAATAATAGGTACATTTTTCATTGTCGGTCTAATTGCCGACTTCAACATATAAGTGAGTGATATCCATTTATATGTATAATAATGATAGGTACAGCTTAAATGGTCATGTAGTTTTGTAGGTGGGGCAAAGCTCCATTGAAATGTGGCAATGTCATTTGATTTTTTCTGTCTCCTGGTCCGAGATAACTAACCGCTACTAGTAATAATTAACTATTCTGGCACTAACTTCTAGCATGTTCTAGACAGACAAATATCTAAGTTTAGTCACAGCTTACTTACAGTGTCTGCAATAACTTTATTAACCCTTTACTGTGACCTTTCCATATTAACGGGGTGTTCTCACACCGCTCGGCTTATCACCTGTCTTTTACAGGTTATTAAGCCTCCCCTCGCCCTGAATTATGGCGGGAAATTCCTTGTAAAGTACTGCCGCCTTGGGGAAATAAACAAGTCATAGCTCACCGCTTCCAAGACGGAAACTAGCGGACACCCGCGGACTTGCGCGCGTAGGGTGTTTTGGAACTAGCCTCCTACGTGACATTTACTTTCGTTAACGCTAGTAGAATATAAAGAAAAATGTATGGGGTTTCCCTAATGGGACATTTGCTAACGAATGTTTTTCTTTTTGCTTTGCTAGGGGGGAAGTACGTACAGTCGAAGACAGAGACTTATATTATACAGGGGGCCTCAATAAGGTTGAGATTTTCTCAAAAACTACTGGACCGAACCTAATTATTCTTTTACAGTTTTCACTTTTATTTATCAAACAGTGAAATTTTTTTGCAATAGGTCAAGTAGTTTTTGAGAGAATCTCAACCTTAAAAACTCCCATGTACACCTTTCTCTGTGTTCCACCGTACCTATTTATACAGGTGAAACTGAAAGATACCCGAAATAGCCGAATGTAGGGTCCTTAGTAAGTAATGGAAACCAAACAACTTAAGCTCAACGAATTTTCGATTTTCGAGAGAAAAAAAATAATAAATCTAAATAATCAATCGACGTAAATCTGAAGTCTAGATATTTCTATACGCAATAATGGCTTATATACACCCTTGTATACAACGTACATACGTCGTCCTTGGTTTCCATCGTACTTACGTAGAATAGACTTAATATGGTTCTATTTTTAGCGCTTGAAATACCGGCCTTATGTCGGTCCTATTCAGTCTGTATTACTAGGTACAGTCAGTACCTTTTTATTTATTTATTATTAAATATATATATCAAAATACCTATATCAAAGCTACACAAAATCATCGCAATGTATACCGTCTTACCAGTGCAATGTGCCTGTAAATTCGAGTGTATCGAATTGCTGTGCTGTCCACTGTTCCTATTTTACCAAACGACAAATGAAATCGTATTTCATATTTGGCTGATTGGATTTTTTCTCCGGGTCACTACGCCTCGATTTCATTGTTTTCGCTTCACTTGATATTTACTAAAAGCATATAAATTATGCTGCATACACTCTCATCATTTGTAGCCTCTGTCTTCATGTTGAAATGCTGAGTAAAAAGACGTGCATGTCTGCCTTGGTGGCTGCTTGTTTAAATCCCAGACAGGAGGAGATAAAAACTAAAAGAAATAAACAAACACAGTTACATTGTCGTTTATTTCATGAAATAAATCTTCTCAAAACTAGGTAAGTACTGATTTAAAGAAACATCTATTCTTCATTGCTGACTGTACTAAATAATCCATGGACCTATTGGGAAATATTTTTATTATTATTATAAAATGTCGTGGACCTCTTGGGAAACGATGTATGAACCTAATTTTTTTGAGAACAATAGGATCGTGGACCTAGTGGGAACGACCCATATTTAGATAGAAAGGAAGTCTTACACTAAGGCAATGATGTAGAAAACAAACAATGGTGGCGATACCAAAGTGGGCACACTTTCAATCTTCGCTAAGCGAGGCATACTTCTTAGTGTGAATCCACAATGACAGCCAAAAACCTCGTTTTCACGCCACAATTTCACTCCAGCCAATCAGCGGACGGCATTGTCAACGTTTCAGGCCAATATTGAGTCTTATTCAACGTGTTTTGAGATTCTGAATTCACACCAATATGCTACAACGCATTGAAAGTGACAGTTGCGATTAGGTAGTAGACAGTAGGTACAGCGCGCAAGGCGTAAGCTCAGGTTTGCATTTGTGTGAGTGCACACAGATAGTGTAGAGTGATATTCGGCCTGAGGCGCGACGCGTCCTACGCATACAAATACAAACGCAACCAAATACACCCTGCCGCGCACGCACCGCACTTCACCTCTTGTACCGCTATCACTCACACAAATCTTACGCCTCGCGCACTTAGGTTTAGATTTGACGCCCAAGACAGAATTACACACACCAATTATCTTGATCTAAGAATATTACTGTTTATAATTTGAGTAAGTACAGTCGAAGACAGAGATAAGTATACAGGGGGCCTCAATAAGGATGACATTTTCTCAAAAATTATTGGGCCGAATTTAATAATTATTTTACAGTTACATAGTTTTAACTTTTATCTATCAGTTTTTTTGGCAATAGGTCAAGTAGTTTTTGAGAAAATCTCAACCTTAAAAACTCTCCTGTACACCTTTCTCTGTGTTCACCGTACATAAACTGGCCCAGATCATCTTTACACATTACCGCTACTAGACATTTCTGTAAATCCTTGCAAATCCCACATCCCACATACCGCATACAAAATGACCCACGTCCTTTCCTATCTATAATCCAGCCGGGCCAGAGTAAATATCCGCCATTTGCATTGATTTCCATAAGGCTGTACCTGCATCCGTGACTTGACAAATGTGCACACTCTCCGCGGTATAAATAACATCCCTTTGCGTCAGAGTTCCGGGATTTAGAGATTGGATAGTCCGGTCTGCTGCTAAGAAGACCAAGACCAAGAATTTATTTCGACAAAAATTCTAATCAATTAATTAGCAACGTATTGCTATTTGATACTTATATAATTTTTTAGAATCATATACCTATTAGATTAGAATTCTATCGACACCTCGCTTAGCGATGTTTATGTGAGACTTCTTGAAATGCTCATACATAACTTGGCATTAAACTATCCTTTGCTCTCCAAAGATATAGAAGGATAATCTTCATAGTGATATAGATATTTTGTTACTCAAATAAAATGTCAAGAATCGTAAACAACAATTTAAATAATATACACATTTATTTACTTGCAATAAACGAAATAAATGTAAACCGAAAGTTATGTGAGTCGTAAAAAATCCGGACCAAAAGACCATAATAACTTTTTGGTCCATAATTTTGCAACACTATTGCACCCGGGGTCCTAGTCCGGAAAACGACGCAAACCCTTTTACGCGAGATTTTCGGACCCTTCCAGCTCATATTATGTTTTATTGATCCACCTTTTTATTCTGAACCTTTGTTTTTGTTGCGTAAAGCTTATGTTGTGTTTGCTCAACATGTGTTTGTTGTGTGCTCATATTTGAGTTGAGCATGAGCACAAATAATATAGCTACTTGCTTTTTTTTTATTTTACTGTGTCTTTTATCAATCCTATTTAGAATTATGCAAGAACCGAATTAATTAGTTGGACAGCGTGCAATTACAACTAAAAGCCTACCGCGGACCGTTTTGGCTCCGCCATGCTCCGCACAATATAAAAATTAAAAAAGTTTCAAACCACACCCTTGTTCACACTAATTCAAACTTGACGGCGGATCTGAATACAGTCACGGAGTTTGTATGGAGTTAGTAGGACGTCTTACTATCAGATTCCCGATTTTCAAATACCTGTAATTATTTTTCAACTGATTTTAAGTCTGTTTCCAGAGTTGACTTTATTTGTGTCTGTGTTGGAAAGTTAATGAAATAATTAGAATTAGAATTTGTCAACTACTCTATACTTCGATTTCTGAAGATGTATGGAAATTATCAAGTACCTAATATGGAAATGGCAAAAAGGGGATTCAGTGTTTTAGGTTAAAACAGAAAGAACAATCCTCATAAATTATGATAAGACATAATAAATAAACGCATAAATAATACGGAACACGGGTATAAAAATCTTAATGGGGTCGTTAAAAGACTAGACAGAACATAACAGCTTTTGTGTTATGACAACGCAAATGAGACGGTAAATATTAAAGGTACGGCAATAAGGTTCATTTAAAATACATTTAATTTTACAAAGTGGTGTAATAAACGCGAGTTATCTTTGCTTTCTATTATTCGTGTGAATATGGTGTGAGAGAATATGACCTTTTTGTACTAAATTCATTACATTAAATTAAATCCAAAGACTGCTTTGCGAAAGGGACGGTACTTTGTCGAAGTGAATCGAAATAACAGTTTTAGAGCGTAGAACGTTTGCAATTTTTTTTTTCATTTGTTTATTTATTGTATTTATTCCACGTTAAAAAAGTAAAATGCTGGTTTGCGCTTATTATTATCGACAAATTACCATGACTTGCTGTATAGTATATTCGATCGTAAATAAGTACGTAACAAGGGTAGCTGAAAGTTTTTATTGGTGCGTTATAGTTTCACTAATGGCCACTAGAGGTGCAACAAAAATCACACAAATCACGAACGGTTTTACGTACTCGATAGCGAGCGAACTTGCTACAGCAACTCATGCTAATTTGAAATCGGTTAATAGAGAGTCTGACCCGGAATTACAGAATCACGCCTATATTTAAATACATACGTGAAAGTATACTTTTTAAATGTTAGTTATTTAAGATTTGTTTTTTCTTGTTACAGACCCAAAATGGCAATCACACGAAACGTTTGTTACAAACGGGTCCACTGCTGAGAATGGGACACTTCCACAGGCCTCCGTCTTTACAATTTTCTCCATTTAAGGTCAGTACACGCAATAACATACTTTTTTTCTCGTTTGTTTAGTTTAGTATAAAACAGAGAAAAGTATACAGGAGAGTCACTTAGGTTGATATTTTCTCAAAAAGTGACTGATTTTTTAAATTCTTTATGAGGTAACTATTTATTAATAAATTTATTTTTAGAATCAGTCTAGTAGTTTTAGAGAAAATCTACTCTCACAACCAACTAAGCTAGAATAGATCGTTAATTAATATTTCAAACATAAATCTAAATCTATAAAAAATTTATAACTTGACCGGTGCGATAAATTATTTTTCACTTAATTTAGTCCGGGCGGTTTCAAGCCTGTTTAATTCGGCCGGGTTTGGCAGGATTACTGGAAACCGGAGAAAAATTACCCTTTTCCTCCGGCTAGGGTGGTCTACAGAGACCTTTACGTAGTAAATCATACTCTACAGATGTAAGAAAAGTAACCCACAATTATCTTTATTAATATTTGATATTGAGTGGGATGATGATGGAGTTGTTATCATGAGAATTTGGCATTTCGAACGGTTGGAATTTTTGGAAGATGGAAAGACATGAATCTAATTTAATGGGTCGATTTTAAAACGATTTTAAACGCATTGAAATCAGTGACTTGAAAAATTTACATAATTTCCGGGAATTTAATTCGAAAAAATTTACCTGTCTGTTTAAAGGAAGCTAGTAATGTTTTTCGAATGTATATATGACAGTTCCTTTGTGGCCTCATGTAACCTAAACGTCTAGATGGATTTTGATGTAAGAGGCCAGCATAAGTTAGTGTGTATCGTTAAATTACCTTACCCGCGGATAAACTAAAAATCTTTTATTATTCAGATTTTTATTTTTTTCATTGTGTCGCCTTAACCCGCTACTATGTGAGGGTCCAATAGTAGAGCTAACAGCAGATCAAGTCTAACACATTGGACTTTGGACCGTTCTTATTATCTGCGTCGTAAAATTTAAAATCGTATTGCAAGTGTTACCACTGATCTGCTGTTGTCCGTACCTACGCCACTGTTGATCCGTATCAAACATGAGTTACAGTGGGGGAGGAAAAAAAAGATAGATAGGTTAGATAGGTGAGGAGCTTGTGAAACCCAAACTGAATTGTTGCCTACACTTAATTTTTCCCTTCCGAAGAGAGCCGTCTCGGGACTAAACGGTGAAATGAAAAATTGATTTTGTACGCGGACTGCCTGCACGGCCGGAATGACTTTGCGAATATCGATACTGACCCTTTTTAGGCTGATTTCCTAAGAGATACGACGAACAAGTTCTGTGGCGCCGAGGGCATTGGACTATTGGAAGGAACGTCTTCGCAATCGATTGTGACGTAGATTAAGTGTTCAACGACTTTATTTACATCGCTGTCGTTGGTGGTTTCTTCTCTTTATCGAAACACGTTCGTGTTTTATCGTAACATTCAGGAATCTTAAATTAAAAGCGGAGTCTAGTTTAAGAAAATACTTCGAGAAATGGCGAAGTTACAGTGAGCTTACAAGTTTGTTCGTTGACATTTTCATATTTCCAAGCTCTGTAACATATTAATTAAACACAACAATATTGTCTTTTGAATTTTTGGTACTGAAAATACAAAATAACTACCTACTCACATTTTTGTAAGGCAACTTTTATTACAGCCCGTATCAGTCCTCTGCTGGACGAAGGCCTCACCCAAGACGCGCCACTCAACATGATTCTCGACTTTGTGCATCCAGTCTCTGTCAGTCATAAATCCAGTCCCTGCCAGCCAATAAAATTATTAGAAGATTTCAAATAAATATATACCACAGTTACGAAAACCTATACATATGTGTACTGAATGTTTCCAGGCGTGTGTTATAGCGTGCGCCCCGCGCATGCGTTGATGGGCGCAAGCTCTAGCGGCGGCGGGCGTGCTGCGCGCGCGCTCCGCCTGCTGCTGCTGCTCGTGATGGCGCTCGCAGCCGTCGAGTACCTGTTCGGCTCTATACTGGACGCGTCGCCGCTGCGCACGTACCTGTACACGCCCATCTACAACGCCACGCAGCCCACTCTCAGGCAAGTTCATACTAACGACCCTCAGATGATTCTTATGATTATTATGATAACGAACAATAACCAAACCAATGCCTATATAAACAAGAAGACCCAAATACGATGGAGAGTTCTTATATACTTAAGACTATTAGGAAACATGCACTTTCCCTCCTGTCTATATCAGCATGTTGTCACAATTCGCATATATGCCTATCAACAAGCTAATAAACTGTTCTTCCTTTACAGAAGCAGAGAAAAAACACATCACGCAACCAGAGAGAAATCCTCAGCATCATGGCCTAAGAGACTGCCCACTGCAGCCTCCACATCTAACCCCGAAGTTAACTTAACTCACACCAAAAACTTAACTAATAACTTAGCTTTTAAACTGAATACGACAGCCGCCGAGACCAATGCGTCTCGACTGGACAAACCTGATGACGCCACACCGCTGCTCATCACGAAGATCATGGAAGGAATCAAGAATTTGGTGACGACGGATGACATTGGTGGGAAGAATGATAGTATGCCGCTATGTGAGAAGATGCCTCCTGATTTAGGTAATTCGTACTACTTATCACATCTGCTCCATGTTAAACCTCATTTCTAACAAGCTATAAGATAGAAGACAGTTTGTTCTCAGCGATAGCACGTTATGCATGATTTACTCGGGATGTATCACAAGCGCTGTGTAAATAGCAATTCTACTGGACATCCCATTTGGCCCAAGGAAAGTCACGGATATTATTTAGTATACCTTTTCTTGTAGACGGTGAAACACAAAAAATGTACAGGAGAGTTTTTAAGGTTAAGATTTTCTCAAAAACTACTTGACCTATTGCAAAAATTCAGATAGATAAAAGTGAAAACTATGTAACTGTAAAAGAATTACTAAATTCGGTCCAGTAGTTTTGAGAAAATCTCAACCTTATTGAGGACCCCTGTATACTTATATCTGTCTTCGACGGTACGTAGCCGAGACAGAGGTGATAACATCCGTGACTTAATTCAAAGTAATTTTTTCAAAATTCCTGTCGATGTTCATAGTGGGAAATATCCAAATTTTCCCACTATTTATCGACATAGGTAATTCAGATTTAGACTTCTAAGCTGCAGTGATTTAAAAATGAGAACGTGCAACAAAATGCACAATGTAGGTAATGGCATGCCATTACATTGTGCATTTTGTTGCAATAGACAATTATTATTGTGAGATTACTAGATTACTAAACCAAAAAGTTTTTGCAGGTCCAGTGCCAGTGAATAAGTCCTACATGAACCTAGCGGACGTGGAGAAGAAGTACCCCGACGTGTACTGGGGCGGGCGCTACATGCCGCCCAACTGCACGGCCAGGCATAGAGTCGCCATTATCGTGCCATACAGGTATTCGAAACTTAATGACAAACATACAGTTTAGCTGACATTTTAAAACGTACTAAAATGTGAGTCGTAAAACGTTCTACATTACACAAATATTTTCATAGACAGCTTGCTAATATTAACATGATTTTGGAATTGTTTTGGCATTTGTTGGCGTATGATTTATTTATTTTATTTAATAGCCTGTAATGTCCCACTGCTAGGCAAAAGCCTCCCCCGAACCCTTCCACTCATCTCTATTCTGCGCAGACACAAATCGGGGGTATTATTATCAGTTTATGACTTTTTAAGTATTTGAACTGCGAACCTTGTACAAAAAACTAACACCATGTTTAAACAATAAAGACTTAATTTTATTATTCAGTACTGATTGATTTCAAGAACGTTGTTTCACTATTTTACTGATCGAACATTTTATGTTTCGATTATTGTGATTTTTGTTTTATGTAAATAATGATTATATATTTTATTTGAATAATATCCGTAAATATTCGTGTTTGTTTCAGAGATCGCCAACAGCATTTAGCGATATTTTTAAACCACATGCACCCGTTCCTAATGCGGCAACAGTTAGAATATGGAATTTTCATTATAGAACAGGAAGGTATGTACTTTGGAATACTTTCTTACATGCATCATTTAACACGCACACCTTAGACTAAAATACTACTGATTCAACATCAATGTTCTGGAAAAGGCACAAAAAAAGATATGTTTACATCGGACGACGAGACACGACAGAAAATGTTCGCGAATAAAAATACGTTGGAGTTCTGGAAGAATTATGGGCAAGATCTGCAGTTTCGACTTCGAGCTCGATTCAAGTCAGCCACTACAGAGCTGACAGTCGTCCAGTGTTGAACACGCTTCTTCGACTTCTCTGGAGAAAGAAATGGAAACGACGAGATCCTTCGTCCAGCGACTCCTCTGGAGGACATTGGCAATTGACAGACTGTCGAATCCATTTATAAAGCTAAATAAAATACTACCTTGTCCACAGGCAACAGCGAATTCAACCGCGCGAAACTCTTCAACGTTGGCTTCGTGGAGAGCCAGCGGTTGAAGGCCAGCGGCTGGCAGTGCTTCATCTTCCACGACGTGGACCTGCTGCCCCTGGACCTGAGGAACATGTACTCGTGTCCGCGGCAACCGAGACATATGTCGGCGTCGGTAGATAAACATAAGTTCAGGTGAGGGTTCAAGTAGTCGCGGTAGATCAATGAAACCTTTTTCCCGCAGAGATGGGAAGGGACGATGGAAGTTCCATATGCTCGTATTCTGGCCTACAGCTTGGTTTCTTCTTCTTAGCCCGCATTTTCACCTGCAAGAAAGCTTCTGCGAGTAATGTCCGACAGCAAGCAAGCAAGTAACTAAACTCCGTAGCAAGTGCTGTCGTGACAGCTTGTTTAGCACTTCCATCACTCGCATAAAGTTTACGCAGTTGCGAAACGTTGCTGGAATTATAGTACATACGTATGATGTGTAAACGATATTGTAAGTAACTCGTACAAGACTTGTGCGAGTTGACTTGCAGTTGGAAACGCGGTCTTATACTTAGTTGGTAGTTATTTTTGTAATAGTCATGATCCTATATTTTATTTAAGAATAACCCTATTAAATTGCATCAATGAACATACCTATACCGAAGCCAAAGTCGAGTGTCTTATTTTGTAAACAAAATCTACCCTTCCCTACAACATTTTAAGCTTTTCTGTGATTATTGCATAGTTATTTTCACATCCTTAGATCGGATTACTTTATTTTCATAATGATGAACAGGTTCGATCAATCAGTTCCTTCAGTATTACATCACAACAGGTAATTAGACGATAATATTTGTATCCAAAATAAAACACTTGATTGGGGCTGCGGTATACCTACTTAATTATTACTTATTACCTACTTAGATACGTTGTTATTACGATAGTATACGTTGTTGTCGCTGTTGCAGATTGTTGTACGAGGACCTGTTCGGCGGCGTGTCTGCCATGACCTTCGAGCAGTTCAGCAAGGTTAACGGTTTCTCCAACAAGTACTGGGGCTGGGGCGCCGAGGACGACGACATGTCATACAGGTGCATATAAAGCCTCGGATCATCTAGCCAACATTTGACGCACAACATGTTGAACGGCAACGAGGAACTTGGGATACCATTGGGTCATGTTGTTCGCCAGCTGGCAACGTCGCGCGTTGTTGTGCAACGTTGCCGATCTTGTTGAGCGTCACATGTTGAACGTTAATTGTTGCCTAGTGCGTACGATTTAAAGGTCAAGCATATTTAGTGGACCTTGTTACGATAAGGGTCATGATTCAGTGACTTTGAGCACGAGCTTTTACCTATGGATATGATACTGGTATGATATCAACTTCTCACTTTCGTCTAAAAAATTTTTACAGATTAAAGAAAATGAATTACCACATAGCAAGGTATCCGATGTCCGTAGCGAGATACGCTATGCTAGATCATAAGCCAGCACCACCCAACCCAAAAAGGTATGCGCGCTGTTTATTCATACTTTTGAACGTTAATATATACTTTTGCCTCGTATATTTCTAATTTAATATAATTGAATGGGTCCAAAAAAACACTGTACTATGAAACAAGCAAAGAAGATATTTTAAGACTTAAAATCCGTCTGGAATTCCGACCCAGAACCTGAAATGTGCTAAAATATATGATTAATGGCACTAACTAATATTTCTAATATTTCAATCGGATAAATATAGTTTTCCTTATAATACAAAACAGTCTTATTATTCCGATACGTAATTAGAATATATTTTTAAATTACTTAAATCTCCTCAGGTACCAACTCCTATCTCAAACCAGCAAGAACTTCCTGAAAGACGGCCTTACTACCTTGGAATATGAGCTGGTGGGAGTGGTCCAGCATCATCTGTACACTAAGATCACCGTTAACATCGACGAGCTCAGCTGATGGACATACATCGCCAAACTGCTGTTTGGCGACGACCGGTAGCATCCACGAGTGGAACTTAAAATTGAGTGTGAGGACACTTGAGTGAGGTGACGACGAAAGCGGGAATGGTGAAATATACCTATACTTACAGTAAGATTACCGGCAACATCTACAAGCTCCGGTGATGAATGCATTTATGAGTACTGCACCCGACGATCGGTAGCTTCAACGAGTGTAACTTAAAATTGAGTTTGAGGACACTTGAGTGAAGTGATGACTTAGTGAAATGTCACATCTACGAGCTCAGCTGATGGACGGTCTTAGGTCACCTGACGATCGGTAGTTTCCATGAGTGTAACTTAAAATTGAGTGTAAGGACCCTGAGTGATGTGATGACTGATGATGAAAACAGGAATGGAAATGGTTACCCGGTGTTATGATCTCGTATTTAGAATGAATTATTACTGAGGTTGTTTGTATATTTGTGGATGCATGATTAATACAAAACCTGTGGAAGAGCCCTTGTCAAATAAATTGTTATTGCAATACATGTTTCAGCCTGATGAAATACTTAACTGAAAACCTCCACAATTTTATTTACATTACCTAGTAGTAAATTACTCACATTGGCGCATTGTGAATATAGAAAATAGTTATTCTAAATTAAGAAAAATCAGATACACTTTATTGCATCACAAATAAATATTTACAGTCTTAGTCACATATATTATAGTATTACTCAGTCTAGTTTCCAAAAAAAATAATTGTTATAAGTAATATATTAAAATGGTATCAGGTTCCAACATGTTGCGATATCAACTTATATGGAGTGGCACCTCTCCGTCCCCCTTAGGAATGGTAGGTAATACGGTCGGCCTATAGAACTGTAATCAAACTTAGGATATTGTCCTACTAAATATTACAATACGGAAATATCACAAGTCACGCCATTTTTAAATTAGAATTTAATAATAGTTAGGGCCAGTTTGACTAACCGCGGGTTATGATAAACCGACTTAAATCACAAATAACAATTATTATACAAAAACAAAACCTGGGTGGATCACTGAGTGGTTCCGTGGTTCACCGTGAACCACCGAGGTGGACCATAAAAAATACCAACGTACGTAAATACCAAGTATTAAGTACCAACATACAAATGTATGTCATTTTTTGTGATTTAACTCGGGTTAAGGCGCTTTGTCTTGTTGGTGCAAGTGGCTTAATTACCGCTCCCCCACAACGAACGCGCGGACGCGGAGGCGGCGAGGCGCGGTAAAAACAAACTCTTACCGGTAGTATGGAATCGCGCGAACACATTCACAGTGAGTGAACGAGCGGGCGCGGCTACTCTGTATGCGCCCGTACCCGCGCCCACGTCCGCGCCCGCACGATTGATGTGTTTGGGGCCTTAGAGAAACTTGTTCAAAGGATTAATTTTCTCAATTTTACAGCTGAAACAAAAGTTTATAAATTGAGAAAGCGTATACCTGAGCCAAGAATCAAATCTAATGAATTTACGATAAAATCACTGCCTGTATTATTACATCAATTGATATTTATATATGATACAATAAGTATCACAACTATCCAACCTATATCGCAGCCCAAATCAAATATTTGTAAACAAATATGATCGTCTAATTACATGTGTGTGTAACACTGAAGGAACTGATTGATCAAACCTGTTCATTGTGAAGATAAAAGGCTACGATCTAATAATGTGAAAATAACTATGCAATAATCACAGAAAAGCCTAAAATGTTATTAGGGTAGTTTTGGTTTACAAAATAAGACACTTGATTTGGGCTTCTGATTAGCTATACATAGTTAATATATATAATAGATAATATATACATCACACCAGTGCTAATATAGTATGATAGTGTATCCTAAATTCCTGTCTTCTATACATCTAAATTTGCGAAAAACAATCAGGCCGAGATTGAGACTGAAATTCGTAGAGGGCTTTGTACCGTCGAAGACAGAGATAAGTATACAGGGGGCCTCAATAAGGTTGACATTTTTTTTAAAACGTATGGGACGAATTTATTCATTATTTTACAGTTACATAGTTTTAACTTTTATCTATCAAACAGTGAAATATTTTTGCAATAGGTCAAATAGTTTTTGAGAAAATCTCAACCTTAAAAACTCTCCTGTACACCTTTCTCTGTTTTCCACCGTACTGAGGCTTATATGATCATAGACAGTTTTGAGTATGCGTGGAGTTTGAGTTCGGTCTTACTGCTGTCAGTTTTCATACAATTTTGACAGTCGTAAGTGCGAGCTCACGTGGAGTTTGTGCTCAAAACTGTCTATGACTATCGACCTTAGTGTGAGCTCACTCTTACAACCTGTCAACGTCTATGGAATTTGACGTTTATAAGAACTAGCTAACCTTGCGCACAAAACTGTGTAGATTCATGGCCCCAGAGACAATTTTGAGCGTGAACTTAGACCGATATTCATACAGTATGACCTGAGTGTTTGATCTTACAACTGTCAGCATGCAATGTTGACGTTTGTAAGTCCGATCTCACGCTTGTGCTCAAAAGTGTCCGTGACTTTAGTGTGAGCCGCTCTTACTATTGTCAAATTACGATGAATTAAATATCCGCCATTATCATGGAGGAAGATGAAATCTGAATTCCTTGGTATTGAGGTTTTTAATACTTTATACATCATTTATTCGTCTATCACAAATAGCGGTTTAAAAATGCTGTTTAAAGAAAAATCAGTAGAAAATTTAGGATCGCCATCTTTTTGATGTGTCTGAAGGTATTTTTACTGTGCCTCTGTTATGAAATCTTATAATTTTTTGTTCTTAAATCTGACAGAGATTAATCTGGAAATAACGTTTTATAGTCCCATTTAAGAAATGATTTTGTTCATAGGTACAGTCGACAGCAGATCAAAATCGAATCATACGACGCAAATAATAAGAACTGTCAAAAGTAAAAAGTGTTACCATTGATCTGCTGTCGACTGTACTCTAATTAGTCTTTATTTGTTGAAATGAATGAAATAGAAGAAGTACTAAAATTTTAATTATTTTAACTCTCGCCTGATTCCCGAATAATTATTATAATCATTATTAAACTTTAATTAAGTACTTATAATAATTTCTTTCTAATTTTATACTTAATCTAAATTAAGTATAAAATTAGAAAGAACCGATCTGAATCGCTAGCAACATCAAGTAAGGTTCTGTACGTGGCGGTAATACGGCCTAGATTGCATTGAATATAGGTTAATGTGCAGTCGACTGTATCTAGATTAATCTTTGTCAGGTTTTCGATCGCTCTCCACTTTTTACATTTGACTTTTACATGTAAGATTAACTTTAAGGGCAAAACAATAATGTAGATTTTGTAGATCATATGAAATGTACGGCCATATTACAATACAATCTCTTGTACAGTACACATGTATGACAATATGACGTTTACTCACATTTTTATACCTAAAATAACATTTACTTATAGAATATGCCAATATGTAGACAACTTATCCATAGTAATTTAACAGTAAAGACTCGCCCATACAGGTGCGATTATTGCGCAGCGCGACATAAGGTACGACTACGAGTAAGTACAGTCGAAGACAGGGATTAGTATACAGGGGGCCTCAATAAGGTTGACATTTTCTCAAAAACTACTAGACCGAATTTAATAATTATTTTACAGTTACATAGGTTTAACTTTTATCTATCAAACAGTGAAAGAATTTTTGCAATAGGTCAAGTAGTTTTTGAGAAAATCGCAACCTTGAAACTCTCCTGTACGCCTTTCTCTGTGTTCCACTGTACCATATAAGGCGCAATTCTGTAATGACAGCTAAATCTAAATGACAATAAGCTACATCGCGTATAAGTGACAATTAAATGACAATGCCAGATTCTGCCCCACCATCAACAGCAAGTTGTACAAGATAACGAATAATTGTAAAATATCTCCGTTTTTTATTAAAATTATTGGTTTAAAATAAAGTTTTGTACAAGTTGCGATTCGAAAAAAACTGCTTAGTTAAGAATTCAGAAAATAGTAACAAATCGAAGCGATTTATTCATTGTTTTTGTTATTCTTCTATAGGAGTTGCAAGAGTAGTAGAAAATGTTACTAATTATGATTATGCAATATGAAACCTGTAATAAGTCCTTAACAAAATGATAGGTACAGCTTAAATGGTCACGTAGTTTTGTAGGTGGGGCAAAGCTCCATTGAAATGTGGCAATGTCTTTTAGTGCCGGACCACTCCGGAATCACCACAAATATTTTTAGATCAAGATTATCCCTGTTGCCTATACTTATAAGGAAAACTATCTTGATCTACCAATATATTTCTCCTATATATACATACAATACAACAAGATTACAAATAATGTCATGAGAGCGTCGCCTACATATGAACGGGGGTGGCTGGCGGTCTCAGATCAGTTAATAAGATCTTATTCCCTGATCTGAGGTGGGGGTAAACACACACCGGCACCGCTCCTGTCTGGGTGACTCTTAACGCTCAGTATTTCGTGATATTTGTAAAGGACGAATCTTTACTGTAAAATTAACTCGAAGGTAGAAATTCCATCAATATCATTCCATGCCATTACCAAAATTATAGTGTGTAAAAAAATATTTATTTAAAAATGTAATTTATTAAGTAATGTTTTTCTAATTATTTTATCATCACATCAGTTTTTTTCTTAAGTTTAATTACTCAAACCAAGTTATATTTATTTTATTTTAGTTTGGTGAAACATTTTAGATCTGAAAACTCCTTATTTCTTTTATAACCTACTACTCATTATGTAAATAGGTTCATTATTTAAAACCTACACTAGTTTTTAACGCACTTTTAAAATTATGTGCTAATGAAAGATTTTTTATCATGGAAAATACGCGTACTTAAATAATTGTGAATAGCTTTGTGTAGATAGGGTAGGACGTTATACCTAAGCTTAACTATATCTCGCTGCTCTGAAAATAACAACTATCCTTAAGTAAGTATAAATGAATACTCGTGAATACCCCAAGATTGTTAAATGTATATTTTTACTTATGTTTATCTAAATTTTCGAATGTTTTGTGATATTAATGAGATTCTTAAATCACAATTTATGATTTTATCTGTGTAAATATGTTATATCTTAATTCATAATGCTTCAAGTTTCATTCATAAGTGCAATGGAGCAAAATGTGATATATGAGAAAAGAAGTGGAAAAGAAAGTGAAGCAGTTGCTCAGAAACTAACATGAATTAGAATGCGTTCTTTAAAATATTTCTACTCGTATTTATGGATGTAACAAAAATTACTAAAATGAGGATCGACGTTGCTTTTGGTAGTCTCTATTACAGATATTCAGCAAGTGTGTCGCTTTTCACTCAAGTAAATAAACATCTAAATATACAGATTATGTACATCCACACATCACAATATTATTCATCCAAATATCCAAACAGCCAAACGTATAGCCATCCGAATATTAAAACATCCATATATCCATGTTCAAACATAGCAAAAATCTAACCATCCAACCAAATACAACCATCCAAATATCCAAGCGATCGTATTTTATATAGGTACTTAGGTTGATTTAAAATTAGAGATGGCACTCCGAATCGAGTTTGAATAAATAATATTACAACAGCTGTGCTAAAGCTGTGCCGCTAAATAGAGAATATTCTGCATTCATTCAATTATTTTTGGCAAAATGCAGAATTAAATAGGATTGAGCAACTTTTTCTCTTTTAGCTGGGCCTATGACTGATGAATATATCATCATTGCTACGTTTATTAATTTAGATATTAGTATTATTGTTATACCTATTTCAGAATATTCTTCTCTCGAAATAATTATTGAAGGTTTTTGTAGTAAAAAGTTGGGAGTTTCTGTAGTATTTTTTAAAATAATTCATTGTTAGTGCATTCACAATGAAAACTAAGATCGACGTATGACACGACTGGGCGCTTTTATAATACCGTAGCCTGGCACGGCATGGTACGATTTTATCGTCACGGTACAAGAGAAAGGCAAAATGTATGAAATAGACGTGCACGGCATGACGTTATCGTAGACGGAAAAATAAAAGCGTCTTGATACTATTCCATACATTTCCCTACCTATTGTATCGTGACGATAAAATCGTACTGTGCCGTGCTTCAATAAATTAATTATAAAAGCAACTGGCGACGAAAATTGCTACGATAATATTGTGACTTTGTTTTCATCGTGAATGAGGCTTTACTTATACCTTTTAAAACAAAGTACAACAACACATTTTATAACACTTACGATAAGACATTTTGTGAATGTATCTAAATGTTATTTAATGTGTGTCTTTGTAATAGCGTTTTATCTGCCTTGATAGTCGAAAAGCTCAATTAAAATTGTCAATATATTACTGCAAAAATAGTGCAACTCATTTAATTCGAAATAGTATCATATTGATAATCTCAATTACCTACGTAACTTTACTAATATTAGTGATTCTCATTTCTTGCACTAAATGTATGGGGTGCTGATTTAATACCCTGCCAAAAACCATATATTGCGTAGGTACCGACTTATTTTAAATATTATTTATTATTCATAAGATAGCACAAATTATAACGATTTATATAAAATTGTAGATTTGATTTTTAAATAAAATGATTTCATATTGATCATTTATTTTAAAGATTTTATAAAGAGTTTGTGATTAATTTACGTAGCTAAATTAATAAGTCAAAATATTATTGTTACTTATTGGTAAATTCGATAATGAATACGAGGTTTTTGCCAACTATTTCATATCTTTACAAAGAGTTAAACCAGCACCTTGTATATTTTATAATTTAAAAACAGCCTACTCATCTATGCTAAGGGTTCCGCAAAATAAATATACATAGTAGTCAAAGGATTTATATCTTATTTTAGAGACCATGAGTTACTTAAGCGAAAGTGATATTATGTTTTGAGTTAATTTTAATTTGTCAAAATTGTTTTTTATGAATATATTGTTTGTTTTTTAATAATTCCATTGTTTCATTGCTGTGTGATTATGAGTGGACATGGTGACACTTGAAGTATGATTTCAATCCTAAAAGATATCCTAATTCCGCACCTGTGTGGGAACACAGCACCTGTAGTGTTGCTGCGATGTCTAAAGCCTCGTATCCACTAGGCAACAATTGACGCGCAACACGTGACGTTCAACAAGATCGGTAACGTTGCACAACAACGTGCGACGTTGCCAGCTGGCGCGCAACATGACCAAAGGAATGGTATCAATCCGCAAGTTCCTCGTTGCCGTTGCACAGTGGACACGATTATTAAATTGAATATGTTGATGACGAACTTATATCATTTCAACCTACAGCTTGCAGTAATTGCAACCAGTGACTGTGGTTATGGATAAAATAACAAAAAATTAGACTTTTAAAAAGTTTATTGTTCACACATCACAGCCATATAAAACAGAACAGTATTAACAGCACAAACTTTTTCATAAACAAACATGGCATTCGTCATGCAAAAATTCGGGATTAAACTATAATTTTGACACAAACGAATCACAAGTCATCAAACCCGGCGAGATTCCGTCTGTATTTGACGTTTGCTCTGTCGATAGCAATCGAATACCTGGCCTTGGCGACAGAGTTCTATTGAGGCGCGCAGGGCCGAGCCCAGCTGCTTCTGAAGGCCGATCACTGCAGGGGCCTGTCGCCACGACGTGCGACGCATGTACCAGGACCAAGTGGGAGACGGTGGACAGGAGAGAGTCAGGCAGTTCTTGCCTACTTCTATCCTGAAAGCGATCGTAAAAGAATTTAGGTTTCCAATTTAAGACATTGTAACGCCCGACGCAACGTAGAGTAATTTCTGTCTGTGCGTGATCGTCCTTCCAGAAATGATGGTCCGTTTTTTTCCGTTTGATAGGTGGTGTTAGCGAGAGGTTCTTAGACATAAAAGATCCAGGGTCTGTTGATGACCAGAAAGATAGATCTTACGTGTTTATATAATTTAAAAAAAACGACCTAAAAACGTATTACGTTTTACTATAAAGTACAACTAGATTTAGCCATAAATAATGAAGCCAACAGCTAGTATAATAATAATGTACGAAACCAAACAAAATAAAGAACTCCCTATACTGACAAATCGTCGAGGGCGCATAAATCGGTGAATGATTGTGTGAAGCTATAGGTTTGCCACCGTTTAGGCCCCCCTGTCACTTTCAATCTTAACTTTTTTTATCGAAGTGTGAAAGGGATAGCAACACGGTTTAAGGGAAGTGAGCTTAAACTACGTTTATGAATAACAGCAAAAAAGTGTAACTTTATACTTTGGGCCGTTTTTATTGTCAGCATCGTAAGAGTGTTACCATTAATCTACTGTCCAGTGTCCAGTCTACCATCACACCGTCACGAACGGCCGACATTTTGGGTCTACTTAGCTGCCGGGAACTGTACCAAGTCTATAATGTGAGGTGGTAAGGTTATTTTCTGTTAAAAAATACAACTCACATCGGTAACACATTTTCTTTGTCGTCCTTGCTCCGTTTTGATCTGCACGTGGGTGATAGGCCTCTATACCTGTAGTATTTCGGCATGATTCATGGAAAATATAGCAAATTAATTTACCTATTGTACGGTTAGGCATATGACAACAACATGACAATAAAAATATTAATATAGTAAGTATCTTTGATGAAACAAAAAAAATTTAATAAGTAGATATTGTCTTTGTGGCTGGCTGGTTCATCATCAAAGAGAGCGCATGTCCGTGGCCCATTCATAAACCACAATTAAATGCTACTACCTACCACTCTATTACTTACCCACTTTCTATTTTTCTGAATCTAGTTATAACTTCTCGTGAATAACGCGTGACTACCATTGTAGTAAGTACTAAATATTTCTACAAAATACCTCCTAATTAAGCCTCCTCAGTACATACCTGCCTACCCTTAGAGAAAGAACCTATTCTTTCTCTAAGTGCCTAGAACCTACCTCATAGCAACCTCATAGCTTGATATTGACAGGAGCAAAGAGATGTAAGCTTGATGTAAGGGTCATTTTAAATAAGTTTTTATGTCCTAGATGTCTATAGATAAGATATTTTTGTCCGACTTCTGTCATTCCTGAACGTGTATGAATAAACTCTTTGGTTATATTTACCTGTGATATTTATTTACAAATTATTTCGAGCATAGTTTTATTTACATTAAGTAGGTGTTTTTATTATGGGTATAAAAATGTCCGTCAAAACGAGCGTTCGGATTCTCTTAGTAATGTTTGCAATTATGACATTTCATAACCTTGCCAAAATTTTCATGCCGTTTGCTCCAAGCCAGAGTACAAGAGAACCTTTTGAGTAAGATTTTACTTTGATTATATTAAAAAACTATTGGTAATATACCAATCAAATACCATCCGGTTACGTAGATTCACAGCAGGGATGGGATTTTTTTTTGTCAGGAAACCTGCACACATTTCAGTGTACCGCCCACGAACTGTATTGGTGGTTTTCATTTTGACAAATGGACGTGATACAGCATCAGCCTACAAACATCAGCTTACAAACATATGCAAAGAACAAATGCACTATGCATTAGTTCTTGCTCTAAGCATTGAGATATATGTCTCTCTCTCTTGGCGCCACTCAACCCGATTCTCGGCCTTTGCATCCTTTGCCAGATTTCGCAGCTTATCCATCTACCTGCGGTCGGGGACGTTTCACACTACCTACGTTCGCGATCATGCGCGGACGCGATATTATTACGATATTTTTACACGTTTTCATAAATGAAGAAGAAACGTAGTAAATATGTAATATCAGCCGTGTCAAAATGAAAACGATAACATATAAGTATGATGATATAATTTCGCGATCGGACCATGACACTATAGGTTATTCGATTGTGTGTGTTATAATAACCTATGGAAGAGCTGACAATAATTGCAGCAACTACACGGCCTCGCACAAGATGAAATATAACAGAAGTAGCTCGTTCAACTGGGACTCTCTGATTGTATGCTCGGAGATCTCGACAGAAATGACTAGCACGCCTGCGGAGACAGCGAATGTTACAACGGAGCTTGATTTGTGTCCTGAAATACCGCCTGGGCTAGGTAAGCGTTTTAAAATTCATGTGGCGTAAACTTCTTGTACTTACCTATTTTGCTTCTGAATAATGAACTATATTATCGGCAAAAGCCTCTCAGTTGGTCCTTGAGGTCCGAGGATTTGACCCAGCGACCAGTTAATGATAACCATAACGTACTTAATGGCATACAGGTCCGGTAGGTACAGGTGAAACGATGGTCAAACTATCGGAAGTACAAAACACTTACACTGAGCTGAAAGCTGGTGGCATATACAAGGAGCAGGCTTGTAAAGCTCGACAGAAAGTGGCTCTCATTATTCCTTATAGGTTAGTAGAGTACACTACTTAGGTAAGTATTTATATTGAAGTATTTACTCTTATTTATTTAACTCGTAATTTTTTGTAACAGCGGACCAAAGAGACACCTGAACCCGTTCCTATACTTTATGCACCCTTTCCTGATGAAGCAGCAGTTGGAGTATCAGATTTTCGTCGTAGAATATAGTTAGTATACACACGTATTCTGATCCAAATTCATCATATTACATCCTGAACTTAAAAAGAATGCCGAGAGTTCGAATTTATTGAGCACCGTTTGGATGGAATAAATTCGAACTCTCGGCAATCTTTTTAAGTTCAGAATGAAATGGCACAGAAGTTTTGTAACTGGGGATTGTGTTCCCGATATTTCAGTGCAATGGTGATAAATGCAATGTCACCGAAATACCGAGACCTCAGTCCCTAGAAATCCTAGAATTCCCGCTTTTTCTTATAAGAAGTCAGTAAGATGTGTGACGACATTAAATGCCATCTAACTCGAACAGGTAACAAATCAGCACCATTCAACCGCGGTCACCTCATCAACATCGGTGTCACCGAGGCTCTCAAGCTGCAGAAGGACGGCTGGTCATGTCTAATCATCCACGAGGCGAGCCTCCTCCCCCTCAACATGAGGAACTTGTACCGATGTAGCTGGTATCCCAGACAGCTCGTTGGGGCCTTTGAAAGGGAATTTAAGTACGATGTTCTTCTAAATGTTTCCCGCGGAATGTGGATTATAGAAAAGTCTTATTTTTTTGTTAAATGTCTAATATCAATAATATGCTAGTTCCAAATGAATCTATGATACCAAAACTATTATTATCAATTAATGTTACCTTGTTTCTGGCTATGGTTCTGCTTTCATCTTCAGGACATCCCTTGACACCTTGCTACCAGAAGACAAGAAGCTTGGAGTAATCGCTGTGACTCCGGATATGATCAAAGTAGCTAACGGTTTTAGCAATAGCTTCTTACATCGTGTCGCATATTATGAGAATTTTAACGAAAGGTATAAAATATGTTACAATTAGCTGTCGTATCACCTCGGAACCACGCTCTAAATATAATTGATACGATTTTTCTACTACTTAATTACAGATTATTTCTGGCGAACTACACGATTGAAAAGACTGACGCAACGTTTGGGTTGTTTAGAGTTTTGAAACACGTGCCTTTTAACAGAACCCAGTTTGAGTAAAGTATATTTTTTTCCTTTTACCTAATTATTATATACGTATGAGTATTTAGTACTAGACTAACAAGAATTGGATCTTTTCACCATTCGTCTCCAATCTTTCTTTTTATTTTATTATTATTTATTCAACATTAACTTCACATTGTTGATCGATGCTTCAGGCAAGTGCCAGGTTCAAAAATTCCGCTCATCGAGCCCGTCTATTATTTACCGATTATTCTTATTAATAGATAAATATTTATTTAATAAAATTAGCCCTTCGCTAACCGCCAGAATGCCACTAAATTGATAAAAGACCGTTAGGTTGGCCTGATAGGTACATTGATTTTTCCTTTTCAGATTTAATACACATATTGACCCAGTGTCGCCATACCTCGATGGTATCTCTACCCTCTCCTATACACTGGACCATCTCGACTATAAGTATTTTTACACTCATATAAATGTTACATTTCGCGCAGCAAAGGACATCCACCAAGTATATGACGAAAAGCTGAAGAAATTCGCAACTTAAAACAAAACATGACATCAACATATCCATGCCCACCGATCCGAATAATAATTCAATAGGAAATACCTAGATTGAATCTGACTTGGGATCGCTATTTTAAATCTAAATAAATTGTTATTGGGTGAATTTTCTGGGTTTAGTTGAATTTAATATTCGATAGAATCAAATTATGATTGAGCCAAAAAGTAGTATACCCAGAGTAATAAAGTAATCTTAAAAAAATCAGTGACAGTTTTTTTACTAGGGCTGCCAGATTGGAGGTTTTTTCGCAATTTTGGAGAAAAAATTGACTGTAGGGAAAATTTTGGGGAAGTTGCATTGCTGAGGAAAAGTTTGGAGAAATGTTTTCAAGCTATGACCACACAATTAGAGTGGGATGTGGCTTAAAATCCCGTTGCTGATGCTCAAACTTTCTGCCGGCTGCTAAAACTCAACTCGGAAAACAAATATAAAATGTAGTCATGTGTCTTCTTGACAAGTGGTCTTGTATATGTAGTCTTTTTTTTTAAAAAAGGTTTTTTTTTTGGGAATCTTATCATTTTGGAGAAAAAATTATCAATCCGGGGAAACTTGGAAAATCCCATCTGGCAACCCTATTTTTGACATTGATTGACTGACTGACAGAGTGACAGATGATTTCTTGTTTTCGTGAAATTCGTGAATTCACAAAAATACAGAAACTCATTAATTTTTGGCGATAAAATGTCCTTAATTAGATAAAAACACAATCATAATGGCATTTTTGGAGGTATGCTATTATTTTTTATTGCTTTTTAACATTTAATGAGGTTACTCGACGCTGTATTTCAATGTTTGTATTTATTATTTGATTGTTTGTACGCCCATAATGATTGTAAGTTCATGCCCTGGTATTACACATTCCTGTACAATTAGTATGTTTAGAAATACTTAGATTTTACACACACAGTCTGTAATATATCGGGGTTGCAGTCGGTGTGAAAACTTGCATTGTATATTTTGTAACAAAAGTGTAATAATTTCCTGTAAAAATTGTCATGATATTTTCAGTGGCGACGATTCTCTTTCTTCGATCTTCACAAAAACGTCGACGGCGGAATAATAGCAGAATGTTTGCAAGTAAGTTATAACTTTTATGTTCTCATTTTATTTTCATTCTTGCATAAATGTTAGTGCACTGCTAACTTTTGCCTTTAAACTTTATCCATATATATTTGTAATCACAAACCACTATGACCTGGACTTGGGTTCTGTTCATCACCTCGAATACCCCAGAGCCTCTTTCCTCGATGCAATGGTCAACACATGACTCCTGATACAGAGATCCTAGCTTTCCATAGCCTGGGCAGACAGCCAATTAGTATCTTAGTTTTTTCGGTTTTTGGAAGGAAAACGTACAGATAAAGATTCCCAAGAATTAAATATCTGAGGCATTTATTGCAGATTTTTTAGGTTGAGAATTACTGCACATAATAGTGGCGTTATTGGAGGATGTTATCACTTTATAGGTTGTACATATACAAGTCATATGTACAGCTACACACACATACACCTTTATTCGACATCACACTCCACAAATAATAAGCTTCCCTAACTCTCAGTTTAACTTAAAAACTATAAATCCGTTATTAGCAATATTTTTTTAAAGTGAACATTATATTCTTTACATCTTTGTTATTTTTCAGGATACAAACATAACAGTATCCACAAGCGGGAACAACCATGTTGTTCTTTGCGACGTGACAGGCTGGGCGCATCGTATCTCGCGCTCCTGGGTCATAACCTCGTTCAAGGCTTACGAGCTCACTGTGTCACTCGCACACCAGCTCCCTCATGATCCGTACTTGGTTACTATCGGGGTAAGTGTTTAGCATGACGAGAGGAATAGCCCATTTTTGACTATATGTGCAGTTAATGACAAAAGTAGGTAATCACTTTAGCATTTTGTTATATTATTTAAAAATCTTTGGCTTTGTCTATTCAAAACGAAAAGAGTTGTGAAATTTGCTAATTAAATATAAAATTTGTCATGTGTCTACTATTCGTCAGGATGACGAGGCTGGAGTGAACCCCATGATCAAGGTGTGGGACTGGTCCCGCAGCGACCGCCACGGCAACCCGACGTGCACGCGCGTCTCGCGAGCCGTGCCCTCCCACATGCATGCCACACCAGCCACCGCGCTCGCAGTGCATGACAATAAGGTAAATAATGGAGGTTAAAAAGGTTAAATTGATTTATTTTGAATGCCTCGAGATCTTACCTGTTCGTTGGACCACTAATATGTATTTGAATATATATTTGATAATAATGACATTGAATTTAATTTATTGACATTGTAATTACTGATATTTTATTGAATTGATTGACATTTAATGTATATAGGTATTTTTTTTTCCTGTATTTGTTGCTGTAAAATAATAAATAATTATAGGAAAAATTACATTTGTACGCCGCAAGGCAAACATGAGGGACTATTTTTAAATGTAACATCTGTATCAGTTTTAGCAAATAAATTATCTTTATCTTTATGAGAGCAAGTAAATCTAAAGTGCTGTAAAAAAACAGCGACGGCGAAAACCTTCTACCCAGTACGCCATATCCCATGTAGTGGCCAGTTATTGAGAGCAATATGGCTTACCGCCGCCCGCTATTATAGCAATTAATGTTCTTGGAGGGATGCGAGAGTTCCAATTTGATGTTTATGACTCCATCGTTTTGTCGATGATTCTGTCAAAGTCAGGGTTTAGAATGACACGGTAATAAGAGGTATATCAGAATCGCGAGAGTTTAGTCAAGCTGAAGTACAAATACTTCTTCTTAACGTTCCTCTTCTCATCGAAGGTTGGACAACATCATGGCAATTTTCACCCTCTGAACGGCTGCCCGGAACAAGCCGGTGCTGCAGCCGAGCCTATCACGTAAATTCTTTAGCCAAGAGTGTCTCCTCCAGCCAACGCTACTCTCCTCACAGACTTTGCCCTAAAAATACTAGACTTTATCGATTTGAATCTAGAAATGGGATTTGTTTTTATGGCCGATAAATGTTTTATGTCAGATTACTCTCAAAACAGTGCAAATACACATCGTAAGAAAACTTAAAGTGCAAGGTTTTATCTTGGAGGTTGAGGAGAAACTTATATTAAATTAAATTGTTCTAGAACCTTCTAGCAGTGGGTTTCCAAGACGGGTCTGTGTCTCTGTTCCGCGGCGACATCACGCGGCAGCGCAGCGGCAAGATGAAGACCCTGCCCAACACGGGTACCAGCCCCATCACCAGCTTGGCATTCAAGTACGTCTTTCACTTATCTGTACTAGCGTTGCCGAAGTTGCCGGACTATCGATAGTTTTCATCTGAAAAAGCCATTACTATCGATAGGCCTATCGATAGTATTGTTACTATGAATATCGTTTCAGTGACAAATTAAAAACGTCGTGTCATGTTGTTCCGTGTTAAGGGGCAGTGACAAGTTGTTCGTGGTGTCCCGCGCGTGCACCATGGTGTGCTGGCTGGGCGCCGAGCGCTGCGTCACGCTGGACGCGATGGGCGCGCCCGCCGGCTGCTGCGTACTCGCTGACACGCACAGGCTCACGCTCGCCACGGACGATGTAAGTCACAACTGTTTTTTATACATATTTACAGGCTTATAAGATATTACATCTCAGGGTGACGTCTGTCTGCAACGCTTCTATGCACTTATCATAAGATCGCTTACCAAATAATGGAGTTCCATTTTAGAATATAATAATATTTTATTAAATAAAATTAAATACGTACAGTCGAAGAATAAGTATACAGGGGCCTTAATAAGGTTGAGATTTTCTCAAAAACCACTGGTCCGAATTTAATACTTCTTTTACAGTTACATAGTTTTAATCTATGAAACAGTGAAATAATTTTTGCAATAGGTCAAATAGTTTTTGACATAATCTCAAGCTTAAAAACTCTCCCGTACTTACACCTTTCTCTGTGTTCCACCGTACATGTTAATCCTAAATGAATGAGGTCTATTCCTATTTTTTTTTCTATTTGTGTTTTTGTACAATAAAGTAAATATAATTAATTATTTTTCTTTTCAGGCAATATACTGCTACACGACCGAAGGCCGAGGTCCTTGCTACGCGCTCGAAGGCGAGAAAGTCCGCCTCAACTGGTTTCGAAGTTACCTGGTCATCACCACCAACGAACCATCACCTAAAGCAGCCTCCACCAGCACAGCACCCACCCCCAAGTCCCACCACATCACCATCCTAGACATACAGAACAAATTCATAGTATTCTCTAAGACTTTTGACGAAATAGATGCTGTTTTAACCGAATGGGGATCGTTCCATATATTAACGAAGAAGAAAGAAATGATTTATTTAGACGAGAAAGATCTACAGTCGAAGTTGTCGCTGTTATTTAAGAAGAATCTGTACGATGTGGCGATTAGGATAGCGAGCAGTCAGCATTATGACGTGGACGGCTTGACGGAGATCTATAAGCAATATGGAGATCATTTATTTAACAAGGTTAGTTTATCTAAACAAGTTTTTAGAGATAGTGCTGTGGTTAGGACACTGGATTCCCATTGTGGCGGCCTGAGCGCATCTGTCGCTGCTTTTTAAGACATAGTTTTATAATAGGCTATTTTAAATTAGGTCAGTCTTATTTCATGCACCTTTCTCTCTAGACATACATTGATACAATCCGATTTGGGGACCATTTTTACCCGACTGCCCCAGAAGGAGGGTAATGTTTTCGGGTGTATGTATGTCCATTCCTTCCTGCCATCCTGTAGCCTAAACGGCTTGATGGATTTTGGTGTATGAGGTATCGTTAGATTCGTCTTGATTACGGGAGTGTCATAGGGTATAAAAAATTAATCAAAAGGGGATAGTTTTATTGCAGTCGGTTTTTTTGTTTTTTGAAATAATTTCTGCTTGTTGATCTTATTATGCTGATCTTATTCATAAAATTTCTAATAATTATGCTTTCCTAACATTGTCTATGTACTGTTAGGCCCACAAAATTGTATGGCGTTCTTTCGCAATACGTAATTTCACCTTTGTACTTTTCTCTGTAGATTTACATGTGAATAACACAATAACCTTTAAACTAATTTCTTTATTCGCAGGGCGACCTAAAAGGCGCAATCGACCAATACGTAAAGACGATCGGCTGGCTCGAGACCTCTTACGTCATCCGCAAGTATCTCGAGTGCCGTCACTTAGAGCCCCTGGTGCAATACCTTGAAGAGCTCCACAAGAAGGGGTTCGCCACCGAAGACCACACCACCCTGCTGCTCACCTGCTATGTGAAGATAGACCAGCATGACCAACAGGGGAAACTTAAGGAGTTCATCAATAAGAATGATAAAGCCATCAATTTTGATGTCAATGTTGCTATCAAGGTATTTATTACATTCGGTAGATAAACAAGAATAATAATAAATTCTTTATTGGAGTTTAAGGTTACATGTACAATAATGCACGAGCTTGCATGTGGATGTAGACTAAAGCCAAGGATACATTAGGGGACAAATGTCCTGCGACACGTCGCCAGGGACGCCGGGTGAAGTAGCGCGACGTTGCCGGACTTCGCGCGACATGTCTGGCACGCTCTGGTCGCTCTGGACATAAGTCGCGCGATGTGGCCAGATATGTCAGGCGAAATCGGCCGGCTTCGCTTGACATGTCGCCGATACATGTCGTAGGACATTTGTCCCCTAGTGTATCATTGGCTTTATACTATATAATTATAAAACAAAGAGAACGAGTTTATCAGATCGTGCTGATGTAGTGCACTAGCACCCCACACTAGGATTCCCTGTGTTGTGGGGGCTAGAGAGTAAGATAAAAATAGTACGCGTTTGTGTGTAAGTGTGACTGAGAGGATGTGTGTGTGAGAGGGTGGGTGTGTATGTGAGGGTGTGTCTGTGTGTGAGAGGGTGCGTTTGTGTGTGTGTGTGTACGTGAAGGGTCATGAGTGGAGGGGTGTTGGGTCGTATGTATGCATGACTGATGATTGTTGGTGTCTTGCATGGTGCGAGTTGTGTTCTGTTATCTACATACTTTTAAAACGTCTTCTGTTTGGGGGTAGTTTAGAGTTTGAAGCCATTTAGTGACTTTTCTATTGCACGAATATTAGTTATTTTTGTTTAGCTACCGAAACAAGAATAACTAAGCTGAGCTGTGTTTGTGGCTAGTAGTAGTGAGTAATTTTTACAAGTAGTCATACATAGTGCGAATCAAATGTTCAAGTGTTCATCTTAAGTATATTAGATTGTTTATTAGTGAAGGAAGACCATTAATTAGCTGTCCGATGTTTATTGTACTTTGCTAACAATGTTTAATGTGCTGTTGGTTTTCCATTTTAAGTAAAATAAAATAAAACAGGGGTTGATAACTGAATAACTGTTGTGAAATGAAATGTTTTATTGTTGTTTACAAAAAATAGCATAAAGCAATAATTACGTACGTACGGTACGGTGCTCCTTTGTCACCAATTTGGAGCCAAGGTGTGGGCTGAAAACCAGCGCTGACGCACTCTGTGTCAGGTTCACTAATGTTTGACAAAAAACGTATGACAAATGATCATTTTACAAATTATTTTTGAAAAAGTAATCATTTGACAAACTTATCATTTACTAAAGTGATCGTTTTAAAAGTGATCATTTGATAAAAATCCATTTTATAAATATTTAACATAGCAAATGTTGTGAATGCTAAACCGTCATTTTGCAATTGATTAAATGACCAAAGTATTCCTTTTGCAAGGTCGCCATTAGACAAAATATTGGGTAAATAAGTGGGTATTTTATATGTATAATTGTTAATAAATGAACTTGCTTTTTGAATACAAAAAAAAAAAACCTAACATCGAAGTCTCTGGCTTGGAGCGAAGCTGCGCTTCGCTCCAAGCCAGAGCCTTCTGAACCTAAACATCCGTGTCGGATCTGGTTAGAGAGTTGGTCGGGGTGTCCCTTCATTTGATAAAAAACAAATTACAAATTTATGTATAATTGTTAATAAATGAACTTGCTTTTTGAATACAAAAAAAAACCTAACATCGAAGTCTCTGGCTTGGAGCGAAGCTGCGCTTCGCTCCAAGCCAGAGCCTTCTGAACCTAAACATCCGTGTCGGATCTGGTTAGAGAGTTGGTCGGGGTGTCCCTTCATTTGATAAAAAACAAATTACAATTACCAAACAATGCATTTTGTCAAAGGTTTTTATGCCTTGCGTTGTTTTATCTATTAACGTATATAATAAGTGAATAGTTTGTTAAGTGATGTTTTGAAGAAAGAAACTTTGTCTCGTAATTGTTTTGTCAAATGAATTATTTATAGAACCATTACTTTGTACAAAGATGAACTTATGAAACATAATTTTGCCAAACGTTGTTTGTGAAATGAAATGTTTGTAATTTGTTTTTTATCAAATGAAGGGACACCCTGTGTCAGCATCAGCTGAAGCCTAAACCTTTTGCCATAAGTTATGTGTTTGTGAATTGTCATTGTGTAGTTTATGGAGAATGTTCTTGTTTTCTTATACTTAATAGGCAATAAATATTATTCAATTCTATAATGTTCCTGTCTTCCAAAGTAGTATTCCCTGTGCTATGAGAAGCCAGGTCTTTCGTCCTTAAGACTATTGCAGAGGTACCTCCCCGTCCATATTGCCATCACGGCGCCGCCCGCAGCATGTCGGATATACATACAAGCGATAACATTAAGTTATCTTATGCACTTAATCACAATCAAAAGTTAACACCAACCGCATGCTTAAAGTAAAAAGGAAGTTTAAGTTTAAGGAAGGTTAAGGGCCTGATATGAGCCAACTAGCGCCGCCAATCTTAAAAAAATAATATCTTCCATTATAATCAATTTCATTAAAAAGCTATTTACAAAATGTTTATTACGATAAATACTATTTTTTAATGCTTATTTATAACGTAATTCAATGTCGGTAAGTTGTAGTTCGCATAATTGCGAAAAACTGCCGTTTTTGGCACATTTGTGAACTACAACTTAGCTTGTCACAATTATGCCATGTATTGTATATTGAAAAATAGTATTTATCTTAATAAACATTTTGTAAATAGCTTTTTTAATAAAATTGATTATAATGGAAGATATTATTTTTTTAATATTGGCGGCGCTAGTTGGCTCTATGAAGGCTCTTAAGTTCTACCATAAAAATGTATGTACATTTTTATGACTTAACTTGATCAAACCTAATTAACCCTTAATTGACTTGTATTTATTAATAATTATTTTCATAATCGCAGGTAGTCCGTCAAGTGAACGTGGACGACGCGTTGACCCTCGCGTCCAACTACCAGCGCCACGAGTGGTGCCTGAAGCTGCTGCTTGAGGATAGGAAGGAGTACTCGCGCGCGCTGCGCTACATCGCCGAGCTGCCCTTTGAGGACGCGGACAGATACATGCGCATGTACGGGCACAGGCTCATACAGCACGCGCCAGAGGAGAGCACCAAGTTCCTCATAGGTGAGTCACTGGACCCTCGCGTCCAACTACCAGCGTCCATATACCAGCGTGAAGCTTAAACCGTGGAATCATCCCTTTATTGCATTTTTATTTATTTATTTTATTTATTTACTAATAATAATGGTTGTTAGCCGACAAATTATGTCACCGTTTATAGTGCGTTAATGTCGTGCTTACCGAGCCCATGGGGTACAGGGGTTGGCGGAGACGGGTCTCGGAGGGGCTGCGGGCTGTGGCGGGAGGACACGCGCACGGCTGTGTATAGTGTTATCTCGTCTCCGCCAACTCCTGTACCATATGACGGACTATATCAGTTATTTATATCTATCTACGTTATATTATCCCCAGCGCTGTGCACGGACTACAAGCCCCTGAGCTCGCCGCTAGTGTCCGAGTCGTCCCTCACCGGCGCGCGCCTCGAGCCTGAGCGCGCGCTGCCGGACGACTACGTGCACATGTTCCTCAACAACTCGGAGCGGCTCGTGCAGTTCCTAGAACACATGACAACAAGCGAACACAAGTGCTCAAAGCTAGTCTACGACGCGCTTATAGAACACTACATACATGTTTGGTAAGTAAGCCTTGAATACACAAGCCTAAAGTTCAAAGTCGCTCAGCAAGCTATGCTTGTATCAATATATCCGCCATACAAAAGTGACATGGCTGGCCACATGTGACGTAGAACCGATGGGGTAGAACACTACATACATGTTTGGTAAGTGTAAGCCTTGAATACACAAGCCTAAAAGTTCAAAGTCGCTCAGCGAGCTATGCGTGGCATTTCTCTGGTGGATAGAATCAGAAATCAATATATCCGCCAAACAAAAGTGGTTGACATTGCTCATAGAATCAGCAAACTGAAGTGGCGGTGTGCTAGCGACGAGTTCTCGAATGGAAGCCACGAACGGGTAGACATAGCGTGGGTTGAATGGCGAGCCTATGTCCAGCAGTGGAGTGAATTCGGGCTGATGATGCCTTGAATATGAAGAGCTCGGTGGTGGAATGGTTACCTAGAGTCATGAAATTGTGCTAGGTCTTATAACAAGGAATAAATCCTAAAACTATAAAATTGAAGTTACATATCCCCCCCCCCCCCCCCCCCCCCTAATTTTTCATGGCAAATTTATGCTTATATTAATAAACCTCACTTCCCTTAAATCGTGTTGCTATCCCTTTCACACTTCGTTAAAAAAGGTTAAGATAGAAAGGGATAAGGGGTCCTAAACGGTGGCGTAACTTTAAATCACGTTTATGAATACGCGCCATATACTATATCTTCGGTCTTATCGTTCGTTGTTCGCAGGGCGAAATCCTCGGAGCCCGCGAAGACTGAGTACGAGCACAAGGTGCTGAAGGTGCTCCGCGACCCCGACGCCAACTACGACCGGGACCAGACGCTCGTCATCTGCCAGATGCTGGGCTTCAAGGCAGGAGTGCTGTACCTATACGAGGAGCATAAACTGTACGTCAGCAGACCCAAAAGCAAAGCCGGCGCCAGACATGTGTACAACTTTGTAAAGTTTTAACTACCATTGAAAGCTTTGTACAGAATCTATAACTACGGCGTCATAAAAAACCGTCAATGAACATCGAATTTGACCATATTTGCGCACATGTCTGGCGCCTGGGTAACGGAGTTCTACTCTCGCTCTAATTGCTGATTTTTTAGGGTTCCGTGCCTCAAGAGGAAAAAAGGAACCCTTATAGGATGACTTTGTTGTCCGTCTGTCTGTCAAGACCTGTATCTCAGAAACGCGTGGACGTATCAAAAAAAATCAACCTTCTACGTTAACGCAATCAAAAGATATGGCTGTTTGTGTCGAATTTTGGCGCATATTTGTATGAAAACGCAAAAAACTCAAAACCTATAGGGTACTTCCCGTTGACCTAGAATCATGAAAGGCCAGAAGCTTGGTCTTGCAGCACAAGTAAAAAAAAAATCCGAAAACTGTAAAAGACATTGCCACATTTCAATGGAGCTTTGCCCCACCTACAAATCTACGTGACCATTTAATATCATTTTGTTGGGGACTTATTACAGGTTTCATATTGCATAATCAGTATCATTTTCTATCATCGAAGAACAACAAAAACAATGAATAAATCGCTTCGATTTCTTACTATTTTCTGAATTCTTAATTAGGCTGTTTTTTTTTTCAAATTGCAACTTGTACAAAACTTTATTTTAAACCAATAATTTTAATAAAAAACGGAGATATTTTACATTTATTCGTTATCTTGTACAACTTGCGGTTGATGGTGGGGCAGAATCTGGCATGGTCAGTAGTTACATCTACATATAAAAAAATTCAACTTCCCCGTGGAAATTGCGTTGCACGGAACCCTCGCTCGGTGCGCGAGTCCGACAGCCGACTCGCACTTGGCCGGTTTTATTTTCCTTCATTTCCTATTATTCCATCCGTGGGGCTTTTGACAATGGCGGGAAACGACGGTTGCGAAATTATTTAATAATTTTCAGTTTATTGTCTACAGTGGGTGTTTTGTGTTTAATATCACGTTAAATGAATCAGAAAATGTTCGCGAATGACAGTACGGTGAAGTTGTTGGAGAATTCAAGCAGGATCTGAAGTTTGGCGCCATGGTCAAGATTCCCACTACGAGCTCGGGAGTGAACGTGACTGTCGAGCTGCTTCGTCCACAGTGATTACGCTACGGCGTCTCCTGTGGATGAAGACAAGAAAACGCGGCTACCCAGGGTGAAGATGCTACTGCGCCTCCCCTGGAGGTCTTCCTATAGAAGACTATTATATATTGAATTTTCTGTAACATGACATTGGCAAATGACGAACTGTCGAATCCATTATTAAAAATAAAAAAATATTCCATCCGTGTCCAGTTGGCGCGCGCAAGTGTCGCTGCACCTGCGCGGCGGCGACGCGGAGGGCGCGCTGGGCGTGTGCCGGCGGCGCGGCGCCGCGTGCCCGCGCCTCTGGCTGGACGTGCTGTGGGCGCCGCCGCCAGCAGACTGTCTGCCAGAGCTGCTCACTGTCATTGGTACGGTACAGCCCCTTTAGCATGTTGCCGATAGTCCGCCAAACCCCACCGTCATACAGTGCACACCTTGTGCAACTGTGACCTTAAGGTTCTTACAAGAGCCAACTAGCGCCGCCAATCTTAAAAAATAATATCTACCCATATAATCAATTTAAAAAATAAGTATACAGGGAGCCTCAATAAGGTTGTGATTTTCTCAAAACTAATGGACCGATTTTAGTAATTGTTTTACAGTTACGTAGTTTTAACTTTTATCTATCTAACAGTGAAAGAATTTGTACAATCGGTCAAGTAGTTTTTCAGAAAATCTCAACTTTAAAAACTCTCCTGTACACCTTTCTTTGTCTTCGACCGTACAATATCTTTATTACGATAAATACTATAGGCTCATTCATAGCTCCCTTTGGAATACGTAACCACGAATCCGTGCAACCCCGACACTGCATATCAAGAATGGATCGATGCGACCGACAGCCCGTTAACATGATTCCGCGCATTTTGCTCTTCACTTTATTTTAGTTTTAATCTATATTCCCCAAAACTAATCGTACAGTTCAATGTATGAGTCTTATTTATTTGTTATACATTGAACTCTATCAAGGATACCTTATACTATAAGGTATAGTTGGATTCGTATTAATCACGAGATTGATATAGGATACATTTTATGCCGAGAATCAGTCGTTTTTGTTGTTGTAATATTTCACTTTTGCATTGAGTAATTGTAGCTGTTGTTTGCAGCCAACGAGAAGCTCCTGTCGCCTATTCTAGTCATCGACTGCCTCACTAGCACGCCGGCGTACACACTGGGAGACGTACGCAGGTAACCTTAACCTCAATATGAAATTATTCTCTTGTATCTTTAATAATAAGTTTCGTTCTTAGTGACCATAATGTATTAAAGCTATGTCGCTTTAGGGATTCCTGAAAAAATCTCTCAAATATATTTTAATGAGTAAGTTGTCCATTTACGGGATGACGTCCATCGTTTAATCTTTCAGTCCCTTTCAAACTTGACGTGTTTTATCATCATCATTGTCCCACTGCTCGGGCACAGACCTTCCCTTGCCTCGAGGGAGCTGGGGCCATAATACACCACGCGGGCCCACTGCGGATTGGCGGATTTCATATGCCTTAGAATTTTTTTCTTCTACGGCATGCAGGTTTCAACTTTCATCACGATGTTTTCCTTCACCGTTTTGAGACACTCAGTAAATGTACGTAAGTTTTTCCGTCGAAAAAACCGAGGATAACTCATTGGTACATGGCTGCCCTAGCTGAGAATCGAACCTGGGAGCTCCGTATTGCAAGTCCATTGACCCAACCACTGAGCCACCGAGCTCTCTCGACGTTTTTTATCGAAGGGTGAAAGATACACACATGGTTTGAAGGAAGTGAGGTTTAACTAGGCATAGATAGATAGATAGATAAACACTTTATTGCACAAAGAAGCATATACATAGAAAACAGCAAGTAAATAATTTGTACAAAAGCCAATGGGCGTTTTTGGAGCCTTTTGAAATTTTCGCGGCCAGAAACCAAATATGGTAATTTAGGTACATATTGGCAAAGTAAATAAAACATATTATGGCAGCTCATCTGTAACCTCAGTCCGGGCCGAGATATTCGACTTTAACTTTTTACTTCCGTTGAACTCAAATATCTCGGCCCCGGTGGAGGGTAGAGACGTCGAATCAACATTTTTACATTCACTATGAGGTCGTCTACAAGAAAATGTTGTTCCGGGATTTTTACCTTCAGTCAGAGCAGAGATATTTAACTTTAAGTAAATGACAAATGTGAGAGAGGGGGAGGATATGCTCATTTTAGATGGTGCACCGGCCATCTACCATAACTTTTGTTATAATTCATCCCGACTGGGCCACTAGAACTCCGGTTCTTTTTAGATGGCCGGTGCATCATCTAAAATGAGCACATCCTCCCCTCTCACGTTTGTCATTTACTTAAAGTTAAATATCTCTGCCCTGACTGAAGGTAAAAATACCGGAAGGTAAGAATCCTCTCACATCCGGTGTATCCTCTACACCACACCCCCTCTCAAGTTTTATGACTTTACTTAAACTTAAATATTTATACCCTGACTGAAAGTAAGAATCCCGGACTTCACGATGAACGTAAAAATGTTGCGTCTATGTTTCCCCACTCACCCGGGGCCGAGATATTTGAGTTTACGTAAAGGAAAAATTAAAATCGAATATCTCGCAAATTCCCATGGTTTTAAAGACCCTACTGTCGTCGAAAGGCCACGACTCGGCTGTTATAAATAAATACTTTCTCTCTCATGTTACTTTAGTTTGTCATTTTATTTAAACTCTAATATCGCGGAGACTGAAAATATTTTAAATAAAGATTCCTTTTTTCCCTATTGAGGTAAGGAACCCCCACCCCCAAAACAGTAAAACTTTTTCCGGTTCCCCTAAAACATCCAATAAAGGATCCAGACGATCTCAGTCGTTTATCAGCATCGCCTAGCTAGGATACATGATTATTATGCTACTATCACGAACCCCTAACATTTAAAGAAAAGTATATAGAAGCGTTAAACACGTTGGATATAAACACACGCTGACTCATATAACTATATCCAGAGTCCGGCATACACAAAAATAAACTCTTAACTCCCAAGCACACCCCTAAACATAATAAAATATACCTAGACACTGAAACACGTTTGAATACGCCACCTTAATACAAAAACAACCAGATAAACATAATTACAGTCTCGCACACATATTACACCCTGATACAAAAACCCTGTTTAACGCAGAAAGAAGCAAACACTCAAAACACAACTAGAAACAAAAACGCACCCATCTACACACAAACATACCTTTACGAACAACACAAAACACAGGCAACTGCATTTGTAACACACAAAATACAGTCATCTTTATGCATAAGCACACAGGCAAACAAAAATACTCTTTAGCGTACAAAATACAATATGCAAATACACACAAATACGCCCCACAAAACACCTAGAATCAACAACGCACTCCTCAAATACAAACATACCTTTACGCCAAAAATATAGAGACAAACGAAAACTGTGATTTTTTCGTGTCCTAACATAAAAAAATGCTCCCAAATACTCACAACACACTCTATGGTACTTACATTCAGTTTCAAAATACACTACCATACTCAGAGACGCGCAAAACTAATTAGTACGATATCTAGGGGAATTTTTATGTGTAAGAGAGTTTTTATGTACCAGTATTTATGTGTTATTTAGGGTGTGTTTTGCTCATCCGAGTGTAATTTGTGATTTACGGTATCTCTTTAAATATTACATCGCGACTGGGATTCGAACCAGAGACCTTGCCATTCTTTTTCAACTAATGTTGAGCTAATGCTCTGTTGAAAACCGTAACTCGAACCAGATTGACGATATTAGGAATAGTATATTTTTGTATTTGGATCTCGTTTAGTGTGAGTTTGGGAGTGTTTTAATATGTAGGAGTGTTTATGTGTGCAAAAATATCCTCTAACACATACAAACACACAGAAGTGTAACATACGCCGCAACAATCGATGTACGGTCGATAGCACATCAAGCGTATCACACTGGCACCATACGCAGGAGTTATACGATATATTTTGCAATGGTTTCTTTTAACAAGCCACTGGGCTTGTTACGGTTATGTTATACTTCTGTGTATTTTTTTCAAAAGGTCTTAACTTTTGTGTACAGTCGACGGCACATCAACCTACAAAAAACCAAACTTTGCAAACTACGTCGTATAACCCCTGCGTAGCGTGCCAATGTGATGCGCTTTATGTGCTGTCGACCGTACATCGATCACCTAGCCAGAGGATGCTGAGGAACCATTTAGTGTAGTTCAGTTCGTCAAGTTTACACGGGGCGAATCCAACTACACCGGACACAAATTACACCAAGGAGGATAATTTTTATGGGAAATGAAATAAATATGTTTTTTTACGGGGGGAGGAGGAAAAAATAAATTAACATCAAAGGGGAAGTATATTATAGATGGGAGATGCGACGCCTTATGAAATAAAATACATTTCAATTTATTTTTAGTTGAGGGGAAGGATATTGTTCAATGTAGGTACATGTTGAACCGGATTTCCGCTTTGGTTGACCGCAAAAAAAACGTCTAGGGGGAGTGTATTGAACATGGCGGATGCGACATCTTACGGAATAATAGGAAACACAATTTCTTTTTGGTTTGGACGGGGGGGGGGGGGGGGGGGGGTTATATTGCACATGGTGCACCGGATTTCCGCTTTTGATGACCGGAAACCAATAAATTGTCGCAAATGGGGAGTATATTGTAGATGGCAGTTGCGACATTCTCCTCTCTTTTGGTAAAAGTTAAACTCTATTATCTCGGCCCGGACTGCGGTTAGAACCCCGGGAACAACTTTTTTTCTCTTTTTGTATGGTCTCCTACACAGTAGATATTAAACTGATTCTGGCCGCGCGAAAAAAAAAAGGCACCACCCTCCATACGAATGTGCCCATTGGCTTTTGGCATATGGCAAACTTCATTAAAGGCGTTTTACTCAAATACACTTTTTAGATTTTTGTAAATTCTTTACATAGTGTGTACTCTAAACTATCTACTAGAAAAATTTCCGTCCGTACCTAATTCTGTGACGCTATTCTGTTGTGCATTTTGTAGCATTGAATATCATGCACTGATTCTACTAGCAAATCTAATAACCCCTCTCATTTCCAGCTACTTAATGAACGTATTAAAATCCGAGAACGAAGTGATAACTCGCGAAGAGGAGCTCGCCGCCAAGTACCGGAGCGAGAGTGAGAAGATGAAAGCGCAGATACACACCCTGCAACACGAGCCGGTCACGTTCCAGAGCTCGCGCTGCGCCGCCTGCAACCGCACGCTGGAACTGCCCACTGTGCACTTCCTGTGCCAACACTCGTACCACCAGCAGTGAGTGTTGTATTGACCTTAATATTATCCAAATGACCCCTTATGACCATTTAAGTAGGAGTTTATTGCTAAAAGTTAAGCACTAGGAAGTTAAATGATAAATGGAGAAAAAATTTCATCATCAAAAAAAAAATCTCCATTTATCATTTAGATTTTCGTTTCGCATAGCGCATATGCAAGAAAATATCAAAACATATGAAAAAGGAATTCGTCATCAATTAAAAACATGATTTCTAACTGCAATGTTAGACATGAATTTGAGTAATTACACAATTACTGGATAGATGTCGCTACCGTCCCTCTGACGAGAATATGGAGACAAAATTCACGATCTGGATACGAATCACGATGGCTCTGTTGGAATAGAGCGTGCCACGGAATGGCGAGGTCCCGGGTTCGAATCCCAGTCGTGATGAAAAATCTTCTCCATTTATCATTTAGATTTTCGTTTCGCATAGCGCATATGCAAGAAAATATCAAAACTAGGTAGTTGATTGAAAAAAAATATCGAATAATTATAATAATGATCGATTGAACCCGCGGACGAGGTTGTGGTATTTGGCGTTGCGTTCCCACAACCTTGTTCCAAACGCGATGCGTTGAACACCTTGGGGTTTTAGGCACGCGCCATAATACGGTCCTATACCCATAGGGCCGTATCATGGCTCGCGGGTGCCCCCTCATTGGCGCGGTGAGATGCGAAAAGCATTTCCCCAAGTAAATAAAGAAGGCAATTAATTGAAGGCGGACGCTTCTTTGTGAAACTTAATCATTATACGTCTTAAATACATTTGTTTACATTTCCTTATTTATTATAGTGTTTTGCACGGGTACTACCAGTTTCGGCTACTTGGCAATCTTTTGGTATATTTATTGTTTAAAATATTTATGCTTTTTCGTTAGCAAATGTCAATTCCATACATTTTTCTTTTGTTAACGATAGTCAAAGATACTTCACTGGGCCCTCTGAATATTGACAAATAGCCCAAACCAGTACTACAATAATTGAAACCAGTAAAAAGGTTTTGTTATTTTCTTGCATATGCGCTATGCGATACGAAAATCTAAATGATAACTGGAGAAAAAATGGAATGGCGGAGGTCCCGGGTTCGAATCCCGGTCGTGATGCAAATTTTTCTCCATTTATCATTTAGTAAAAAGGTGTATTATGAACCAATTTTCCGTATTTGCCAGCTGCTTCCAAAGCTTCTCTGAGTCTGAGCGCGAGTGCCCCGCGTGCTCGCCCGCGCGCGCGCGCCGCAGCGCACCGCCCCCGCACGCCGCCGAGTCGCTGCACGCGCGGCTCAGGCAACAACGGGACCCGTGAGTGTTTATTATTAATATTTTTATAATGGACTCGACAGTTTATGTCATTTGCCAATAGTAGCGATTCCAGATTGCGTACGCTAATACAGGATGTTGTTTTGGTCAACGACGAGCGATTCTGGGGTGGTAGTCTAAATAATCTTAGTTCCTAAAATTGCATGAACAGAGCTTGTAGGAGTTAGTGGAGTGGACTAGGTTGTTGCTTGGATTTAAAACCATTGAGCTAAATTAAATATAAACTGTATTGTCTGTGTCGACCAAGAGTAATCCATACCTTTACGCAAAGTAACATATGAACGACAGTGACAGTTGTGTTTAGGATTTCAATGCGACTTAGTGGCCGCTACAGAATTAGCCATAATAGTCTAGTGACAAAGTTTAATATTCTATTATAGTATTCTTTTGATCCTAACACAGGTCACCCTAGTTCGGGAGTCAGGGTTTATCTAAAACCGTGCTATTTATTTATCATGCTGACTCTATTGTACTTGTACTATGTTACGTAATAAGCACATGTAACCATTTATTTTGTGAAATAAATTATTATTATTATTGTCCTCCAGAGGAGTTACCGATACGACTGTAACCCTGGCCGAAGAAGATCAGCAGTCTCGTTCACTGACTGTTGAATCTAGCTCGAAACCTAAGATCTATTCGAAAACTCTAACATATTACAGGATGTCCTTGAATTCATTCGACAAATTGAAACTAGGGGTTGTACTCATGATAAATATTAAATTAATAACATTAAAAATAAACTCCAAAAAAAATTGAACTAATCACACAATGACCTCAGACATGACCATTAGGTCAAATTCCAGTAAAATAAATCGTTGCAAAAAATTAAAAATACCTTAAAATGTAAAAAAAAACTCCAAAGCACATTGACGATGCACATCAAATTAATAATATTTTTAATAGTTTAATTTATTGTAAATATTTTTTTAATTTCTTTATTTTACCTAAATTATTTAACTTATTTAAAAGCTGTGTAGAATTAATATATGTCGCAAGCCGAACCATCCATTTAATTTTGTCGAATGAAGTCAAGGCCATATATTCGTAAACATTTTTTTGGGTTGTGGCCCGGTAATGTTTATGCTAAGAAATCTTTATACACTACCAAAACAGAAGACTGAAATGTAAATAGGTATTGTTACGGTAACCATGCGACGTTCCGACGTTCGCTGTGTGTATCAAACAATGCGAGCTCATCGCTCGGCGTATTGTCACAGCTGACAAGCGCTGTGTAAACATTAGCTAACGTACGAACACGTATAGAATTCGGCGAAAATATCAGAATATTGTCGCTTAAATTTTAGATAATTTATTTCATGGATTTTAAAACGAAAGTTCTAGAAAAGATATTGTTACGTGTTCAATTTTAAAATTGTGAATAAAAGGTTCAGATTATTTGGTTCTAAACGGCTCAGTGAAACGATATATTCCCATCGATCTTTCGATCGATCGATTTTAGTTGAAGTCACAGCAAATGTCACAACATTGGACTTCGTCTCTTTCTTATTAATTTATTTATTTATTTAACACTTTATTGTACACACAAATTTACAAATATAGCTTAAAATAGAATTTGCACAAAGGGCGCATTAAGATTCAGAATCTCCCAAAACGTCACAATATTGGTATCAAACGTTGGCAATGCCATCCTTTGATTTGCTGGCGAGAAAATTGTGTCGTGAAAACGCTATTTTGGCTGTCATTGTGAATTTAGCAGCAAAAATTTATAATCACTCAATAATGAGCTTTAACATTCTACCACCAGAGCCTTAATACTGTTACTTTTACAATGATGGATTTTCTATATCGATGGTACGTAGCGCATAATAATAATAATCTGGCATTCGATTGCGATTTAATTTATAGCACTACTTAATCTTGGTGTATATGAAATTATGAGACCTAGTGTACTTTATCTACAAGTACTAATATATTCGGTGAATTGTGAACAATAAACAAGATAGTCATGTAAATAAACTGATAATACTTTTAAATTATATTTCCAATGTAAAGATAAAAGAGCCGACTCTGATTTGTGCTTTCTAAACCACAGAAAGATCTAATAAAAGCGACTACGACACTATACACATTGGATAGAGCTATGAGCCAAGCAGGCACTACTCCTATATGAATTAGACTGTGATACTAAAGTCTATCCGCCAGATAACAAAAGTAGTCGACGTAGCGCATAGGATCACCAAGGGCTTGTATTAATTTAATGCAATGTAAAAGTAACAAAGTAAAACATGGTTTTTGGATTTTCGTATTATGAGTTATAAACGCGATTTAGTCTAAGTTATTGTTTAAATCGATGTTCCATCAAATGTCGAATTCAACCATCGTTTAAACCTAAGCTTGATTGATTTTGAGGTGTCGTTAAAGTCATCCAGCCAAGTGGCATTAAGATAAGATAAATATTATTTATTGTGATACACATACTAAGCTTAAACAATTATTATACAATAGGCGGTCTTATCACTGAGAGCGATCTCTTCCAGACAACCTTCGGGTAGAGAAACAGTGCGTCTGGAAGTGTCTTTCGTTAACGCTAGTAGAATATAAAGAAAAACGTATGGGATTGACATTTGCTTTTTGGTTAGTAAATGTCAATGCCGTAATTTTTTTTGCTTGCTTGGCTGATCACGGAAAGCGTAGGATAGAATAGCATATTTTTAAAAACAGTAGATTTTTTGGTAATAATTCACTTGTTTTTAATACGTTTGAAGTTTAAGTTCTATTATCATAACCAGTTAATCTAAATAGTTCATAGATACGTACACCTTACTTAAAGATTACAGTAATGAGTTTACGTTCGGAAGCCATGCAAGTGACATCACAACACAATCACCGTTCAGTTTGAGTGGCGGCGCCCCTGCGCCCGCGCGTCCCCGCTAGTACAGTGCTTATCGATTTCAGCTTTATCTATAGTACAGTTCAAAACAGTGAAAAGTATACAGAAAAGTAGCCATTAAGGTTGATAATTTCTCAAGAACTACTTAGTCGATTCTAAAAATTATTCTACTAGTACAAAGTGCAGACTATCGCGGTTAGCCATAACCATGATTTAACGTTATTCCCCAGTTTGAGCCATTAGCCCCCTTTCTAACTTAACGTTTTGAACATAGTCTGAAAGGGATAATTATTACAAAAAACAAAAAACTCGACTGCAAAAAACTATCCCCTTTTGATTATTTTGTTATACCCTATGACACTCCCGTAATCGATAATGTTAAGGATCTAACGGTACCTCATAAACCAAAATCCATCAAGCCGTTTAGGCTACAGGATGGCAGGAAGGAATGGACATACATACACCGAAAAAACATTACTCTCCTTCTGGGGCAGTCGGGTAAATACACAGTTCTTATTCTTTAGTGAGAGTGAGAGACACTGCACAGACTTCACGAAGGTAGGAGTTTTGTGCATTTCCCTCGCTCTGTCAGCTCATCAACCCCAGCTCACTGCAGCAGGGTTGCCGGCTGACAGCTCCACTGTTGCAGGCTTTCTGATACTGATAGTCTTTTATCCTGATACTCTTTTATCCTGATACTGATAGTCTTTTATCCTGATACTGATAGTCTTTTATCCTGACACCGATAACCTTGTATAAAAACTACGGCAGAAGCAAAAACAGTGTTTAAAGAATTTAAAAAATCGGTCCATTACTTTTTGTGTAAATATTAACCCTAATGACTCTCCTGTATACATTTCTCTGTGTTTGACCGTACAGTTGTAAATCATCGGCTATCGGTGCAAACGCACCGCCTCATACTTCACACTGTTCTAGTATTTATGTGTCGTGATTGTAGTGCGAGTGATGTTTCCACCGTTTTCGTGTTGTTTCGCCTATGCAACCGACGATAGGTATGCAGGGTAAGGGATTTTATATAATTCTTTATAGTTATAAGTCGGGTATAGCTAGAAAACGCGGTTAAATTAATAAACATGTGTTATTGACATATCTTTGAAATCGCTATTTGCATAATTTACGTCATTAATGTTTCTTGGGACATTTCTATTTATTTATTATAAATATCTCTCTCATATCATTGTCGGCATTAAACTTGAACATGGTATCCGAATGAATCTTGTATTTATTCAAAATTTCACAAGAAATATCTACTGATAACACAGTATATTTTTATGACTTCATTTCGCTACTGTTATTTTTATCTAACCATTAATAATTTCATTACTTCCTCAAATAATAAACGTTACCAGTAAAATTAAACAGAAACAGTCTTTATTTTTACTAATTTCAAGCACACGTAAACTCGCAGCTGTCAACTGCATCGCGGACGTTTCACATCAATATGATTCGCAGGGTTAATCTGAAAATACACTGGAGTTTTGACAATATTGGCGTGAAAATGCGGGTTTGGGTGATAAGAGCCTACTAGCGTGTATCGAGCGTCGACGTCTTGCCAGCGTAGACGCGATATTCAATATACAATACATATCATAATTGTGACAAGCTAAGTTGTAGTTCTCAAATATGCCAAAACGGCCGTTTTTCGCAATTATGCTAACTACAACTTATCGAAATAGAATCACGTTAATAATAATAAAAAATATTTATCTTTAATTAAATATTTATCACGAGTAGTAGATGCCACTGGTGACCCAAGAGCTGGCAGCTACCTCGCGCAACGGATTAGCATCGCGATCCAGCGAGGTAACGCTGCCAGTGTCTTGGGTACTCTTCCTGCACCTAAATTTTTTAAAAATAGTTTAGATTAGGTTTTTTAAATATTGAATGGTTCTTTTTATTTTATATTGTACCTTTTTGAAATAAATATTTTATCTTTTAATTTGAATTAAAAAAAAACTATTTATCGTGATAAAGATTTGCTTCATAGCTTTTTATTAAAATTTATTAATTAAGTCAAAGTCAAATTATTGCAAGTAAGCACTTTAATTCTTGCACGTCAACATATTTTTGAATTTACATTTACACCACTTTGCAGGGAAAAGGTACCAAAGCTGAGGAGAAAAAAAAACCTATACCTATATTGAAAGATGTTATTTTTTAAAGATTGACGGCGCTATTTGGATCATGTCAGTTCCTTAATTGCGTGATTGTATCTCCTTGCAGTTACGCCGTGGTGTCTGAGTACTTTGGTCGCGGGCTGTTCAACAAGCTGACTGTGGTGACCGAGCCACAGGAGCCCCCAGCGCCCGCGCCCGCGCCCCTGCCCGCGCCCGTCGCCGCGGTCGCCGCGCCCGCGCCCGCGTACGGACCAGGAGCAGAGGCTAAACTCAGAATGCAGGAGGGACAAAGCAAAAGTATGTGCGATTTTTAGAACTATTTCGTAAAAGGAAAAAAATTAAAAAACCTTTTTTTTCTTCAATTTATTTAGTTGTACAAAAAACAGGTTACAGTAAAAATTGGATACTTAATTTATTTATACCTTATGTTTAACGTATTTCAACGTTTAATTGAAACTAAAGAGTTCGTGGACGCGTTAATTACGTCAGGTTACTTCTGTTACGGTTCGATCCCCAGCTGAACCATATACGAATGAGTTTTGTTTGTTTTTTCGTGTATTTTGTTTCGCCATCATCATCAGTCTATTTTTATATCCCCACTGCTCGGACACAGACCTTCCCTTACATCGATGGAGCTCGAGCCATGATCCACCACGCAGGCCCAGTGCGAATTGCTTACATATGCCTCAGTTTTTTCTAGACCATACAGGTTTTATCACAATTTTGTTTCATAAGAAGTTTAGTGACAACCCTAATTTCTTTTACAGTATTCGTATCAAACACAGCCAAGCAAATCGCACCCAAAGGCACCTCCGTAGTGCCTGTCCCAGAGGGCAGAATGCGAGTCTTAGAACAACAGCGGTACAGCTCAAGTCTGGAAGCTAACATGAACCAACTCGAACCCAGGGTACACAAGCCATCACCGCTAGCCTCTCCGATGCCCACGAGAAAAGGCAACGACGGACCCACCAGGAAAGAAGACACAAGGTCAGTCTCACCAAATATCTCTTCAGCCATAAGTAATGCAGGAAGTAATCCGTTTGAAGAAGAAAACTATGACGAATCCAAAAACCCGTTCGCGGCCGAGGAGGCGACCGAGCCGATGAATCCGTTCGCTGGGGATGACGATTATGATAAGAATCTGAATCCGTTCGCGTGAAGTGATGCAGTGGGAAGACTGGTGTAAAGATTAAAGATGAGTGTTTGTATATTCAGCGAATTTGTATATTCAATGTAGACTGTTGAGATTTATTTTGTTTTAGCGTAGATGAGAAGGCACAGTCGAAGACAGAGCTAAGTATACAGGGGGCTCATTAAGGTTGAGGTTTTCTCAAAAACTGCTGGACCGATTTTAATAATTCTTTTGCAGTTACATAGTTTTAACCTTTATCTATGTAAAAGAGATTTTTTTTACAATAGCGCAAATAGTTTTTGATAAAATTTCAACCTCAAAAACTCTCCTGTACACATTTCTCTGTGCTAGACCGTACCGCGAACTGCCTAAGAAATCATACTTTACAGATATAATCCAAGTCAATAAATAACAGAATATGCAGAAGACTTTTTAGAAATGGGCATAGTATAATACTATAGTGTTGGTCACTTGCCGTGGCAAACAAAATAATATTCTTCTATACTATTACGGCTGTTAGATTAACGTCGACAGTTTTGAACACGAACTCGGCGTGAGCTCGACTTACGTCTTGCAAAATTGTATGAGTACTGACAGTTGTAAGACCGAACTCAAACTCCACTCATACTCATTATTGTGTATGATTATCAGCCCTTAAATGTGGCTCCGTACCTTTTTCGTCTAACTGTAGCAAATTGTTATGTAATTGTATATAGGTAACTAAGCTCAAGTTAGGGCATGTGTTGTCCCCGTATAAAGCTGGGGTCCCACGGCCTGGGTGACAGGCACCGTCGCGCCTTTGAACTTATATTATTACCGACTCCCGACGAATCGGACGGGCGCCAACAGGCCACCGCTAGCCTCATCAGATGCGACGGTTCCAATGGCCTGGCGCAATCTCGCCTGTGAGAAAGGAAACCGTGGGACCCCAGCTTAAGCCTCTCAAACCATTTGATGAAATAATAATTTTATATTTAATAATAAGTTTGTAATTAAGTAGGATGCACGTTTTTATATGAAGAGTGCAATATACGTCCACTGTTTATGATAATCTATGTTTGTAATCGTTGGCTTACATTCCTATTAACTTAGAAAGGCTAGACGCAAACTTGCCGCCCCCTGGCACGCCAGTAGCGATCGGCGGGCGTGACGTCTATTCTATTTGAATGGTTTTTACTCTTGCTCAAGAGATAATTTCGCCAATGTCAAGTTATTTAGAGTATGATTCATGTAAATAGAAAATCAAACAAATAAAAAATCTATCCGCCATTCCAAAATGATGGTGGAATCCGGGCGTAACGTCGCGGAGCTATCAAACTAATGTCAAACGCCTTGTAATAACGTCAGTTTGGCAGCTCCGCGGCGTTGCGCCGATCGCCAATACTGCTGCGCGTGCTACGGGGGCTGGTATCAGAAAGTATGAAAGATGAACATTGCATTCGCCTCCGTTTGCATCTAGCCTAAACAGTCATATAATTTTATATTTATTCTTGTCTAAAGCCTGTGAATTGAAGTGCTGTATGTACTACGTTTTATACTGTATCATATAACTATGTGATAATAAATATATAAGATTACAGTTATTGCACGTCTTTCCTTTTAGTACATTCGTTATCTAATGTAAATAGTTAAATTAATCAATTATGTAAGACCGAACGCACAACGCCACGGCGCGGCGTGTCACGGCGTCCGCCGACACCGTCTACCGGTGCACGATGTCGGACGGCGCCGGTCGCAGGCGGACAGCGTCGAGCCGGAGGACGGCGCCCCACAGGTGCGGTACACGGCGCTGACGTGCGCCAACGGACGCCGCGCCGTGGCGTTCTACTCTAATGCTTTTTTGGCATAAAATGTGTATGTCAGTCAAAGCAAGATGAATCTAACGAAACCTCATTACATCAAAATGTATCAACAATAATACAAGCCGCCAAATCTTCCTAACCCTCGGGCCAATCTCGGTCGTAACTATATCTAGCACTCATGTTGGGGGAAATTGAGAAAGTATACTGCCACTTACCTCTGTACTTCCGTTTCTGGTCATCCTCAGGGTACCCTGGTATTCAGCAGTCCATAGGCGATCGCAACGGCTGGCTTAGGCTTTGTGTAGACGATTTGCACGGGTTTTGACCGAATTTGGTTGGGTTTTGATTTATTTAGAATTTATTTAATGGCGAGCGATTCGCACAGTAGTCTAGCGCGAGTCGCGACGGTTATAGTCGTTCTCATAGATACAAGATAAATACGAGAGCTTGTTTTTAATTTTTTTTTATTTCCCTGCCTAAATTCATCTTAAATTAATACAAAAACTAATATGGAGTCACTGTGCCGTGCTCTTCACTCCGCCGCTGCGGGACATCTTCGGTCTCGCGCTTTAGTTTGACAGCTGGCAGCCCCTTAACAGCCATGACCATGCCACAATAGAATCACACCGATTGGACTAATGGAAACACCCCTAAGCGCAATTGTCGCTGTTACTATCGTTGCTTATATTCATAAACAAATGCTGTTGCTCATGCGTCTTAACGACGATATATGGTTAGCGCAGACCGAAGGAACGCCTGCTCGACACCGCGCCGGACCGTGCTCATGTTCCGACGCGGGTCGAAAGATTTAATTTTGCTAGGCGGCCGTGGGAGCCCCCGCGCCGCTCAGTGTGCCTTGCGACGGTCGCTGACCCTAAGTGCTCCCGCACACGGGCCACCGGCCACAGCCACAAAACGCCGCCACCGGCATATTTCCTGTAATTTTCATACATTTTATATGGACTCGCCGCACACGGTTGACGCCGGTGGCGGCCACACGCTACAAGCTTCTAGCTTCTCGTGGCGGCGTTTGTGGCTGTCGCGAGTGGCCCGTGTGCGGCGACACTTAGTGCTCCCGCACACGGGCCACCGGCCACAGCCACAAAACGCCGCCACTGGCATATTTCCTGTAATTTTCATACATTTTATATGTACTCGCCGCACACGGTTGACGCCGGTGGCGGCCACACGCTACAAGCTTCTAGCTTCTCGTGGCGGCGTTTGTGGCTGTCGCGTGTGGCCCGTGTGCGGCGACACTAAATATGTAACGCGCCACTCTGGAATAGCTAGGTACGGTCTAACACAGATAAAAATGTACAGGAGAGTGTTTAAGGTCGAGATTATCTCGACTACTACTATTTGGCCTATCGCAATAATTATTTTACTGTTAGATAGGTAAAAGTTAAAATTATGTAACTGTAAAATAATTATTAAATTCGGTCCAGTAGCCTTTTTTTTTAAATCTCAACCTTATTGGGGGACCCACTTATGTGTCGTTAGACAAGAGAAACAATGGTTTGGAAATTTTCAAAGCATTTTTATTTATGACCTTTAACACTGTGTATAATATATTTTGATAGTACATTTAGAGCAATGAGTAATATTACCAATCATTACATTGTTCTTATTTTCATAAATTGAATGAAATTATATACAGAATATATAATTTTTCAAATATCATTCTCGCCCAACAATCAACAATCACTATCGAAATCACAAGGATCGCTCGAGCACGCCGCCCGGGCTCACACCAGACGGCGCGCCGACGCACTGACTCGCCTCATTAAACACCCGTAGAAGCGTTAAATAAGTCCTAAAAGGACTTTTATTCCCAATCTTTAAATAACCGATAAAAAATAAATTAATTACACGAAATAATGAACAAAATGTCAGAAAACAACACTAATTTCTATAAAAATAGCAGTATAGCTAAAGTACATCCTATAAAAAATATATAATCCAGCATTTAGCTGTTATCTCTAATTTAAAAACTTGTTGTTTTAAATTACAAAAATATAACAACCAAACGAGAGAAGCTTCTGCAAAAGAAATTTCCAAATAAACTCATTTAAACTGATTTCATAACATCCATTGCACGACACACCCGTGATTTTTTATTATTATTTCTGCTCACTATTTAACTACTTAAACACCATTTTGCTATGCAAAATACATTATCCTAATTATTTGAAAAAGGAAATAATTTACAAACTTTGGAATGTTATATAAAATGACTAGAAAAGAAAGGAATCCGACAACATTGTCATATTAGTGAGATCTTTTATTCGACGCAGTTAAGTTGAGAATTGTGATTAGTAATATTGAAGAATAGCTGTACGTTTAGACTCCTAATAAATATAACAGATCTTCAAGTCAAGTCACTAAAAGTTACATCCAATAAATAAAGCACATTGTCAAATGGTAGACATACAATTTAGTTTAAATATGCTGCTCTAACGGAGTCTGTCGAATTACACAATAATAATAATAATAATCTTGACGACAATTCAATTCGAGAAACACAGCATTTCTAAATTTGGATAATACTTTGATCTTATATCTATTTTAGTCTATGCTAAATTATTATCAGGATATTATCTAGTGTTAGCTGAGTATTATGTCTACAATCAGTGTGGTAAGCCAGTGAATGGACCTTGTAAAGAAAATATAAGCAATTCTTTTTAATTAATTTGTCTAACTCATGTAAGTACCAAATGAATAATTATTCAAAGATATTTACAACGACTAAAAGTCACTTAAGCTTATAATTTTGTCATAGATCTATGTTCGCTCGATTTATTTCGAATGAATTGAGAGTAGTCACCTAAAAGCGATAGTACAGTGACATTATAATATTGAAACATTTATCGAAGCAGTAACAAGATTAAGAATTGCTTGGACTTACAACAGATTGTTGAAATAGAACATGAAAATTAAAGTTAATATAACGTCCTCCATATAAAACTACAGTCACATCGATTTATCTAACTACGATGATATACATGTATATATCTGTATATAAATACTAAAGTGAACAATGGACCGATCGAATGAGTTTGCTAACTCTTTGAAAGTATAGTTTATATAACACATACATGTATTTAACACACTACATTGTGAATGATCGCGATACATCATCGATAACTAGGGGGCTATCTCTATCACATACAAACGTAGGTACTACGTGGAGAGTACATGACTAGACACGATCTGAACGCTGACGACTGAGCGGTCGAGGGAAAACAATTTGGGTCTAAGGGTATTCAACAGTTTCTTGTCTTCTATACAAATAACTTTTAACACTAAGCTTCTACGCGTATACGTAATTTGAATTCAAATCAAAACAACTATAATATTCTTTGTAATTAAAGTTTTGCTAATCTTTAATAGTAGAAAAGCGTTTGTGTGTGTTTTTTCTCCTAGATTAGGGATTTTTTATTATTTGGTAGTTTAATTACGTAGGATTGAGTGTTAAAAGTTACATCTATAAAGTTTGTATGAAAGCGAGGAACTGTGGAATCTCCTTAAATCGCGACACGACACCGGTAACATTAACCTACTTTATACAATCCTTTCAAATAATATTATTCGACTGTGTCGGACAAAACGAAACTTGTTACAACACAAATCAACTGAACTACAAATAGGTAGCGTACAATTGTTATATATTTAGAACGCGTAGTCTACATTAACTACAATGTTAGTTATAATTAGAAACTATTATTATGTATTTACAATCAATACTAAAATGTGAAAAGAAACTTTACGTATGACATCATACGGACTACTGCCACATCTTTTGGCCTTTTGAGCCTCAAAATATATTTACTCTACCGTTCGGGTCATACGTATATACAAGGTAAATTACATAAATGTATCCAACATTAGACGAAAATTTATAATAGGTATTTTCATTAATTTGTCTTTTCACAATACATTCATATTAAATTCTTATATCTCGTCATACAAAATGGAGTCTATCGGATACCGCCGACATATCAGATTTGTGCGCAATGCGTTACACAAATGACATCTACAATTTATTGCATAAACAATGTGAAAAAACTTTCTATATCTTCAACCAGTCAACTTATAAAACTTTAAATATTGCAAAGAATATTATAATTAAATTACTAGAAGATGGTTGTAGATCATTGACCAATATATAGATTTTCGACTCGAACTATGTCACAATAATTTCAAAAGTTTCTACTCTTATATGACGCGGTCTTTAGACCTTATTGTTGTTACACGTATAACATTAAATTAAGTAAATAGAGCATAAACAACGTGCATCCTTTATATTAAGATATTGAGACAGGCGAATTCGATAGTTTCTCTCTAAACATACATTATTGTTCCAATCAGTTAAAATTCGTCACTGTAAATAGTTCATCATTCTTACCCCGTTCCGTACAGTGCACCGGTTTGGTCCCAACTACTCCATACGACCATCAAATATGTTATAACTCTTGAATAAAAACGATACAACTAACATAGGTATATAACAAACAACATACAATATCTATTTACGTATAGATCGTATTTCGCATTAAATGCAGTTTGGTTTAATACTGGTAATAAATAGAGATATGCTAACTGATTTATTTATCATTTCCGGTCTTCGATATTGTAGCCCCTTGTGGTCCCAAAATATGTATATAGATACGATATTAGAACTGAAATTGCTACACCAGTTTGGACCATAGGACACAAAATCCGTTTTTTCAAGCTCGATTTGTTTATCAATGTTCAAATTTTTCAACAGTTTATTATCTTTAACAATCCACCAAACCAGCCACAGTAAACTTTTCTAATATTGTGTTCACTTTACTTGAATACCATCAAATTTTATATCATAACCGTTGTTGACATTATGGGACGTCTATCATAGCTTCAATTAATAAATACAAGTTAGTAAGACGTGTTTTACGAACACCTAGTCATTATATTGAACTTGTCTGAATTTCTTTTGGATTTTCAATACAGTTCACAGAGTTTTGTACAAAACTCGTCGTCAATCAAATGTTTTGTTTTTATAGATGACATTTTCATGATTAATGAAGTCGTTATAGAGTGGCCATGTTAGATGCGAATTGTCTCCTGATGAATTTTTGCAAGCACATTTACTTTACTAAACTTGAAGTTTCACCAATCACCCGCCAGGGGCGCTACTTTCCATAAACTTGTACGTTCTAAGTGACAGACGCAATAGAAAAGTAAATCTCTCGCAAAAACTTACTGAATTGTTAGAGTAGACAATCGAAAATCCGTAAAGTCAAGTAAAGTGTTCACTACGCCTTTAACCATTTCAATACCTTGTCAAGGGATGCGCGTCGCTTAGCGCTCTGTGCGCGTGAGGGCTGCCGGCGTCGGTGACGCGTTTAAAAAACGAGTATAGACTCCATTGTGAGGTTGTCTCATGCTTGCTGCGCGGCGGGCGGCGCGGCCAGCTGCTTGTCGCCGCGGCGCGCGGACCGCGACCTGTGTGCCCACACCTTTACACGTGTATATTGACAGGGTCGAGGTGGTTGGCTCGTAAGAATTATTAATAATATATTCAATAAAGATTTTGGGAATAAATTAAACGATCTGAACAAAGAAGGTGAGAAAGGAGCTACCCCTTATTACGATAGGTGCTGTCAAAATATTATTCTCACCGATTCGCTTACATTAAAAATACTATAGATGACCTCAATGCGCTGGAATGGCAGAACAAAATGGTACAGTCGAAGAGAGATAAGTATACAGGGGGCCTCAATAAGGTTGAGATTTTCTCAAGAACTACTGGACCGAATTTAATAATTCTTTTACAGTTACATAGTTTTAACTATTATCTATCAAACAGTGAAATATTTTTTGCAATACGTCAAGTAGTTTTTGAGAAAATCTCAACCTTAAAACTCTCCTGTACAGATTTATCTGTGTTCCACTGTATCTATAGTATTTTTAATCTAAGCCAAAACGTAGTAAAGTCATCGTAATAATGCGTAACCAGGACCCTAGAAATTACAAAATGGGTTTAAAAAGAGACAGAAAAACTCAAAGAAGAGAGAGCCATAAACGGAGAGTAGTTAGGTGCATAATCGAATGTGAGCTCACCTAATCTGTCCCGCGAGCAGCGGGTTGATGGCGTACAGCCAGTCGTGCACCTCCTTGTCGCCCAGCGTCTGCAGCAGGTAGCCGCGCTCCTTGCTCACCACACTGAGAATGCAAGGACGATAGTGTCACAGGAAGAACCTCATTGACGACTATACAGGATGTGAAGGGCAACTGACAGCGTGATCGGGCGTATTTTGTACCACACAAAATACGCCCGATTCGAAACAAGAAAACTTGAATAGAGATTTTTTAAATAGTAATTACGTTAAAAATAATTACATTATGTATGACATAACCAAGTGAAAGAATAAACGAAGTATTGAAGTAGTATAAACACAATTTTAGAAACTAAGATTATTTAAATTACCGCCCCTGAGTTGGGCGTCGCTGATCAAAACAACACTCTGTATAGTCAATTTTCTTTAATTTTACTCATCAGCTGGTGCATTTCTTTCATTTATTTAATTCCGTTGTGCCGGAAATCACTTCACCTACACTACCTACAGTTATACAATAGTAGCGATTCTAGATTGCTAATTTTTATTACAATAGGTCTGATTCTAACGCGGCCGCCAAATCTAAGCCTAAGCTAAACCGCCGGCTTTTAGAAAACCTCATGGGTGCTCAACTCATGTTCATTTGATGTCCCTTCATTTCAAAACAAAAAGTTGATGCCATTCAAGAAGAGTTTTGAGGTTTCGTTTTGCTCGCATCGAAAAACGAACATTTTGTTAATAAGATACCGGCATCAGTAACTGGCATCCGTTGCCCGCATCGTTAATGAAAAAACGCCCATCCCAAAAGGCGATTACTGTTTCTTGATGTCTATTCTTAGGGGTATTTCTTATGGGTGATCGAGTTCCCGAGCACCCACGGGGTCGCCGCGCCTGAGCTCAACCATCACTCATATGCTACATCGCGAAGGAGGAAGCGGAACGCCTCGTTTAGCGGCGACTAATATTAGCGTACACAATTTGGAATCGCTACAAATGTCAACTTTACTTGATAATTTAGCCATTACCGATTTATATAAAAATTGTCATAATGACAGCTGTCCAACGATCCAGCTGTCCAACGATCAAAATTATGCGTGCGTGACAGGAACAGTGCTATCGCGCTGGTATAGCCGCGTCTCTGTTCATCACGCCATGACATGGTTCTGAGAATTGTAATAGCTACACAGCTATACTGACCTGAATGTGTTCGGCATGCGCACCATCTGCTCCTGGTCCTCCGAGTACTCTACGTGCGCGTGCGCCAGGTTGATGAGCGCGCGCTCGATGGGGTCGCGCTCGTCGCGGTACATGAACACGTACGGACGGCGCACAACCTGACACAACAACAAACAGTTCTTTTAGTCACGGACGAAGCTCACCAACTTGGATTAATAACAGGTATAATGTAGTTATTAATTAGTATAGATAGTAGTATTAAATAGTATAGATTGACGTGGAATAGAATATATAATTTATTTATTGGAAAAAGTCATGGTCCAAATCTGACAGCTGTAAGTCCGAACTCAGCCCCTCTGTAACGCGCCGCGCCCACGCCACACTGAGATAAAGTTTGAGAGTCACATATGAAAGATCGGCCATAAACGTGTAGTCGTGCTACGAAATGTAGCGTCTGACATCCATTTGACAGCTCGCCGGCGTCACGCCGATCGCTAACGCGTGCGCGTACTATCCCTGCAGATCGCACTGAAAACTGTCGATGAATATTGTGTTAAAAGCCTCACCAGCCATCGTTTCTTCCACCCGTGCGTGCCGTGTTGCAGCACGTTGAGGTGCCCGCGGCGCGCCACGGCGGCCGATACGCGCACCTCTTCGCACTCGGGCACGTACAGCGCGCCGCCCGACGCGGCAGACACGCCGCCCCACGCCGCCATGGACTTCTCCAGCAATAAGCGCTCGGGGGAGCACAACCTGGGGGGTGCGCTGTACTGTTAGTGTGCTCGGGAGAAAGTTATGCCGAAGAGTTTTAGGTTCATATTTGAAGGATGTTTAAGTGTGGCCACAACATACATTCGTAATTCTAATAATTGGCATTAAAATGTGAAAGTGTTACTTTGGAGTTTTTCCTTCAATCATGCTCTAATTTTGATTGCCACATGTCTGTAACTGTTATTTTTAGCAGATTTCAATTCTGTTTCCACAGTTCATTTATTTATATCAATTTTGCAAAATTAGCGAAATTAATTTAATTTGCAACACTTGTCAACTATTTAACTCATGGTGCAAACTTTATCGTCTCGTATATAAGTACATTGTAGCAAGGATTCGAACCTCGCCATTTCATACTACGTATGTACGGTGGAACACAGAGAAAGGTGTACATGAGAGTTTTTAAGGTTTAGATTTTCTCAAAAACTACTTGACCTATTGCAAAAATTCTTTCACTGTTGGATAGATAAAAGTTAAAACTATGTAACTGTAAAAGAATTATTAAATTCGGCCCAGTAGTTTTTGAGAAAATTTCAACCTTATTGAGGCCCCCTGTATACTTATCTCTGTCTTCGACTGTACCTTTATTGAAATAGTGAAAGCTTATTGAGCACGAGTTAACTTTTGACCTCGCTCTCAAAATTGTCTCTCAATCATGCCCAATAGGTGTGATTTCTATCACGGCATCTAAGTCTAAAGAGTCTTTACACAAGAATAGTTTCTCAGACGCTTTGAGGCGTGAATATCAGGCAAGTATATTATTTCCTTTTGTAAATAAACGTCGAACGAACGAATCGTATGGAGCGTACTCGCAAACGATGTCGTACGTACGATATTCTCGCCCACATCGTTCAAGAAACTATTCTTGTGTAAATGGCGCTTTATCCTAAACCTAAGCGCCAGTGTCACTCATATGCTGCATCGTGTAAGAGTGAGCAGGACGCCTAGCTTAGCGGCGATTAAAATTAGTACGTCATCTTCTGGAATGTCTACTGATGTCATTGATCTCCTATAAACAAGTCTGCCTTCTAAAAATGTCCGAGCGCAAAGAAGGTCCAAACTTATTTGGACGTTCTTTAAATTGTTTTAGTAAGATCGTTGTGTATCTAGTTGTTTATAGGAGATCAATGAAAGATGTCCAGTAATTCTCCAATAACTAAAACAGCTACTCACTCTATGCTGCTAGCGCTGTGTATGGAAGAGAGCAGACTCGGTGTGGATATGTCAGCCGACACGCCCTCGTCCACCGGCGAGGAGGGCGACTGGGCCGTCTCAACCTCTTTGCCGGAGCAACCTATTCGACCTGTACAGTGTAAAACATACCATATTACGATCATACAAGTAACAAAGAGATTTGGCCTGGAAGACAAGAGTCGCTTAAGGTTGAGATTTACTCAAAAATAATAATAATCTGAAGGTTAGGTGATAAGTGCGAGTGTCCCATAGTAGGACACTGGACGAAAATGCTGGTGGCGTAGGAATGGACTAAGCTATTTATATTTTTATTATTGTCATTTTTATTTTATCGTTGATTTTTTTTTACTAACGTATAAAAGTAATACTAACAATTATATGGACAACTGTTGTTCGAAATAAATGATGATTATTATTATTAAAAACAGACAGGCACTAAAAATATTTAAAACACTTTTAAAATCGGTCTATAATAGTTTTGAGAAAATCTATGTAATTGTAAATAATTTAAAAAAAAATAGTCAAGTCGATTTTAAGATAATCTCAATTTTAAAAACTCTCCTGTACACCTTTCTCAGTGTTAGACTTCGGCCTTACCTTGTATGAGTTTGATGTACTTGTTGGCCAGTTCGCGTTCGCGCGGCGCCATCTCCCACGGCTCGTACAGCGCCTCGTCGCGCGGCGCGTGCGCACACTCGCTGGCGGCCTTGGCGGCCATGTTGCACACCTCCTGGCAAACACACGGCATTGATTTGATAGAAAACTATTTGATGGATTGCTACAATTGTTTAGTAGATAGTTCCGAAGAACTTCAAAATTATTTATAAGAAAAACTATTAAATAAATGGACCGAGACCAACTAACGGAACGGTAGCTTTTCTGTAATAGTGCAGTCGGTGTTACGGTAACTTCGGTCTCGATAGTACAGGGTGGCCTTGAATTCATTCGACAAAATTAAATGGATGGTTAGGCTTGTGGTATACATTTAACAACTATAAAAAAATATTAACTTGATGTGCATCATCATCGTTACTGTGCTTTGTATTTTTTTTTTACATTTTAAGGCATTTTTAATTTTTTGCAACGATTTCTTTCTCTGTAATTTGACCTAATATGGTCATTGTGTGACTTGTGATAGTTAAATTTTTATTGGCAATTTTGATTTACTAAAAAACCTCACCAATTTAATATTGCCAACAACAATTTGATCTGTGCTATTATTACCTTCTCCGTCTTGGTGAAGTCGTTTGGCGCGATCGCGTGCTCGTGCCCGTGCCGGAGCCGCTCGCGCAGCGCCAGCAGGTGACGCGTGCGGCTCACCTGCTCCAGACGAGTCATCTTCTCCAACTCCCACTGCACGGAATATAACAATTCTTATTATTTAATTCACTTATATTGTTGAGGTCGGCAATTAGACCGACATTAGATGTAATTTTGTTGTGACCGCTAAGACCAACCGCAACTGTCACTCATGTGATACATCGCGCAACAGGGAGCCACAAGTTTAATTCTAAACAACATTAATTGTAATCTTGGAGAAAGTTATGTGAAATGAAATTGAATATTTCATTATATTATTTATAGTAAGAGTGTATAGAGTTCTGTATAGAGATTTGAAAACGTTTTTACGACTTTTCGAAAAATATAGTCAACCTTATAAAGCAACATATTATACTTAAATTAAACTGATCACGAATGAACGTAAACTGATTTATAGTAATTATCTAAAATCAAAACGGCTAAAAACAAGCAATTTGAAATCAAAGACACGATTGTACCTACCTACATTTGTTAAAAAATATAAATTATATATTTAAACTACTAATGTAAAACTATAAAAACTAGTGCTATACACATATTGCATGAAATATATGATACAAGTACACAAATTACTTTTCAATAGCTATTTAGTATGAATATGGTTGTAATATACATCGAATGACATGATGGTGACACATACTAAATAGCTAAAAGAACATATAATTTGTGAACCTGGAACTGTTCGATCGCGTCCTGCGGCCAATCATAGATCGATTTGCGCCACATTCGTTTCTGAGTGCGTGAAAACAAACCAATAGAAAAACATCCAATAAAATATTGCTTAAAAACATTTGCTCCGTTTCTGATTCTTCGTTGTTCTTTGAAAATAAATTTATATTTATTTTCGTTTATACGATGCTCATTTATTTGTGGAAAGTGCAACGTGTCGAACGGCGATTTAAAAATGTAATAGGAACGTAACTGAGCTGACAAATTATGAAATTAATAATTACTATGTGTAGAAGTAGTGCACCTTGTAAGAAGTATAACAGTGATTTTAAAAAGATAATATATTACGAATCGAATATATTTTTACCCGATTGTCAATAATGTTAAAGGTAATGTTTTTTGGATATATGTAAATGTTTATGTTTCTTTCATCGCGTTCTGCAGCCTAAATGGCTGAATGGATTTTAATTTTTGACCAATAAGGTATCGTTAGATTCGTTGATATACTGACATACGTAGGTGTAATTCTATCGTGGCCAAATCCAATTCTAAATCTAAACTGCCCCTGCTCTCCGCGGGAAAACAACCACAAAAATTTCCATGGTGTATATGTTTTTCAGTGTCCCAAATCGCGTTCACAATTGAACCCACCTGATGATCGAATATGAGCGAGTCTCCGCGCGGCCGCCATCCGTGCAAGTTCTCCTCTCCTCGCACGTATGTGCCGCTCGTGTCTAACACGCGACGCTGGCGTCTTTGTACTCCTGCGATAAATAAAGATAAGTGAAATTAGTATGTCTAAACTCGTGGATTCATCATTATTAATCTTTTAGAACGTTCTCAACCGCATAGTAGACCCGAATATAGTGTGCTGACCTGGCTCCAAAGCCCTAGGTAGATAGAACTCGTAGAACCATCGTTGCTAGATTTTCTAGAATGTTCTGGAACTAGTTTCAAAGTCCTACGCAGATTGAGCATGTAGGACCACCATTACTAGATCTTCCAGAATATTCTCCACCGCTTATTATACTCTAATCTGGTAGAATCATCATTGCCTAGATCTTCTAGAATGTTCTCGACTTGGTTCCAAAGCCCTAAGAAGATTGAGAGCGTAGAACCACCATTGGTTCATTGCTAGACCTTCAAGAACTTTCTCCATCATTAGTATACCCGAATATAATATTCCACTGACCTGGTTCTAAAGCCCTGTGCAGACTCAGCTCGTATACGCCGGTGAGGTGGTCCGCGCGCGCGGCCCGCGAGCCGAACAGCGCGCGCCGCAGCGAGCGGCTCGAGCGCGCGTCGCGGCCCACCACCACCACTGACAGGTCCTTCGTGATGATGGCGGGACGGCTGCAGTTCTCCACCTAGGGGATGAGCCGCAACGATTTTTACTAGCGCTCAAGTTCTGTCAATGTCTGATTTTTGCCGAAAAATAGTATAAAATTTCGTTCGCGCAGACTTTGACAGGACTTGCTGCTCTCTTTCGCGGATTTGTTGGTAGAAATCTCTTTTGAGATAAGCTCGCCCGTTGTACCAATTTGTTTCTTGTGTATGTTATTTATGTATGTCTGTGTTGTGCAATAAAGTGTTAAAACAAACTAAAAATGCCTTGTGGATAGTCCTGACAGAAACAAGAGTTTATTTATTTATTTTTAAATTTCTGTCACAACAAAAGGGTTGCCTCAAGGCGTTGGACAATTCATACCTACATTATAAAACGTAAGTACATAATGTACATAGGAGTTATGAGGTTAGCATCGCTAAATATGCGTGACTAAACTCATGTGCCGCATTTACACATTCGACGAGACATTCGTGGGTGCGAGTGACGCAACTTATGCCGATCTATATAGCGTCATCTCATTCTCTCCTCGCCACGCGTGCGAATGTGTAAAAGTAATATTAGTAATACCGCCAGTTCGCGGGGTTTCACACCCTCCTCACTCCGCTACAATTTTTATGAATGAAAGAAGTGTAATAATTTACTTACCTCTAGGTATGCGCTGAGCGTGATGTAGACCACCTCTCCGTTTGCGCTGACCCTATTGAGCAGCGGCGAGCCGTGCAGGCTGCTGTCCCACGCGGCCTCGAACCTACACGAGGGTTAGGGTTATTCAATTGACAAAATTGAATTTAGTTAAAAAATGAAATTATTTAGAAAAGTTGTGTTAGAAAGAGAGAAACAGTCGATGTATTGTGGCTGTGACGTCATACTAAAGACGGTTTTGCTAAAAATAGATGGAGACCACCACCACTCGACTTAACTGCTTAATATCTTCGGTTGTTGAGATATCGAAAAAAATTTGATGGATTTTTTTTTGTCAAATACCCAGTTCCCCGTTCTCACCTGAAGACTGCCCTGTCGTCTAGCGTGGGCCTCTCGCCGGGGAACAGGCCCAGCGACAGGGCGCCGTCCTCGTCGCCGTCCGTAGTGTCCTCGTTGGCCTCCGGGCTGTTGCGGATGCGGCCTGCGCAAGGCACAAGATTCGTTAGTTACTTAGTGAAGACAATCTTATCTGAATCAGCCGTAAAGATCGTATAAAATGGCTATTAAAAAACAGCCAAGAGCGAGTCGGCTGTCGGACTCGCGCACTGGGGGTTCCGAGCAACCTGATACCCGTAATTTTGCTCTAACGAAAAGATAATCTCGATTTAAGGGTCTTCATAGAGCCAACTAGCGCCGCCAATCTTAAAAAAATAATATCTTCCAATATAATCAATTTTATTAAAAAAGCTATTTACGAAATGTTTATTACGATAAATACTATTTTTCAATATACAATACATAGCATAATTGCGACAAGCTAAGTTGTAGTTCACATATGTGCCAAAAACGGCTCTTAAGGACCAACTTATCTTTGCCTATCAAAAAATCCCCATACATCGACATACTCGCAATTAGTTGATCAAGTGCCAATATAAGTTTGTAATAAGAAAAAAAAATTTTTTCGAGATGTAACTACAAGTTTACAGTTTTCGGATTTTCCTTTACTTGTTATATATAGAAAGTACCTTCTTGCCAAATTTCAAGATTCTAGGTCAACGGGAAGTACCCTATAGGTTTTGGTTTTCTTGAATTTTCATACAAATATGTGAGAAAATGCGACATAAGCGGCCATATCTTTTGATTGTGTTGACGTAGAAGTTTGATATTTTCACGGCTGCATGAGGTTTCAGACCTGAGTATTTGGTATTAATTTCAATTGACAGACAGACAACAAAGTGATCCTATAAGGGTTCCTTATTTCCTTTTGAGGCACGGAACCCTAAAAAGATGTTCTTGACTAATTGCGTGTGTACGTACCAACTACGAGCTCTCGCACGTCGCTCCACTGCATGTTCGAGCTCGGCTCGTGCAGGATAGTGATGCGGATGCGGCGCTGGATGCCCTGATGCAGCACGAACAGGCCGCGGCACGGCAACTCGTCGCTGTGCTCGACCACCTGACGAACGAGGGAGAATCAGGACGATATTCATACAGTTTTTAGCACAAGCTTAGCGTAACTGTTTCTGTCTCTTACTAACGCATTTTTTTCTAAATGCCTGTAGATACTTAATTTTTCAACTAATTTTGATTTTAATTTCACAGTTGATCATGAATCTGTGTCTATTTTGTAATAATAATGAAAAACATTTCGATAGTTGTCAAATACCCTATTGTCGAACAAATACGTTGTCCCATACTGGACCGACTTTATTAATTCTTTTACAGTTACATAGTCTTAACTTTCATCTATCTAACAGTGAAAGAATTCTAACAATAGGTGAAATAGTTTTTGAGATAATCTCAACCTCAAACTCTCCTGTACACTGTCTGTGAGGTACTCACCGCCGGTACATATTCGCCGCTGGGAGCCAGCTCGCATATCTCGAACCACACGAGCAAGTCGTGCTTGGAGTGTAGGTGCGACGAGCAGCAGAGGGGCGCCATGGCGGTTGCTCCCCACTTGGGGCTCCGCACGGGGGCGCTGATGGGGATCGAGGGGGGCAGCATGCGCCGAGGAGGCGTCCGACCAGCGACAGGCCCATCCTGCTTCGCGTCCTGTGGGGACAAGCCCTGATGTAGCGGCAGTAATGTGTCTTCGGGGGTATGTGCTCAGAGGAATTTGGACTGGAGACGATAATGTTAACCAAAAGTTAGTAACTGGCTGGACGAGGTAAAGTATCAATATTTACTTTTATTTCTTATAGTAACCACACATGTTGCGATTTACTTGCGCAAATTAGAAGCAAATAGTCTCAAGTATACTTGTGCAAGTCAATCGCAACGTGTATGGCTACCATAAAACAAACGATTAGTATAGAAAATGTCTTTGATCATATTATACAGAAAATTTTCAGCAATGCAGACTACTTCTGGAGTAATATGGCGCCGGAAGTGTTTATAACTATATATAAAAGACGAATATAGAATGTTTTAAGAGGACATTGTTCTTATGAAGCCAGAGAGTCGTAAGACGTATCCAGTCCAAATATCTCTACTGTAATAACTTCATTACACACGAATTGTGCAAAAGGCTAACTTAACGCCTTGCGGCGTTATCTACCAGTCGACCTTTGGGCATGCGGAGACGTGGCAAGTAAGAAATGTATGCCTTACTGTGACGCTTGCTGGCAAAGGGCGGGCGTTACGATTTAGCTGGCCGGGTCCACCGATAGCATCAAACTGCACTAAGTTTCTCTCTCCATAATAGCTTTGCTTTAGAAAATAAAATAAATTGATTTAAAAGAAGCTGTTGAATAGCAGTACTGAAAAAGTGACCTTAAATTCGTGCTAAAAGCTTTAGGATTTTTTTGGAGTCGAAAACACGTCAATTGAAATACTAAGTTTTGCATTTTGGAAAGAGGAGCCTCTTGCTTGACTAAGACATAAAAAATACATCAAAAAACGTCCTCCTTTTAAGTCCTTTAAAGTTTAAAAAGTTTACTCCAATCACATATTAATGTAAACGTATCTAAATATGCAGATTTGTTATTATTATTATTTCGTACCGCAACCAAAATTTAAATCGTACTTCAAGTATTACAAATTGATGTGCTCTCGAGTGTACATAACAACTTGCACAAAGAGGACAATAGAGTGAGACTCCGAAATAATATGAATATATACGCTTGTCAGTATTAAACACACCAGTGAAGATTTATTACATAAAAATACTTGGCAAAAGTTGTTACAATAGACAGGCACAAATGAAAATCCTTTTAAACATGAAGGAAAAAATTCCAAAAATGATGGAAAATATGATAGTGGTCTTGCTTTATAAACAAGCTTTCTCCATTGGAGCCTTGGCCCTTCCTTCCTTCATGTTCAATGACGTCAAGCTTATTATGTGTAAATAACTGCGTGCTATCATTGCATTGCGCTTACCTTGTGCAGAGGGTGCTGTTGGTAATGGCCGAACACTTCGAATACTATCGGCTGCGTCTTTATGTATTCGACAAACGATTTCGTCACTGGTACTGTGATCTGCAAATAAACAATACCAACTAATAATAATATGACATCACAGTCATGGCCCGAACTAGGATCCCTGTACGATAGTTCGAGAACATATAATAATAACAAAATATTTTATTTTCAGACTACTAAAGACAATATTAGTAGTAAGTTATATTTAAAACTACAAATACGATCACAAATAACACTCAGACACGGGAAAAGTAACCTTGTGTAATATATCTTAAGTACGGTCGAAGACAAAAAAAGGTGTACAGTAGAGTTTTTAAGGTTGAGATATTCTCAAAAATTACTTGACCTATTGCATAAATTATGTCGCTGTTTGATAGACAAAAGTTAAAACTATGTAACTGTGAAAGAATTATTAAATTCGGTCCAGTATTTTTTGAGTAAATCTCAACCTTGTTGAGGCTCCCTGTATACTTATCTCTGTCTTCGACTGTACAAGCATATTCCCTACCAGGCACCGAACCCAGGACCCAGAAGATAGGCATATTGGGAAAGGATACAAACTTAGTTCCCAGAAGGTTTTATTCGCGATAAAATGCATCAAAATAGAACCTAGAACCTTTCACAATAAACAGGAGTTGGCGATGAAATTATTGCTCATTTTACCTTTCGAATGAAATATATACTTATGTATAAAAAAAAATCAAAGGGTCATTACATTTTGCACGTGATAGAATCCGAGCGGAGTGTTCTTGCCGGCGTTTTTGACGGGCTCTGTCGAGAATGCATCTTCATTGCGGTGAAGGAAGCTGAAACAAAAACGTCAGTATTGCGACAACCCTCCACACGCTGGCTTCTACAATTATAGAATACTACAAATATAGGCGTTAGATTTTTTTAATTTATTATGGCATGGCCAAAATGTCTTTGAATTCACATTACAAATACGTTTAGTACATTTTATAACTTAACTTATTACTCCGGTCAAATAATGACCCCTAAATATTAGGAAATTGAGAAAGGGTTACAATATTTTTATTTCATCCTTGTACTGCCATCTAGATTCAAATATGGGTTCTAACAGAAAACGGCTCAAAACACAAACGATGGTTCTCTTGAAAATGGCGGGAAACGACGGTTGCGAAATTATTTGATAATTTTCCTTTTAATGTCTACAGGGGCTGTTTTGTGTTTAATATCACGTTAAATTAATCAGAAAATGTTCGCGAATGACAGTACGGTGAAGTTATTGGATTATTTATGCAAGATCTGAAGTTTCAAGCTTTTATCAAGAGTTCCCGCTACAAGCTCGGGAGTGAACGTGACTGTCGAGCTGCTTCGTCCAGAGTGATGACGCTACGGCGACTCCTCTGGATGAAGACATGAAGACGCGGCTACCCAGGGTGAAGACGCTACTGCGACTCCCCTGGAGGAAGATAGAAGACTATTGAATATATTGAATTTTCTGTAACATGACATTGGCAAATGACGAACTGTCGAGTCCATTAATAAAATAAATAAATAAAAATAAACACAAACGATCTAGTACTCCTTCTAACGGTATTAAACCGTTTTCACACTCACTTGAACTGGCAGAACACGTCAGCGTAGTCCGTGGCCACACTATGCGCCTGCAGCACGGTGACCCTGAACGTGAACTCCTTGCCGAGGGTCAGGTGTTCAGGGAGTTCCTCCTCCTTCAGCTCGGAGGCGAGGGAGCTGTCGCCGCGGCCGCTGTCGGCGTCGCACTCGGTTGCGGCTAATTCTAGAGAAAGAGAAAGTCACCGATCATCAACGATTTTCCCCTCGGTGTTATAATGATAACATCATAACAGCGAATTCATTCTACATATTATCATCTTCATATTATTCTAGTATGTTGATTGTTATTGTGGCAGAATTGTTGATATGCCTTCCAAATTCAAATAAAGTTACCTAATTGTTTCCTCTAAGGCCCCTTTCACATGCATGTGGTAATGGTCAAATATGTGTGCATGTGAAAACGGTCAAATACTTTGCACGGCACGGCGACCGTGTGCATGTGAAAAGGGGCCAAGTGACGCATCTTAGAACCTAGAAGTAAGCGGCCAGCCAGCCAGAAAAAACATAACGCGGACGCCTTTTCCCACAAAATGTATACAATCGTCGTGCGCGATGCAAATCATACAGAAAAGACCGGGTATGAACAAGACGCTTACTCGTCTGCGTCATATTGCAAAACATATTAAAACGATGGGGCACGGGCGCGGTGGGGCGTGCGGACGGCGCGCGGGGAGCCGGGTCACGCACGCAATGCTATCAGCTCTCGCGACGCCGCCGTCGCGTCCGTGCCCCCGTCTTTTCTGTGTTATAAAAGTCGCGTCTACGCCTCGCCCCGTCTGCAACACGTCTGGGCTGGTCTACCCCTAAGTGACGGATCTGTGAACGTACTGGGTATAAAGCTCAAAAATAGTTGTTTTTTTGCAGTAGGTCAAAATGAGATTTGGACGAATTGGTGCCTATGCCTTAAATCTTTGGGGCTAACCTTCTATCTTGATGTTTGAGTCCTGGTTGTCTTGAATCCTGTCTTCGAGGTTGAGCGCGTTGTTCTTGTCCACGTTGGTGATGGCCTTGAGCCGCGAGCGCGCCGGCGCCACGTCGTCGTCGAACGAGATCTTGGCGGACTGCTTCACGCCGGCGGCGAACTCGGCGTTGTCTGCTCAAGTGGAAGGTAAATTAACAAGGACGCTTTACAGCCGCCAAATATATTAGATCAAGGGTATTAGACTCAATTTTTTTATTGCATTAATCAACTCTCATTCCTGCTGAGGAGAACTGTGAAATCAGTTTTTCGATTTCTCAATTAATACCGAAGATATTAAGCGGTTAAAGTCAAGTGGTGGGGGAATCTCCATGTCTTTTAGCAAAATGACCTCAGTATGACGTCACAGCCACAGTACATCGTGTACTGTTTCTGTCTCTTTCTAACACAACTCGTCTTACTTGTAACTATTTCATTTTTCAACTCTTTTTTTTTGATTTCACAGTTTATTTTGTAATAATAATGAAAAACATTTAATTTTCGATTTGTGTCAAAAACCCTATTGTTACATCTCCTGGGTTCTTTGCCCTTCTCTGTTTGTGCTAGCCATCTACCCTCCGGACGGTTCCTAGAGTATAATCAGCGCCGGTCTGTGTGAAAAGAAAAGCGCCCTCCGAACCGGTCTATGTCAACACTAAGTCACCTCACCTTGATACCCTGGCCTTTCGATCCTCAACAGTCCGTATTAAATATGTGAACCAAGTACACGTATCTTGCTGCACTCACTTTTCTCAGCGTCAATGACCGCCTGCACGGCCACTCTCAAGTAGCCCTTCACGTCTCCTTTCTCGTTCACGATGGCCACCTTGTGAATGAGCGGAACCGGGTACAGCAAGTTCGACAGGTAGACGAAGCTCCTGCGAACGAAACGTAGCATAGTTAGTGTTGAAATTGGGTGATAGTATGTACCTAACTTGGAGAAATAGTTAAGTTAAGTTTTTATGTTGTGATTTTCTCAAAAACTATTTTACCGATTGTAAAAACTATCATATTAAACACTGTTGCTGTTATTCATAAACCTAATTAAACCTCACTTCCTTGAATCGTGTTGCTATCACTTTCACATTTCGTTAAAAAAGGTTAAGATAGAAAGGGACAGGGGGACTAAACGGTGGCGTAACTTTAAATCACTTTTATGAATACGTGCTATTGTGTTAAATCTAGTCAGCGTTTATTATACAAAAATGGTAGACTAAAATAGTCTGAAAATCGCTGAATTATGACACAGAGCTTAGTATATGAGTTTAAAGCGTTTAGTCTTATACCGATAGTCATAGAAAGTTTTGTGCACAAACTGAGTTCGCACTTACGACTGTCAAAATTGCATGAAAATTGACATTTAACATCGAACTCATACTCAAAAATGTCTATGACAGTCGGCCTTAGTCTGTAATTGTATTTTTTGTAATCCGTCAAGCTGTTTTGGAGACTGCAGATTGCATCAGTTAATTATCTCAAAATATATTTTCATTTTGACATGTATGTATTTTAATAAAAATCGACCAAAACAAGTTTATACTCTCTAATAATTCGACGTGTGCATCTGCCATTTTTGGTTTCATCTTTGTCCACCTTTAGCGTCACTGAGTACGTGGAATATGTGACTTACCGGCCCACCATACGGAACCACGGGAAGCGGTCGTAGAAGGGGTCTCCGCCGGTGACCGACTCGATGTTGTGGTCGGGCGACGTCGGAGACAGCTCCGCCTCGTTGTGGTACATCTCACGCATAAGCTCCAGCCGTTGTCTGTGAAAACATAGCCTTAGAGCATGCTGTACAATGATATACTCCCCTTACAGTAACAACGAAAGCGCTTATGCAAGGCCCAAGGGTACCGCCAATCTACATTATTTTGAATCTCTAAATGGGGCAATCATATTGATTGGCGAGGTCCTTGCATAGACACACATATCTACATTTTTTTGGATCTGTAGGATAGGGGTAGCTGCTCCTTCCTGCCCCTAGATTTTATCCAGCAGTGGCTGATAATGATGGCCATAACGTGTAATAGTGACCGATATAGCTCTCTCTTTCCTTCTCACAATCTATGGCTCTAGTGGCCGTAAAATGAATAAGAAACAGAGAGTCAAAGCTGGAATTTAGACTTATCAACTGGAAGAATGATTTCTGATTGATTACCATGACGATTGGCAATTGTTTTTACAATAAAAAAATTCTCCTCGACTACTGCAAGTGTGTACAGGGTCTAATATTATTTATAACTATTTACAGTTTGATAGTCTATTTACATTCAATCGTGCAATTATTTATTAAAGAACATACATCGAAAGCATATAGCAAGCAAAAATAATAACGCTAATCGTTTTCATACGTGTTTACATCGTAACGTAAATACCATGGAAAGCACATCAGTGATAATTGATAACACTTAAAATTACAATTTATTTCTTATACAATAAGAAAGAGCTCGGTGGTGTGGTTAATTCAGTTTCATAGGACCGGGTTCAATCCACAGGAGTTTAATTACTAATGATGATGATACAATAAGAGATTTGCAAAGATTTACAGTTATTGTGATGTCATGTACAATGTATTTCAAAGTTACTATATAAGGAATCTCGGAAAACTTACGATATTAATAATTAATGTAATGTGTGATACATTAATGTGAATATTTACATCAATGATTATATGACTAACTGATTTCCTAAAATAAGGGAGCGTTTTCGGACGCGACGATCTAATAGAATACACAGCGAATATAGAGTCGGCAGCGCATCAATGGTAACATTTTAGTAACAATAATAATAGTAATGGTAACAATAGTGTATAAAATAACGGTACCGGCCTAGTGTTACAGTTGATGTGCTGTCGTATCAAGAAATTTTGAATTATTTCGAAAAGTAAACGAGAATCGTAAGCAGTTCCAAAACTACCATCACCTAATTAAGAAATCGGTAACGAATTTTGTTACTAAAATAGAGTAAAGGACTTGAATTACAAATAAAAATCAACATATATTTAGTTAACAGTAGTGCAGATAGGTACATTTAATACACTACATTCACATGAAACTGTCTACTCTAATGATTGAACTAAACACTTGGAAGCAGTGGTCAACAGCGGAGAAGTTTTACTATGGATTATACGCTTTCTGTACTAAACCGCTACCAATTATCGCTACACTTCTGCCGCTAAAAGGTGAACATTTATTACTTTACTATATAAAAATCCGTGATTTAGCTAAGGGTGTAATCGATACATGATATGATTATGGTACGAAAACACGATCTGTGCCGATAGGTAGTTTGCAATACAGTATGAACCAGAGATACTAGTCTATGACCATTTACAGGAATCACAAATATAAGGGCCTATATTAATTACAATAATTTTATTATTACATAGTAAGCGATATTGAGTACACGTAAGCTTTTCACAAGCGTGTGCTGCCTGGCGATTAAGCGACATCTTTTCTCAGGGTAGGTTTGCGAGTATGTACTGCTTTATCATTGTAACAGCAACAAACGAAGCAATGCCTTCAACACAGCTTTGTCGGTAAATCCTAATCTTCAGGGTCTACTACGAATTCTTGCTATTAAGGATGTAATTGTAATAAGAATAGAGAAGAAGAGAGAAATATTTTTTTTTTAAATATTTATGTCAACAGAATAATTAATAATTAGATAGCGGTGTTATGTCTTGGCGGAGCCCGGGTATTGACTCCGCTGGCATTATCAAGTATAAAAATTGCAATAGTATGCGCCAAGTCCACGGCGTGATGCATCGGTATAAACCAAAAAGTTATGTGTAAAATCAGATGCCGAAAGACAGATGAAACCAGTGACACAAGCCAAATTACCCTAAACTCAAAACCTCTTTACTTGGATTAGGGCAATAAATAAATAAATAAATAAAAAATATAGCCAAATAAATTACAATAAAATTTTACTCGTATTTTAATTTTTTGCTTTTGACACTTTTTATTCTGTTACAGTTTTATAAACTTTATAGTGAACACAAAGGTTATTGCAACTTCTTTTTACAGAAGTAGAAGAATTCGTAGTACAACCGTTTAGTCCCTAAGCGTGGCGAGGCGAGGCAGCGAGCACAAACCTCGACGGCAGCAGGTTGGCTAGCGACAGCCGCGTCTGCTGCGCGCACGCCGAGATACACTGCAGTATGTCCTGTCCAGACTGTTGCGCCGCGACCGCGGGCGGCGGCGCGAGAATCAGCGGCGGGGGCGTCAACGGACGTTCCTCATCTTCCCCGCTCGCGCTCTCGTTCATGTTGTAAATCTGGCGCATAAGCTCCAGGCGGTGGCTACGGACAATACACCGCCTTGTAGCCCTACCGTGCCTATCGCTTGTACCGCGGACGATGACTGCATGTTTCGAATGATTTAAGGCATTTAGAACAGGAGTGCCTTTTGTATAGTGTTGGTTATATGCATGTTTAGTTAAAGTAAATTACCGAAAATAGTGAGAGCGAGTTAGCGTTACTTCGGCCGCTGAAATGATCAAGTATGTGTGTAATAAATATAAGAGTAACTTATTGCATCTCCAGTTCTAAATGTTCTAAGATCAATGATAAGAACATGACATGTGATAGGAATATTACGTACTTATACGAAAAGTAGCACTTCTACATACATTTGGCGACATTCTTTGTTAACTTGTAATTGTAATTATATCGATAATATAATATTTTAAGACACAGGGATGTTCTTATCATTAACTTCTGAAGTATAAATGAGTCTATTTTTATAAATATATTAAATAGTTAGCATAAAAATGAGAAAACGAAAATTAAAAAGCAGCAAATAATGTAAGCGCTAGTTCGAAGGATTTAAATATTTAACATTGCCATCTAGACATTAAATAAAATTTAGAATTAGGACAGGAAAATGTACTTACCTTTGTCGTAAATAAGGTACTTTTACAACGTATTCAAATACAGATTGATATTCAAAAATTCATATAGGTACATATGTATAAGTATATAACATATTTTACAGGGCTACAGCAAAAACCGGAGATTTTTATCGTAATTTTTTTTAAATAAGAGTATGGAAATCAATATGATGGACACAAACGCAACAAAACAAAGATATGAAAGACAAGTAAATAAAATAATCAGAATATTTACTTGGTACCGTATATAGCGATATTAAAAATAAGAGTAAGTAAATAAATATTTAAAAGAAAACAATGAATCATAAATTCGTATTTTCGTAACTTGCAAACCTTACTTCGTACATAATATCTATTATCATATTTATTATCATATTTTTACTACTCTACAACTCATACACACTATGTCACACACACATATCACTAATTTATTTTTCATTCAATTTACACAAAACAAAATCAAGACTGTTTGTTTTCAATTTACACAAAACAAAATCAAGATTGAAATCTTAGCTGCTTCGAAACCCCACCCGTCCCTCAGAAATTATCTGACCACGAAAATAAACGAGTTTCTGAAAATTCGGCAATGTTATATTATAAATTCAGTATCATCAGACAGATGTCGCCTTGTTATGTAAATGAAACAGTGGTATATGCATTCATTGCAATTAGCACTAAGCCACTTCTTCCCTATTACAAATAGGGACCTATACCGAAGCCCAAATCGAGTCAACAAATATGATCGTCTAATTACCTGTTGTGATGTAACACTGAAGGAACTGATTGATCGAACCTGTTCATCATTGGGAAAATAAAGTGATCCGATCTAATATTATGAAAAGAACTATGCAATAATCACAGAACAGCTTAAAATGATAGTACCCTACTATCATTTTAAGCTGTTCTGTGATTATTGCATCAGTTTTTGTTTACAGAATAAGACACTTGATTTGGGCCTTGCTTAACGTTTTTTGTACATGTTTATATTTACTGTGGCAAATAAATAAAATATGATTTATTTAATTTAATTAATTCGGTGGTTCAGCCAATGTGCAACTAAGTTCCTTTTTAGAATGTTTTTATTGACGTCAGATAACGTTAACGCTTACACAGAGAAAGGTGGTACAGAAGAGTTAATGTTGAGATTTTCTCAATAACTTCTTGAAAATGCCATAGTGTGTACTCTAAACTATATACTAGTAAAATAATTGTTACAATCGCTCAAGTAGTTCTTGAGAAAAAATCAACCTTATTGAGGCCCCTGTAAGTATACTGTTCTCTGTCTTCGACCGTACATTATATTCCAGAAATTCCCCCAGCAGCTTACCGTAACTTCTCGAGGGTCCAGTAATGTGTAGCCCCGTTCTTAGTGTCGGTGACCTCTACGGCGACGACAGTGGGTGCGCTGGGCCGGTACTCGTCGTCCGCGTCGTCGCGGGGCGCCAGCTCGGCCGGCAGCGGCGAGTACGGCGTGTCGGTTAGCAAGGTGAACTGGAACTGCACTTTCTTGCGGAGTTCCACTGAGATGGCGTTGGCTTCCTGTGAAACGAAAGGGGTTAAAATGGTCGAGGTAAGACAGAGGCAATTTAAAATGGTTCGTCTTATGGTGCGTTTCCACTGAGATGGAGCGGTGCACAATTGACCGACCATACTGCTCGAACGCTAAGGTGAAGCGGTCCACAATTTACCAATCAAAATGGTCGAAATCTCTGTAGGCATCGTGTTACGCCACACTAATGATTGGTCAATTCATGCACCGCTCCGCTCATCTCAGCCATAGTGGAAACGCACCCTTTGGTATGAAAATCTATTAGCAAAATATGGCCAACAGTTTACGATTCTAGTAGTATGATAATAGCATCTTTAAAAAAAATAATCGCCTCATACAATATATTGTCTCCATTGCCATCACACCTTGAGAAATCGTGCAGACTCTCGAATTAATGGGACTTCCACTTGCAGAACGTCTTCCATCTACCATAATATCGCCTAAGTTGACACAATTTGACTGGCACAGTTGCTCCGTTGCCATAGTTACCTTGAGGAATATCGCGTTGCCCCACAGGTCGTCCCGCAGCGACGTGAACTGGTGGTACTTCCACTTGCGGAACGCCCACGCGGCAAGCCCCACCTCGCGCGCCGACCAACACTCTGTCTCAAACAGAGGATTCACTACACCAACACGGGAGAAACAACATTATAGTCACTATGTGATCATGGGTAACATGCGCTAATGTAGGGGAAAACGGGACTAAAGAAATTAGGGAAAGTTATATGTGTAGGTTAATCTTGGATGGATCATAAAAATGGGTGAAAGATAAATCGGGGTTATGAACGACCGTATGTAAATTAACTATAATAAAACCCAACTCTACATATTTCTGAATGACTGATCATAAAAATGGATAGGACAAAAGATAAAACGTGGTTGTGAACGATCGTATAATCGATCGATAAACGGGGTATGTAAATAAAACTATATTTGGTCAAAAATAAAGGCTTGTTATGTCTACTACTTATGAAAAATAATTTAAAAAAAAAAACTTCATTAAAGCTACGATTTTCGAATTTGGACTACTAATCTAACTCACCAAAGGTTTAATTACATTAAGTAAGTAAAAAAATTAAAAGGCTACATGATATGGCTAAAATTGTAATATTGTTATCTATGTTAATACTAACTCTAGTCAAACATAATTGATCGTGGCAGGCGGAACAATAACTTTTGTAAGCGAAAAATATTACGCGTATGTGCGCCTATTATTATTTATTTAGGTATTACTTGTACGAACAATTCGATCACAAGGCCAATCTGGGCATTAAAAATTTGAGGTTGATATATACTATATCGCAGAACCACTAGAAAATAAAGCAACGAATTTTCTGGTCGCGAAGACTAGATCGTAAAATGACAAAATTTCTAAACGATTAGATCGCAACATGTGATCGCACGTCCGTGGTTGTCAAACAATTTCTCTGTTCAAAAAACTCGTCAAAGAACACCATTTATCTAACCCTTGATTATTCAGTATTTCATCCATTAGTAGGTATTATTTATTTGTAGTTTATTGTATGTATTTTGTGTATGTTTATTATAATTATTGGTATGTATGTATATAGATATGTATCATAGGTATTGCTTATGTATTTAGTAGTTATAATTTATTTATTTACGTACATCTTTTATTTATACACTACGACCGACCACTACCACTTTTTAACACTGCTCTCTCTTTCGCGGGTTTGCTGGTAGAAATCTCTTTTGAGATAAGCTCGCCCTTTGTACTAACTTGTTTCTTCTGTATGTTATTTATGTATTTGTCTGTGTTGTGCAACAAAGTGTTAAAACAAACAAACAACAGTTGTTTTTGTAAACAACATGTCTAATCTTTGGTTCAGGGTTCCTTGCGGTTGAATCACTGGTTGGTTGGTTTATTGCTCCGCCTGCCTTGAAAGATGACAAATGTCATCACAGTATAGACCCTTAGTGTGTTCCGTATCGCTCACCGAATATGTCCTCGTCCGTGTGGAAGTCCTCTGGAGTGTACGAGCTGTACATGGACATGGTGACGCTCTGCTCCTCCACCTGACGCTGGAGAGCGTCTATGCGGGCCTCATAGTTCTGTGCAACATACGAATGCGTAAATAAAAAAAATATTACAAAAGACACATACATTCTCTCTCACACACACATATGTTATATGACATGATATTGAGGTAAAATCACGTCTGTGGCTAACCGCGTAAGGATGGTAATTGTTAAGTAGTTAGTAAGTTTGCGGGCTGAGTATTTGCCATCCATATATTTTATGGAGCGGTCATACAATGAGCTACTTTACAGGTTTTTTGACATTGCTTATTTGACAGTTTGAGAATCGAAGTCAAGGAGGCCTCGCACACAAATCGGACGATTGGACGCGGGCAGATGTGTAAGGTTACATAGGTTTCATATAAATATTTATCGATATATAATATAAATAGGCTCGAATAAGCGACCTTGAAGCAGTGAACCCAACAGGCAAAAAGTTCGCGTCTGACTGCCTAAACAAGGTCCATAAAGAACATTGTAACATTTTAATGTTAAGTATGTGAACATCTGTATTATAACTTATAGAATGCAATAAATATATTGAGTACTGTGAAAAAACCATTATCCATCTGAAATATTGTCTTGTTTGCTCACCTTCCTCTGTTCCTCGAACTGTTGGTCCGCGTGTTCCTTTTCCCTGCGGAACTGTTCCTCTAGCGCCATCAGCCGCTTCTGCATCTCCGCCTTGAGGTCGATGCCCTGCTTCTCCAGCAGCTCGCACTGCGCGAAGTCCCAGTCCACGGTCTCGGTGTCGCTCACTGACGGCAGAGAATGCTCAATGAGGCGTTTTTTTTTACATTACAAATATCAAGATTTTTTGTACAATAGATGGCGTTAGTTATAGCTAACGTCAAAGCCTTTTGATGTGTCAAATAAGAATGTCATAGTTTTTATTAATTTATTATGGCACGGCCCAATGCCATCGGCCAAAATGTCTTTGAATTCACATGAACATGCATGGTGTGTGTCGCCGGTTCCGCATGAGGGATAAATTGTAGATTACTAATAATAGTAATAGTTGTGTAATACCTTATTAAGTAATTGTGTTATTCTTATTTTAAAAGATGTGCTGCTGAGAGTTTTTTTGACACTTTTTCTCATCAGCGTTGGCACCTTTTCCTTACAAAGTGGTGTAAATGTAAATTCAAAAATATGCTGACGTGCAAAATTGTACACAGCGTGCTTACTTGCAAAAAAGAAATTTGACTTTGACATTACAAATACGTTTAGTACATTTTATAACTTATGCTTATCTTTTTATATTCATTCCTCAATAAACTTTGAACAATCTCCTCAATACGTACCATCTGACGCGGGCGCGGCGCCTGCAGTGTCAGCCAGTTCCTTGCTGACGACGCGCTCCTCGCGCGGCTGGCCGGGGTGCGTGAAGCGGAACACGTGGTTCTTGCCAAGGATCACGCGGGAACCAGTCTTCAGGATTATGGGCTCAGTCACCTGAGGAATACAGACAGTTATGCTTTGCCCGGTTTTGGCCTGGAGGACCAGACCATGCAGCTCATAATCATAGAATACTAAATATACAAGAAGCACCATTCTAAGCCCCATATCGAAGTAAATACAACATATACGCGTCTGCTGATCGTAGCGGCACAAGGACGTCAGCCGCCCCCGCTACGCTCATATTTCAAATAGATTGATTTGAAATATTTTAATTAGTACACACGAAGACAGAGATAAGTATATGGGGCCTCAATAAGGTTGGATTTTCTCACGAACTATTGGACCGATTTTAATAATTCTTTTACAGTACATAGTTTTAACTTTTATCTATCTAACAGTGATTTTGCAATAAGTCAAGTAGTTTTTGAGAAAAGGTACTGTACACCCCCCTTCTATGTGTTCCACCGTACCATTGGTGGATTGTAGTCAGTTTCTGTATATTTCGAGTGGACGGAGCAATGCAGCCCTAACGACATTAACTTCGCGCACACACGCGCCGCGTGCGTACGCTAGACGCAACTGTGTGCGTTAATAGGTAGTTATATACGATCCCTTTTGGGGCCTGACATAATCGGGAGGTGCCCACTGCCCGCTGCGCGCGTTAATTTCTTTCTTCGGACGTACGTCTTTGCATCATACGATTAAATAAATTGACTTATATTACTTGACGAGAGCTTTACGTGAAAACTCGAATTTTATTTATTACTATTGAAACCATAGAGCAAAGACTGACCTCTCGCCCGTTGATATAGACCAGAGCGCCGCGATGCGGAATTAGGCAGATAACCCCATCGGTGTTCTCGAAGATGCAGTGCTCGCTCAGTATGTGCGAGCCAGACAGCTGGATGTCCTGAGGCATGTTCGCTTCGGCGGTGCCGAGCCGGGTTACACCTGGACACATGATAGCATTTAGTTACGAATAACGGAAGGAAACATCAAGGAAAATTATGATGTATTTTTTTTAAACAAGTTAAAAAATTAATGATATAATTTTCATACACTAAAGTTAAAACATACAATGCGGATTGGTGGATTACATATCCCTTAGATTTTCTTATGGTCGTGCAGGTTTCCGTAAGATATTTAGCTTCACTATTTTGAGACATTTAAAGTTGAATAACGTATTGAAACATTAGGAACTGACTGCGACATAATATGCCTTTTAAAAACGTTTTACGGTAAAATTTTCTATATTAACTTGCGCTCTAAATTGTGTACGAATCGCGGCATGGCACTACGAATTTTTCCCGATAATTTGTTAGTTTGTTTATGTGTTTTCTTGTAATGCAAGGTTCGGTAAATGCCTCCTCTAAAGATGTCGATTTGTCTCTGTCCTGTGCTATTTGTGACCGCTATATATAGCGATCACAAATAGTAATTAGAATCAAAGAAACTCACCATCTTTTATGTAATAGATGAGACACTCTGACAAGTTGGGATCCTCGTTGAGGTTGACAAGATGCGGCGTCTTCTTGGGCGAGTACACGCCGACGGTGATGCCCTCCTTGACGGCGACTCCCATCTCGGCGAATACCGCCTCACGTTGAACGCGGATCTGCTCGGTACGCTTCAATTTCTCCTCCCAGGTTTCGTTTAGTTCTATAGGACATTTGGTTTTTATTATGTAAATAGTAAGAATCAACAAACAAACCAATTTAATATCTACGTTATCACATAAAGCAATGAATAACTGAATTGTAGACATAACTATTTTATGGACAAATGTATTAAACCACTCTTTTTTTCTTTATTCTCTTCTTTGAGTGAATACTGTGCCTGCAATTCATTTCGAACACTGGCATCGAGTTATTGAAAGACTTTGTTCTAACTTTCGCGGCTCCGTCTATGAGAAATTAGATCTCTCTCTTTGTAAATCGAAGCAAGTCTTCCAGCGATCCCCAAATTACAAGAGGGAAAGTTTCAGAAAAACAAAAGTATCTAAAAACATCACTTAAAATTACTTTAATATCCTTTAGTTACTCGTAACTATTCCTAGCGCTTTTGAAGTCATATCACTTATGCGAACGTAGTCTTCTGTAATCAGACTTCTAATGGGAATAAAATTGCTATTCTACCTGTGCAATTTGAATACATTTAGGCCGATAGTCATAGACGGACTTGAGTATGATTGGAGTTGAATTTCAGTATTACAACTGTCAAGATTTCATACAATGTTGACAGTCGTAAGACGAGTTTACGCTGACGAACTCAGCGTAAGCTTGCCTTAAAACTGTTTACGAATATCCGCGTCAATGTTACCAAATTAGGTCTCAAAGCTAGTAAATTACCTGCAATAAGTTTCTCAGATGCCTGCAGCTGATCGACAGCCTCTTCGGCGATGGTGGTGGCCGCTCGTGTCAACTTCGGGGACATGGCCTCCTCTGCTTCGCTCTTCTTGCGCATGGGCGTTGCGTTCTCCTCTCCTGCACCAGCGTATTGGGTTATTACAATGATAAATAAGGACAGATGATGCTAGTGATTCGGTTTTGATTTTACTATTCCGTAATATGCGGGCTTTAGTGGTCGATTCAGTTGGTTGCGCTTACAATAAACGACCATAAATTATACGTCATGAGTAATAGTCGTTAAACTACAAATTAAATATAAACTCCACTCATCAATCCTGCATAATAGATCCATCAAATATGTTAAATAAAAATTGGCTTTAAAGGTAACTAGTTAACGGTAGTACGTTCCAACGTACCGTTTCGTATGCATTAGAATTCAGTTGCATTATATTGGTTGGAGAAAATACGAGCTTACGCGATAGAAAATGTAGTTGGATTCAGTTATAGGATAAGTTAGAATAGAAAATAATCCTGGCTTGGTTCAATTCGTTCAAGAGAAGATTAATACTTTGAAAATATTGCGATGACCGTCGGTAGTACACCTGCCTTCTAGAGGTTCAGGGTACGATTCCCGGTGAGGAAGGTGCTTGTATCTAAGGTATAACGTCTTTTTCCGAATTAGTTTTGATCTTGACCTAAAATCATTAGATACACAGTCAACCTTCTAAAAATGTCCGAGCGCAAAGAAGGTCCAAACGGATGAATGATCATTTGCTTTATTGGACATTATTTGGACGTTAACAATGGACCCATATTTGGACGTTTTTTTTAAATTGTTTGTGTATCTAGTTGTTTATAGGAGATCAATGCCTAAAATACATAGAATCCTAATTTAATGAATGTGATGTTTTACTTGTCTTTTAAACAAAATAATTGAACTGTTCGACCACCACAAAAGGTAGCATATTACGAAAAGTAAACGTATTTTTTTATTTTTAATATTAACACTTTTTTTACGAATATTGTCACCACCTTCTGAACTATAGTGCTGCCACACCACAGGTGCTTACTTTGACCACATAGTGTAGAATCCTATTTTGTATTTTTTTTAAATCAGGTGCAAGGGACCTTTCACCTTTTACTACCACCAATTGTTTTTGTTGACGATGTTTCGACATTAATACAGTGAAAAAATGTAATATAAAAGAGTAAATATTTCGAAAAAAATTACGTTCTAGACACAAATATACGAGGGAAACATGCAAGGCCGGAAGCTATGAAGCTCTTCTGCCATACAAACACATAATAAAGTGATAAATACGTATTTGGTACACGTTAGCGACCTCAAGATTAATATTTGTAATCGCCACATGTTTATTTTTTTTGTTTTGTGTAATTTTTTTTGGTTAATATTTTTTTAAACGGTAGAGAGAAGAAAGGTCGTTTCGTCAATCTACAATTTTTTTGTATTATTTTCTTTTTTTTAATAGCCAATCGTTTCTAAAATAGCCGCAAACGGTAAGTTTTATTTTCAAAACATCTGAGTATTTCAACAACAAATTATAAGGAACACTTTTTTTACCGATTTTAATATCTGAAATAAATTGTTGTTGAAATAGTTAACTTTAAATACATAGCAACATTACACATAGATATTAATTAAATATTATAAGTAGATATGAAAACAATAGTCTAATATTTTTTTCATAAGAGTACGAACCAACACCAATATAATAAAGAGAAGCGCAGATTATAAATACGAATGTAATGGATCACTCCCAGTATTGCCATAATATTGCCAAGTGATAGAACTATGTACTGCCTACAGACGCCACAAGCTCTGGACAAGGGTGCAAAAATTGCTTATAGTTTTTTTTTAATATTTATTTTGGGTTGCCAGATAATTCTTGGCTCCAATCTTCTACTATTGAGAGTAGTCTGTATGTTTTACTGATCATTTGCCATATTTTTTGAGTCTGGCAACCCCGATAAAGAGGCAAAGCGTACAGGTGTGGTGTACAGATGCAATGCAAAGCCTCATCGTACAATTACTTACTGGCAAGAAGTTCTTTCTTTTCATAAACGACTCTACCATCTGGTCCTAGTTCGTGTCGAGTTTTTGAAAGAACAAAAGGTAAATTTTAGTACCAGGAAAAATGGAAGTAAGATAAGTATGTGGCGTTTTATCCGAATGCGTAAAGGATTTGTCGATGCGTTTAGCATGGTCACTCCCATACTACGCACAGTCACACAAGACGTTCTATTGGATCACATGACGACTAAACACCCGGGCTTATTAACAAGATGACGCCTTTGGAAACTGTTGATTTAACTGCTCGGATTTATGTTATTTAATCACTTTTTAAAGACTGTAAATATGTATGCACTGTACGATTTAACACAGAGAAAGGTGCATATGATAGTTATTAAGGTTGTGATTTTCTCAAAAAGTACCTACTTGAAGATTTTAGAAAAGTCTTTCCAACTACATAGTGTAGTTTTTTAAAAATCGGTATTGATCAATACTTTTTTCAACAGGTACTTCATTCAAATCAAATCAATTTATTACTTCATGTGGTACATTAAGGCGTTAGTTATATCTCAACCTTATTGAGACTCCCTGTATACCTTGGATCTGTTTTCGACTGTACTACATTGTTTTTGTTACCACGCTTTTTTAAAGTGAATTGAAATGAAACTATAATGCATCATCAAGTGCACTTTGGACCGGTCTTATTAGCTCCATCGTAAGAGCTGAAATCGTACTGCACCAGTTACCATTAATTCGTATGTAAACGAGTCATACTGATTATTTATGTTAACCCTAATTTCAATTTCAATAGAGCAGCAAATCCAACGGTTCTCAAACGCGTGACACAGTACCCACCGTTCAGCGTCCCCAGCTGTACCCAGCATCACCTACCTTCCTGCACGTCGATGCCTTCAGCCTTGAGTAGCTCTCGCAGCTTGAGTATCTCCTCCTTGAGCTCGCGGATGAGCTTAGCGTTCGCGTCCTCGTTGACAACGGCCTTGCAGACGATCTGCTTGGCGCGGTCGGCGTATCTGGTGGTCATGGACGAATTATAATTGTAGTTTTCCACGGAGGTTTGTTTGTTTAGAAAATGTCTTGATTGCCAGTAAGTATAACAATTAAACTTACAATCTAGTGTACATTAAATCCTAGATACAAGTATCTTAAAAAATAAAACAATTTTACAGGCTAAGCCTATTTAAAAACTTTAGCAAAATGATAAGTAAAAGCAAACATCATGATATAAATTCATTGACTTCAATAAAAAGTTATGATAATAGGTATGTCCACTTCGAATAGCTGACATTTTTCACCTGATTTCCACGGAGGTAAACATACCACTAACGGCCTTTACTTTCCAATAAATAAATTTTATTAAAAAAGCTATTAAGCAAATCTTGATTCAACTTGACGTGATTCAATGTAAGTTGTAGTTAGCATAATTGCGAAAAACGACCATTTTTGGCACATTACAGAACTACTGGCTTGTCGCAATTATGATATGTATTGTATAAGTATATTTAATAATAGTATTTACACTAATAAAGATTTGCATCATACCTATTTTTTAAATAAAATTGATTATACTGGAAGATTTTTTTTTGATTTTTATTGGCGGCGTTAGTTAGATATCATGCTCGGAATATAAAAAAGTGTATACCTGAGTGTGCTCAGTGTCTCGTCGTAGTTAATATCTGCCGGTGAGATGGCCGCTATCATGGCAGTCTTGGAGTTACCGCCGAGGTTCTCGCGCAGCAGCCAGGTCAGCACAGAGTCGCGGTACGGGATGAAGTCGGCCTTCTTTGACTTCTTGCTCTTAGAGGCCTATAACGTACGGTATATTAATATGTATAGAAGTAAGTAAACGATGTCCGGATTTAAAGGTTTTGTTATTTAGCTAATTGGAACTTTAAAATCATTAGGGTAAAGTATGTTATAGCAAAGAAGCGCCAGATTATATTAGTTAAACGATGCCTTTCATAATGAATCAAATCTCATTATTGCAATTAAGCACGTTGTGTACATTTTTGCACGTCAATGTCTTGAATTTACATTTACACCACTTTGCAAGAAAAAAGGTTTCGTAAGGGTTTCGTTAAGGTATATGAAAACTTTAAAATAACTACCGTTAAATTATGTTTCATAGCAAAGAAGCGTAAAAATATTATTTCAATATATCTTGAAATTTGCGATGTGAAAAGATGCGTCAATTAGAGGAAACAATTAGGTAGTAATTCAAGAATTTTTAAGGATGCATATCAGCAGTTCCGTCAAAATAACAAGCATGAATACGAATGAATTCAGTGTTGTAATGTTGGCAAAACGTATTTGCGTAAAATCTATTGGGTAGGTCATGTGGGTCAGTCGTAGTTGCACACAAACACACAAATCCCAACACTCGTTACGGCACACAGAAATGAATTGAGCTTACTTACCGACTACGCGCATCCAAAGAAAAGAGATGCGATAGAAAAAGATTTGAAAAGTGGAATGAGTTACGTTAAAACTGGCTTTTGAGCGTAGAATAGTTTTTAGATAGAAACAAACACAAATTATAAAACAATTCAATACAGATATGTTAGAAGTATATTGTAAGTTCACTGTAAAAAATAATTGGTTCATGTAATAGTTCTTCAACAGAAATACAATGTACCAAATATATACCGTCGAAAGCACGTGAAATGCTTCCGGCGTATAATACAAAGTCCAAAGTGTTGGACCGTTCTTATTGTTTGCCTAATGACACAAACAACTGTGTACAGTCGAAGACAGAGATAAGTATTCAGGGAGTCTCAATAAGGATGAGATTTTCTCAAAAACTACTGGACCGAATTCAATAATTCTTTTACAGTTACATAGTTTTAACTTTTATCTATCAAACAGTGAAAGAATTTTAGCAATAGGTCAAGTAGTTTTTGAGAAAATCTCAACCTTAAAAACTCTACTGTACACCTTTCTCTGTGTTCCACCGTACCTATACAATATTTACTGTATTGGTTCATATTTGAATTGAGGAAATTACAATAAACTTGTTATATCAAAGTAATTTAATAATAACATTTTGTGGTTCATTGTACACACAATGGTTCATATATCCTTCCGTGATTCAAGGAAAGAGAACACAATGAACCAATGCTTTTTATTATTCATTATAATCCCAAAAAACGTAGTAAATTAAATATCCCAAAAGCAACTCGGAAAGGTACTCACAATTTCAGCGAGAGCCGAGATGACCTTTCCAAGAGTAGTGAGCGACTTATTGATGTTGGCGCCCTCTTTCAGTCGGGTACCCTTCGCACCCGTGGAGTCGGCTCGCTCGGACCCAGCCAGATCAACAAGCGATATTTTGGACACCTGATAAAAACAATTTAGGATACAATTGTGGGTAGTTGAATAATAATTTTACAAAAATTGAAATCAGTTGAAAAATAACATGAAAATTAGTAACCGTCGAAATCGGTCGAAACTGTCGGTCTAATTGACGACTTCAACAATATAAGTAAGTAATATCCGTTTTTTTTTTTAATATCCGTTTATATATAATAATTTATCTAGGTTTATGATAAACAACACTTGTCTTTGAACACCATCAACTCCTTTGTTAGCACTTAAGAGCCTCGTAAGGTCCATTGATTGGTAAGTTCGTAAATTGTATGTAAGTTTACCTTTTCTGACATCAAATTAGTTGTCTGGTCGTGCCGCTGTTGTGTGAAGAATATGGTGAACACCGCGTGCGAACGCGACGAGGTCTCGTTCATGTTTGTAGCTGCCACAGTCCTGACAAAGAAAGACATGGTCATACGTCGTATAAGTAGGTACGGTCTAACACAGAGAAAAGTATACAGGAGAGTAAAATATATAATCATCTTCCAGACGAAATAAAAAATGTACCAAATGGTAAAACATTTATACGACTGCTAAAACAACACCTACATGCTAAATGTTATTACACAGTAGAGGAATTTATAAATGAGAAAAAATTATAATAAACAATCGTTACCTACTTACTTAGTTACTGCAAATTACACTATAACTATTTGAACAAAAAATGTCGTCTCTCTCTCTTATATTGGTGTGCCTAAACAAGGTCCATGAAGAACATTACAACATTTTAATGTTATATATGAACATCTGTATTATAACCATTGATATTTATATGAGATCAATGATTATAACTTATGGAACGCAATAAATATATTGAGTATTTAGTTTTTAAGGTTGAGATTATCTCAAAAATACTTGACCTAATGAATTCAAGGATACCCTATAATATATACCCCCACAAAAAGACGGCACCCCAAGAAAATGAAGTGATTCTTACCTAGCCTTATTCCCCTCGTCGATAAGGTCGTGAATGTCCTGGTACGATGTAACGGCCAGCTTGCTCAAGTCCTCCACATATGGTCCGAGGGCGGGGTGCTCGCGGACCCTTAGGTTACCCTTGTTCTTAGGGTTCACCAGGTCGCGGACACGTTCGCAGTAGATCTCCATGTAAGATACTTCCACCTACGGAACCAAATACACTTATGACATAATAAATATTGACCAAATTCACTCGCCCCTGGTTCGGCCGCTTGGTTCGATACTTCGGACTATGTCAAAGTCAAATTTCTTTATTTCAAGTAAGCACGTTGTGTACATTTTTGCATGTCAGCATATTTTTTGAATTTACATTTACACCACTTTGCAAGGAAAAGGTGCCAACGCCGAGGAGAAAAAGTGGCAAAAAGCTCTGAGCAGCACATCTTTTAAAAGAATGATAACACAATTTCTTAATAACTAGGTATTACACAACTATTACTATTATTAATAATGTAAACTTTATCCTTCATGCGGAAACGGCGACACGTTATGTGAACGTTATTCCAGTAGATTAATCGACCTTAGTCGAGCCTAGTGAACTTGTTTTCTTCTATTTAACGAGACTGTATGTATATTCTCACTAGTAAAGCGTAGGTATAGTAAGCCGAAGGGAGGGAGTTCAGTATCGATAACTTAACCCCTTTTCCACGACTTTTACGATAAAAAAATTAATGATGTCTCATACAAATCGATCAACAGATCGGTACAAATAGTTCGACACGTCTAAAATATTCTCGAATATAGAAAAGTCGTGTAACAAAGTACCGATACTGACCCCAAATATCATGATATCTTTACACAATACCACAAAAGCAATTAATCATCCATAACAATTGTAGACAATAAAAATGAGTGCTGATAAGGATAATTCATTCTTACCCAATGTATAAGCTTAACTGTCCACTCGAAATGGTGGGCTTTATCGCCCTGATAGCCTTTAACAGCACCACTCATATCAATGACAATAGAACTGGATTAGGTACTGTATATTTTATTTTTGAAGCTTTGGTCCTCTAGTACTTAATATATTTCTACCATAGGCAAGTAGTTCGTCCCTCCTCATTTTCTAGAAATATTAGGCTTCGGCCGCCTACGTAACCGGCATTTTGAATGTTAAGGGCCTTACATGAGACAACTAGCGCCGCCAATCTTAAAAAAATAATATCTTAAAATATAATCAATTTTATTAAAAAAGCTATGTGCACATTGTTTATTACGATAAATACCATTTTTTAAATTTTTATTTGTACATATAGTTTTAGTTTAGTTTTTAACGTATTTAATTAATAACTTGTAAATTTTAGTATTTTCCAAATAAAGTAATGTTATTTTTAAGATTTTATTGAAATTTTTTAAATGCTTATTTATACCGTGATTCAGTTTCGCCAAGTTGTAGTTCGCATAATTGCGAAAAACGGCCGGCATATTTGAGAACTACAACTTAGCTTGTCGCAATTATGCGATGTATTGTATATTGAAAAATAGTATTTATCCTAACAAAGATTGTGTACATAGCTTTTTTAATAAAAATGATTTATTTGGAAGATATTATTTTTTTAAGATTGGCGGCGCTAGTTGGCCCTTAAATCTGTGCTCCTTATTGCTCGAATATTTGCTGAGTCGATACTGGAAAGGTACACTATTCGTTCAGCTGAAATTCGTGATGGCATTCGACCTCACGAATATTAAAGCCAGCTCATCGATAGAGTGAATTTTGCACAATTATTTTGCACACTTGTCCGCTTCAAGTGGGTTTAAGTGAAGAAGCATGAACTCAACCTATTTCTAGGTCTTTTGCAACTCAACCTTGCGAATTAACCCCATAAGATACATGAACTTACCGAATACTTGAGATCATCCGACGTGGTTTGCCGGATGCGTCGGAACAGATCCTTGCAGATCTGCGGGATGATGCCCTCCTGGCCCTCCTTGCCGCACCCCATCATGGTGTACGACTTGCCCGCTCCGGTCTGGCCGTACGCGAATATGCATATATTATAGCCTGTAAACAGCATCAGTTATAATGAAGGTTTATTTATAACACAGAGAAAAGTGAACAGAAGTCTTTAAGGTTGAGATTACCTCACAAACTAGTTGAGCTATTGCAACAATTATTTCACTGTTAGATACTCAGCAGGTTAGATAAATGCTAAAACTACGTAACTGTAAAAGAATTATTAAATTCAGTCCAGTAGTTTTTGAGATAATCTCAACCTTATTGAGGCCCCTTTTTTACCCTTCTCTGTCTTCTCTGTCGATGCATAATGTTTAAATAATAGGTAAAAGAGCTAATTCTGCTATTTTGTGTACAAATTAAAAGTAATTCTGCTAATTCATGTAAGTAGAAGTACATTAATAAAAAATAGATTAATTAAAGAAAGGCGTTGCACGGTCTCCTAGTTTTAGTTAATTATTTTTATTCTCGCGTTAGATATATTAGGTGAACTGGTTTATTACCGTCAAAAGCGTGTTGCAACATCTCCTCCCCGATGTCTTTGTAGACCATAATTTGGGAGGAGAACTCGGGATCAGATTGCTGAAACAAACAATGAAAAAGATTAATATCAACAATCGGTAGATACGAACTCATTATAATGGGCAAAATCGCCGGCAAAAAACGCCCAGGATGCATAAAGAAGTCAGAACTCCAAAATATCCGTTAGTGGAGACGCATAGGAGCCTTGAATAGTTATTGGAAGAAGGACACAGAGCTGGCGACGGCCATTGTCCAATAGTTGAGTTGCACAAGAAGAATAATGTATGCCCCCATGTTTGAGGCACATAGGAGGGGCTTTTGATTTTGATCTAGACATTTTGCTCCAGCTAAATCGCTGACAGACGTGTAAGCCACAACATCCCAACATGGCAGGTATGTCGGTAGTTATCGCGAGGCATAAGGCCTAAATCCTAACTGCCTAAATCACCCCATTACAGTAAGTATGGGTCGCTTCCGTTGAAAAAAATAATGTGTAAATTAAAAATTGTACAGCTACACTAACAACTGTTGCTGTGCCGTTGTTAAAACCGACCGTCACGTTGTTCATAAAATGAATTGAAATCACCATAAAGTCCATAATTTATCGTTAGGTACCAACTCTTGGCCGGAAGTTGAATAAATTTGAATGAAATTAACTCGATTGCCAAAAATCCTCGTTGAAATTGCAAATTAGTAAGATCTTGGCTGGAGAGTTTAAACCAGCAATTTTATGGAGCAGACGTTAGCAAAATATTGAATTTATTAATAACACTGTACTTTTACTGTATCTGAAAATCGGAAATGAGAGACTAATATTAGTAACATTTTTAAAATATTTTGAATTTACTTCTTGGATCAAACACCTACACGAAATTTTATCTACAAATAAAGACTCTGATTCTACAAAACTGTCTGAGGCTTTCATAACCCCTGCTTATCATATCAAAGCAAAAGTAAACTTTTGACCGCATACGGAATGGACTCACAGCTTGTATCTCTTATGGAGTAGCCATATTCTATTAAAAAAATTACGATTCAAAAAGGATTTGAATCGTATTTGTCAAAGTTATTGAGGCCGCCAGTTGGTCTTTGCCGTGGCCTAACGACTGCTGTCAAGCGACAACAACCGGGACCAACTGCTTAACGTGCTTTCTGAGGCACGAAGGTGCTCAGATGAAAATGTCACTAGGGGTCACCCATCTAGGTCCTGACCTGTTTTTTTTTTCGCCCAACGTTGCTTAACTTGTACGATCGTTTCCAACGTGTACTCGCAACTGGACTACGGGCCCCTTAATAATCAATTTAATGCCACCTTTATACCTTACACATGGCGTCATTACTCGCCGTTCTTTGAATGAATTCAAAGCCGCAATGAAATGAAAATGTAAATGTGTATTCGCAAACCCAATGCTCTGAATTGAAACCGCAGTCCATTGCCGGAATTCTGAAGTGATAAACAACTGTGATTCAGAATTAATTGGCGGCGAGATTGGAAACTGCGGTGGCATTACTAAGTTATGCTCAGTAAAGCAGTTATTACAACAGTAACATCGTTCCTAAGTCAGAGAAGAGGAAACTGAACTACATAAGTAATAATAACTTACGAAATGCAATTAAGTATTTAGTTTGAATTTAAAGAGCCAAGCGCTACTGTGATGTTCAAAAATTTCAAATACTGTAATCCTACTCTATATTAATACAGAAGTCATTACATTTAAATTTCAGAATTACATTTTACAGTTAACGTGGCAAACTAGATGTTAGTTTGTAGGTTAGATCTTTGGGACGCTTTAATGAAAGATGTGCTGATGGATGGATTCCAATAGTGGGGTAATAATGTGTTAATGATGAAATTGGCACGTATGAAAGGAAAGGTGTATAGACAACGGAGTGATTGTCAAGAAGTCGATCTGTAGTTCAAATCAGACAACATCGTCGAAAGGACGAGAAAGGACTATGCGTGAAAGAATTCGGCCTATATCGAGCAGTTGATGAAAACGGGCTGACCAAACCAACCCTTAATAAGCCTATAAAGAAACCATAAGACTATAGTGGCTAGCGTAATCCGATAACAGCGTTGCGGATAAATCCAATATGGCGTCCATCCAAAACATCCGGACGGCCGCCGGACGCCATTGCTGGCGCGGCGATTGACGTGAAATCTTATTACCCGCGGCGGCGAGCCATCGATCGCGGTCATTAGAGCCCTGGGCAGGTCATTAGAGAGATGAAAGGCTACACCGGATGGATGGGTGAAAGGGTTAAAAATAAACAACGGAAAATAATAATAAAGAAAAGTGCTACGGACTGGTCCCGGAACAACTGAATACCAAATTAAACAATCATTCGGATATCTTCCATCATGATTCAGATATCTTGTGTTAAAACCACGAATACCAAAAAAACACAAAGAAATTACATAACATTTTTTCATTTCTACTGATAGAACTAGACGGGATATTTACCAAGCAGTCAATCTGGGTTTATACCTTCGTACAAGTATTTGACTGATATAAATATGAAAATAATTGATTGAGCATGCACATTAGAATTGGAAGATTGAGTAGGTACATCCCAAAGCAGATCAAGTGTAACACTTTGGACTTTGGACCGTTTTAATACCTGCGTCGTAAGAGTTGAAACCATACTGTAAGTGTTACCATTGATCTGCTGTTGTCCGTACTAACTACGCTAAAATGAACCATCAAACCAGACTACTCAAATCAAAGTCGATTATTACTAATAGTAATTAGTAAGATCACATGGTTACGTTTTAGCCCTCCAAAATCGGAAGGGATAAAAGCTAGACCACAACAACAATCTCATCTTTCTAAAATGACTTAAACTCGATCTAAAACCAATATCCCTAGAGACGTACGCAACCCCATTAGTTTGTTCCCCCCTTAGCTATTTGTGGAGGAAATTCGAGTCTTGAGGGAGGCAATCTCAGTGTTTGCTATTGGTTCTCGGAGACATGAATTGTGCACAAACACTATAAATACTTACGTTACGTATAGGTACGGACCACAGCAAATCAATGGTAACACTTGCAGTACGAATTCAACTCTTATGACGCAGACAATAAGAACGGTCCAAAGTTAAAAGTGTCTTGATCTGCTGTTAGCTGTACGTATTGTTTTTATTCAATTCTATTTAGGTACGGTCTGACACAAAAAAAGAGAGTTATTAATGTTGAGTATTTCTCAAAAACGAATAAACAGATTTTTGAAAATTCTTTACATATAAATAGTGTGTACTATATTTTATAATCGGTCAAGTATCATTATCAGCAGTATCAATAGCTCAATAACTATTTGAATTATTTCTTGAGAAAATCTCAACCTAAATTAGGCTCTCTATACTTTTAACTGTTTTCGACTGTACAACTTATGCTTCAAAAGTGATATAATTAGAAGGTTGTGACCTTTTTTTTTATATAAAATACTCGATCGTAGGTGACCTAATCAACATCTGTAGGCGTGACATGTTTACGCCGAGCTAAAAAGGGTAACGTCGTTTTGATTTTGCCATAAAATAAACAAAATATGTCGTCAACACTTGATGGGGTTTAAAATCCCACGCTGCTTAAGAATATTTTTGAACATCAAGTCTCCTAAAAGGATGCTGAATTTCGATAAGAGATGGAAACGGAAAGCATTGATTTTTAAATGCCATCTCTTTCAGGTTGTTCACCTGGAGATTCTCTTGGAGAAGGATGAAGAATTAGAAGACTTAGGAAATCAAATAGCTTAGGCAAAGAGAGACGACTTATTAAAATCCATACTTACATTGTGCGACCAGTACGAGAAATCGAAGTTGAAGCTTTTTGCGCCATCCTTGCTTCCTGGTGGAGCTTTAGGATTTACGATCACTGCAACAAAGAAAATGAATATGTTACTACACATACTATAGGTAAAACGAACAGATACTGACAATGATGGTACGATTGAAGAGGAATTAGATTATAAAGTTAACGGATATAACGATGGAAGTCATTAAGGCAACGGTAAAAGCAGTAAATGCAACGATACCGGCATGCAGTAATGTTTGAATCTCTATGAATGATGACAGAATGAACGCCGCGCGGCTGCCGCTCCCTTGCTTTGCCGCTGACGCTCCGTGACTGCGTACATTACAACCACTGCCACTGTAGTTCTGCTACCGTTGCCTTAACTTACTTTTTTATTGTGCTTCAGCCTTTAAAGAAAACTAATGCCCATTTAAAATAATGAGGTATGAAATAATTTCACATAACAAAGGCTTCTCATAAAATATAACAAACCTAAACAATACTTTGATCGAACTTTTAATAGAATTGCAACTTTTTGATGTAGCACATCACATTTAAAGTTACTCGATTTAGCGATATCACCCCAAAAGCAGCTGGACTATTGTGGATTTAGCGTTGACCCAGTTGTAAGAAGCTATTTTATTTGAGGTCGAGGCTAACATGACGGTTAGGTTACGTAAAATACACACATCTGGGACTCAATTGTAAGGCTATAGATTGCAAGTTTCAGGACGCTGAGACACTTTCAATGGCTTATTTTAAAGTCAAAATCTATAAAACTCTATGAACAAGATTTAATGGCTTATATAAAATGAAAATACCATATATATCTAGTATATTGTATGCTTCTATAGGCACGGTGGAACACAGAGAAAGGTGTACAGGAGAGTTTTTAGGGTTGAGATTTTCTCAAAAACTACTTGACCTATTGCAAAAATTCTTTCACTGATAAAAGTTAAAACTATGTAACTGTAAAATAATTATTAAATTAGGTCCAGTAGTTTTTGAGAACTTCTCAACCTTATTAAGGCTCCCTGTATACTTATCTCTGTCTTCGACTGTACATTAAACAAACATCAAGTGTACCCTACGCGATGTTAATACTTTCTAGATTGCAGTGTTGTGTTGTGATTCACATTTAGGTAAGAGTGTTGTCAAAGATATGCTCAAAACACTTCTAACAAAGTGTCTTTGTTTCTTTTCGTCTGGGTGTAAGTAGTCGAAAGCTCTAGACTTTGTACCGTTTCCTTATTGTCTACTCTGTAAGAACGGTACAGTCGAAGGCACTCTACGGGACGGCATTACGGCCTAGATTGCAATGGTTCTGTGAAGCCAACTCTGCTGCAAGTGTTAGCATACCATTGATGCTACAGTACGTAGTGCAAGTGTATGTGTCGACACGACAGTCCGTCGCGACGTATCGACCGGCGGCGTAGCCAAGCCGGTCGCTTTGCTACAAGACTGGGATTACAGGAGAGGGGATTAAGCGAAGCGGATTCACATTAGCTGACTCAGCTTCATCCGCGAAATATTGCGATAGGTGTGTGTGTCTATATTTGAAGTCTGTCTCGAGAGGTCTCCCTGTCTCAGGATTTCAGCCAATAGTAGTCGATCCTCTCTGCGTAGTGCATGTATTTAAATGTTTGTTTGTTTTGAAAATATCTTTATTCAGTAATGGAAATCAAATACATTTAACAGTTAGTGTACATTATATCCTAAGCTAAATGATCATTAGTTACAACAGTTTGTAGGCTATAAACTTTGGAAATAGTTTTTTTTAAGTAGTTAGGTATCAGGGATTAAGACTAAGTGCTTTGTTAAGCTAAACACATTTTCTGCATGAAATAAATAGCTAAAATAACTAATAATATGTTTGTTTCAGTCTTAATGTAGACATTCATAAATAGTTTTAAGCGTAAGCTTAGCGTGAACTGGCTCATACAAATGCCAAATTCTATAGACGGAGGGAGCAAGGGGTGTAAGAGTGATGGAGTTGTAGGAGCGAAGAGGGACGGAACCGTGGACTACATTTAAACCACTATCCGCGTAGAGGGACGATCGCTACATCTGTAGGAAAATATTATATTTACACGATCTCATCGATTTATTACTCATGTTGCTAAACAAATCGTCATATTACTATTAATGTTTCAAATCCGCTACCTCCTGGCTACTAAACACCCACCTTTACAGTGAGTCATCGCATCAGTGCACCCCACTGCAGCGAGAGCTGTACATATAACAGCACATGGTATCATTTGCAGTACGATTTTAACACTTAAGGCGTAGACAGAGTACGCATGAAGTCCGAAGTATTACTTGCTGTGCTGCCGATTGTATTTCCTTTTTACGAGCTCTTTTACTGTGCGGAAGTAACTTTCCTTTCAGAGATCTGTCTGAGTCATCTTTCATTTCAATTCTCTTTTAATAAGAGGGACCGAGAGTGGCCGCCCCATTCAAATTGAGATCGCAACACGCGTTGGAAGCTCATCGATGTGGTAACAAAGAGATATAAGTATACATTATTATAAGTTTGAAGTGCTAGTTTAAGGTACAAGTCCGTATCTGACTGCAGACAGATGCCAGCAGACGATGTGTCGCCGAGATCTGCGGTCTGGCTACTTGTAGTCTGCCGCCCGGCTCGTAGAAGCAGACAATGTGTCGCCACGACACTACTGGTTTCCATGTCATTCTATGAAATCCCTTTCGTACTAGTGACAGGTCGTCTGCCTCTACGAGCCGGGCGGCCGACCGCAGATCTCGGCGACACGTCGTCTGCTGGCATCTGTCTGCAGTCAGCTAAGTTCTTGTACCTTAAACTAGCATTAACTTCAAACTTGTAATTATGTACATGTCCCGGCTACATTTCGTCTGCTGTTGCTAACTGAGGTCGACTACTGAAGGTTCGTACCTTTAAAATAACAATTTTTATTTTTTCTTCAACTTTCAACTCTTTATTTCTTGCAATAAAGAATATTTAACTTATCATTTACATTTTTAGATGGAAATCCTACCCACATACCCTGTGACATTTATATCAAATCCCTTTACAACACAATACGTCCGCCATCTTGGAACCCGGAGGCGGAGGCGCCCAGTTTCCACAAAGCTCTATCGACGTCGGAACTACAAAGGCTGTATCGGGAATGTTCTGCTGTAAGTTTCAAGGTCGCGAGAACAAGCACCCACACAGCATCAATACCTAATGCTTTGAATGTTACGTTTTGATTTAAAACATGGAAGCAAGAACGCTGATAATTTAGTTATTAATTTCTGAAACAAGATTTTTTTTTGCATATTTAGTAACTATTGATAAATCATGATTAAATCATAACCTAGAGCGAATGTTGATGCAAGGGTCGGCAGGGTAGACCGAGGAGGACGTACGTCGAACAAATTGGCGATGTTTTAAAATAGGGCCAAGTACGGTCTACTACAAACCGACGAGCGTGCATGAAGAGATTGCTGAATGTGTAGAAAGATAGAGTTATGTGCCAGGATCGCAGCAGATGGAAGTCAATCGTCTCTGCATACTCCTACGGGAATCAGGCGTCAGTTTATAACTAGATAGAAATTAAGATTTCACGATTCAGCAGCAAAAACTGCTTGCTGCTTTTTCTCATTTTCCTTGCAAATAAATGCTATCTGCTATTTTTTTTACATAAATTAAATTTTAGAAAAACTTGTATAAATAGATGAGATTTAGAAACATGTAACAAGAATTTCCAGTCAATTTAAAATTAACAATTACTCTTTATTTTTGAACAATAATGACTAATTGCAGCATACCCTCATCCAGTGAACAATGAGTGAAGTCAAGGGAGGTCAAAGCAGGTTCAAATTCAAACCAACACAGAGGGCAATGATTGTGGCGTGATGGAGCGGAAAATTTGCAAGGGGGCCGTAAGGGCCATTTGTTAAGCTTTATTTGGGCCACGTTCACGAATAGGGCTTGATTTAGAGCGTTTTTCATGACTTGCGAAATGGCTACACCAAATGAAGATTTATTCTTCAGCGGAGATTTCGGAGTATATTTTCTGATACTATTTTTATCCGCTGACGGCGCAAGGGTGATATTGCTATACACACAATACTTACGTTTGAAAAACAATTATTTACGTTCAACATCAAAAGGAGCTTAGTATATCTGAAACCCTATAAAAAGAATCGTAGTGCATTTAACTGTTGACTTTAGAATGATCGAAAAATCGGGAACATTTGAAAAATTATTGCTACTCCTCATTATGATAAAACATATCTCTAAACTATACCTGTGTATAAAACAAGAAGTACCTAGTGGGGGAAAAACTGTTACTACTTTTGAAAGTTGATTTTCCTCGGAATTTATCTACGAAATAATTCTGAAAAAAGTTCTACGTATTCGAAAACTTGAAATGGTATTTTTGTTTTAGGATGTTAAAATTTTTTAGACCTTGTCAATTACAAAGACCAATATGCAACGGGTGCAGATGGTAAACGAATATGTCATGCATGAGTCTATATACACAGAACAGACTAGACAATTAGTGCTATTAGAGTTTATATATGCGTAGACACAAACAATGCCTCCAACGTTTAACCTAAAAATTCAACAGCCTTGTTGGAAGCGAGCGACCTACATTCGAGGATTAAACCCGTTTATCTTAATTCCGAGTCGCATAAACCCGACCTTAATTCGGTATAAAAACGCAATCCTGCTTAATATTATACAAAACGCCTGAAACAAAACAAAAGGTTCTAATATAACCTGAAACTCTTTTGGAATTATGTAAGTCTATCGTTTTAATTGACTATAATTTCCAATGCAACATGGAACAGCTTTACTTGGTCGCGTAGTTTTCTCGCGCTCACTCACTGAAAAGACAGGGTTCTGTAGCAGATTTTACTTAGCTGTTGATTTTTAGCTCAATAAAACAACTACGGCTTTGTCAGTCAGAGCATATTATCCAATAATATAAACTGACTAGGAAGACAAATAGAAAAAATAGAAAAACTTGGCTATCCCTATAGTTACAAACGGTTTTAGAGCTACGAATACTTAACAAGCAAACTAGCTGGGAGGATAACTAGCAAAAACAGCAAAATTGTTGGCTGTCCCTATAGTGTCAAACGGTTTTAGTGCTACGAATACTTAACAGCGGCCCCCGTCCACATGGTATTTCTACCCTTTATTATTGTTATTTCATCTACCACTTCATCAACGTTTCACACTCGGTTAGACCCTAAACAATCCAACAGTTTAAAGGCAGTAACCCACGGCCGCGCGAGACGGGCACGTTCCCCGCATTACTTTACTTGTAAAAGCGCTCGCTCAACTGAATAAAGCTTTATGGTGGAGCTGTATTGTTGCTTTGCGGGACTTTATGGTGTATGTACGAGTAATGTGCTGAGATTGAAAATAACAGGTTTAATGCTACAATATGAGGTGACTCGCAGACTGTGGAATGGGATTACTGAAGGAAATACGAGAATTTTTAGTGGCAATGTCTGAAGGAATACGGCGTATATTCTGAATTGTTATCTACACTCTACACTAATAAGGACATTATACAAGTGTGAAATCCTGCCATGTTTCTATCTTGAGCCTGATTTCAATTTGCATCTACCGACGGAGTTTACGTAAATATTTCGGAAATCTGGCTTCATTGTAGGTAAACCAAAACCGGAATCGCATTTCTAATAAAAAATCGTGTGACATAACAAACCACGGGGGGTGACCGCCAAATTAAGCTTCCAATAGGATCAACATTGTGCCACGCTCATTTAAATCATTAGAGTTGGAACGGTCTGTCTTTGCTCCGTCCAAATTAAAACCTTTTCCCTAACCATTCACTTCACCTTTATCCAAAAAGCATATCTCATTGCCCTAAATAATAACAGGTGGCAAAGTTTATCGCTCCTCCAATTTCAATTTTTTTTAAGGAAATTATTTAGGTCAGAAAGAAAATAAATGTACCAAATATACCTACATGAAATGTCGCAAAATAACATATTTTTGTCGAGAGGCTCTAGGTGCTGCTACAAAAGAGTTGATGGTGTTCAACGACTGGTTTCACTGGGGTATGGCCCTCAAATCTCTCCATTCATCCAAATCATTTACTACCAGAACGAAACGCTTATTACAAGCTCTATTAAACACCCTTATCTCTCAAAGATCCATCTAATCAAAGTGAGTAAAGGCTCCTTCTCTGCGTGGGGGGCCATAGAGATTTACGAGCCCCGTCAGCGCCCCATGGACAAGGTTTACGGGGTATAATGGGGTTTATGGGCCATCAGGGCGCATTGCGGCCGCTTACAGCCAGCGCAACCTATACGCGCCACCAGGGCGTAAAGGTGTGCAAGTTACTTTCTTTAGCACCCTGAAAAAACAGGGTTCCTGTAGCAGCTAAATTAACGCATCTGTCACTGAATATCATATTCGCATATTTAAACGCCTCAGATTCATTAGGTATATCAATACTATTCCTTAATTTTCGTTATTACTACAATGTGTAATGTTACGGACCTTCGGTGGACCACGGGCAATGCACCGCATAACATTACGTTCGCAAAACATCATATTCTCAAGATACCACAGTCTCAGAACAACATATTTAGCTTTTGATTTCAAGCTAAAACAACTACAATCAGCGTAAATAGTTGTAAACAATAAACCTATCAACCTAGCTAGGACTTTTTTTTAGCAAAAACAGCATAATACATGATTGTCCCTATAGTTTGTAATGTTTTAGCTGCAGTTGCGAACGCTTAGCAACCACCTAATTTAAAAAGATTAGGTGGTTGTACCGTGTGCCTTCACGAACTGCCGCCATTTTGGGTCAATTAGCTGCCGGGAATGGTATCGATTAATAAATCGATAGTACTACAGAGACATCGTCTCGCTGCAGGAAAACTACCACTAAAATTTCACGTTGTATAATATTTCGCAATTTGGCAATGTATTTGAATTCGATACCTACTGCATTGTGTTACATATACGTTTATCTATCTTTGGTTTTCATTCTATTAGGTAGGTAACTTTATTTTCCTCATTTGCTTTTTGTCGTGTAAATGGAAAGAAATGGTTGAATATTTGAGTGGTCCGGGTGGTCGAAGGTCACAGGGGTTGGAAACGTTTTGTTAGTTCACGGCCAAATGTAATACCTATTATATTTCCTGTTTTTCTTGAAACTGCATTTGGAATTCAAAACATCGTAGAATGCATTGGTACCGTGTTGGTCTCGGTAGCCATTAAACTAACTGTAACTATTTTATTAATGCCAGTTATGTGCAAATAGCGTGACAAAATGGAGAGGACGAAGGCATATAAAATGTTTTTACTGCGCAGTAGAGTGCGTGCCTCGAGCGCCGAGCCGGCCCGAACGAAGGCCGACCGCCGAAACCTTACAAGTAGCAGGCAATGTCAGGAGAAATCAATTGTGTCGTTCAACGATGTAGATCGACCCTTTATGTTACCTAAAATAATGATTCGAGGCTCTGTTCATTTAGATTTCAGATAGAGAAACGTTTTCATCGTATGGGAGTCGAAGCGATCTTGCCGTTTCGTGCCACATTTTTATTAAAAAGGGCCACGAGAGGTCTCTTCGGCATTTCATATCGGCGACATTGAGCAATAAGTACGTGGAACAATTAGAAACAATATGGAATTGCTCTAGGTTGTTTATTCGATTACTCTTTCAAGCTTAAAGGGTGGTTTCAAAGGTTTCATAGCCCTAGGTGGTAGGAACGCATGAAATTGACCATCTTTGAAGGGCTATAGCTGAGTCCCTGTGAAGTTTATAGAGCTGTGTTTTGGCTTAAATTATTGATAATTTAATTGACTATGTAAGAATATTGTTTGTCGGCAATGCATGCATGCAGTTTATGATTTTTAAAGCACAAAAGATAAAAAAGTCTCAAAATTTCGCAGCTAATCGCGTGGTGCGCAGCGAGCACAAGTTTTTCGAAGTTGCAAATTTGGATTTACATCACCCTAATTGATCCCTACAACATATCAAAAAATGCTGAACTACATCATGCTTTGCGATTTTAATGTCGATTTCTACTGGGCTAGTAGTATTTTTCGAAAGAATGCCTCTTTGTCTGACGAGTAATTACGACAAAAAAATTCGTGAAAAGTGTGCATTTAAAATAGTGTCTCATTGTGCGCAATATTTGCGTCTATTAATTGAAAGTTGTGAAGACTTTGGCAGGACTTAAGCGGTAATAAAAATCGTTGATGCTAAGATACAATACTTCTCTATAGGTGTTAGGTAATTGCATCACGAGTATTGTATTGCAATTAACTCTAATCACAATCAAGTTATATAATGTCTCAGATGCGAAAGTCATTTCTTAAGTATATATTTATACTGCTGGTCTCTATGAGATAGCCATCTACTTTCTAAACCTTATCTCAGCCATCTAGAGACACTTAGACCATAAAATATATGTACATTCTTTGGTACATACTATAATGATAATCCTCGCGTCGGCGGTCATTTACGTTGCCTACCCACAAGATATAAAATAATTAAGGGTATACCGCAGCCCAAATCAAGTGTCTTATTTTGTAAACAAATATGATCGTCTAATTACCTGTTATAATGTAACACTGAAGGAACTGATTGATCGATACTGTTCATCATTGTGAAATTAAAGTGATCCGATCTAATAATGTGAAAATAACTATGCAATAATCACAGAACAGCTTAAAATAGTTAAAATGTTAATAGGGTAGGATAGTTTTTGTTTACAAAATAAGACACTTGATTTGGGCTTCGGTTTAGTTGCAATTATTTCACGTTACCCTACTTTCCATCATTTGACGCCCCTGAAACCTTCAGCTACCATAATTCCATATCTAATACATTACAGGACCCCATAAAACTGGCCCCACAGTCCCATAAAAATGACAATTCCATATCACACCTCCACAACATTCAAGTTCATTGTTACAGTGTGAAAGCTATAAAAGGGAAATGTGTGACGTCATCATAACCAAGTGCGTCATAGCCGAAGCTTAGTTACTTGAATGCCATTAATATGCATTAGCTTGGACAATGAAAGCCTTCTATTTGTAGACATCTCGTAAATGTCATTTTATTGTTGATGTCATCAGCTAAGACGACGGTAATTGATGAATGGGTACGGAAATGACAGGACTTTAATAGGTACAGTCCCCGGCAGCTAATTGACCCAAAATGGCGTCAGTTCATGAAAGTACCCGCAACAACCACCTAATCTTTTCAAATTAGATGGTGTTTAAACTGTAAAAAAGTGAACTCGATTGTGACCGCGAATCAATAGTAACACCGCGATATCGCAGCGAGCGAGGCAACAGCGCGGAGCGACCGACGGACGAGGCACATTGCAAGGCACGTGCTGTTTAGTAGGTACCTACGTCTAGAGAGTTACTATCGTCTCTTATGTTTCCAAGTTGAAATTTAAAAAAAAAACAATACCGATTTTTTTTTCCTAGTATAACTCAATAAATCAATAGTAGGTACTATAGATGGCAAATCATTATGCCACGTTAAAACACCCACTAAAACATTCCAGATTCTATCGTGGCCATCAAATCTAATCCTATAGCTAAGAGCACCTGTCACTGTCACTCATATGTAACATCACGATAAGAGTAAGCGACATCTTGCTTAGTTCACACTATACTAATTACCTAAATTCTCGCTTGAACACTAATGTAAGATGCAGGCTACCCTCCAAACCATAATCGTTTTCTATAATCACTCAGTGACCTCGCCATTCCTTGGTTTAATTAAATTCACGCCACCACAGGTCCAAATCACCCGACATTCCTCACGAGTCACCTTGAGGCCTCTCCACGAGTCCACATTAGCCGCCTCTCCCCGACCCTCCGCGCCGACCTTAGGTAATGAAGAGTGACGTTTATACAGCCGTGAAACGAGCCTACGCCCTGATGTACTGATAAAGAGAATAAAAGTAAAGCACCCCATAAAAACGCTTTACTAATATATATAGCTCGATTACCACTCACTGACTCACTGATTGACACGCCCGTTTAGTCTGAAGGAGTTCCCGGAGGTGAAAGTGATGTAGGGGGGAGTTGTATAGTTTAGTGATTGGACCAGAGGAAAACTATAGGGAAGTGAAAAAAACAAAATGGCGGCGGGTCACGTGATGCCATCTCCGCCATTTTCCAACCGATTTCGTTCAAATTTGGAACACGCGTCACATGGTCGACCTACTTTGTGATGAAATTGCAAAACAAAAGAAAAACAAAATGGCGGCGGAAATATAACCGATTGAAAATTTGGACATTTCAGACCAAACTTTGACGAATTAGCTGGCCTAGCACGAGCGCATGAGGAATATCCAACCAATTCCACTTCGTAGCATATATGATGTAGTATACCAGAAAATTGTCATTTTTGGGAAAAACAAAATGGCGGACGAGCAGTAAACCATAATATTTTCTCCATAAATTTTCCTATACGAAACGAAAGGATTACTGGCGTGCGGTAAATATCTATCAGTAACTATAGCGAGGCCGAAGGCCGAGCACCCTCCCGCGAGGCCGAAGGCCGAGCTCCGCGTAGGGCGAAGCCCGAAGCGATAGAACACCGCGAGGCCGTAGGCCGAGCTCCGCGTAGGGCGAAGCCCGAAGCGTCCCCTTGCCAAGCAGAAACAACTCCCCACCTTCCAAGTAACTTTTGCGAGGCCGAAGGCCGAGCCGGCCTGCGAGGCCATAGGCCGAGCTCCGCGTAGGGCGAAGCCCGAAGCGTCCCCTTGCCAAGCAGAAAAAAACTACCTACCTTCCAAGTAACTTTTGCGAGGCCGAAGGCCGAGCTCCGCGTAGGGCGAAGCCCGAAGCGATAGAACACCGCGAGGCCGTAGGCCGAGCTCCGCGTAGGGCGAAGCCCGAAGCGTCCCCTTGCCAAGCAGAAACAACTTCCCACCTTCCAAGTAACTTTTGCGAGGCCGAAGGCCGAGCCGGCCTGCGAGGCCATAGGCCGAGCTCCGCGTAGGGCGAAGCCCGAAGCGTCCCCTTGCCAAGCAGAAACAACTCCCCACCTTCCAAGTAATTTTTGCGAGGCCGGAGGCCGAGCCGGCCTGCGAGGCCCTAGGCCGAGCTCCGCGTAGGGCGAAGCCCGAAGCGTCCCCTTGCCAAGCAGAAACAACTCCCCACCTTCCAAGTAATTTTTGCGAGGCCGGAGGCCGAGCCGGCCTGCGAGGCCCTAGGCCGAGCTCCGCGTAGGGCGAAGCCCGAAGCGTCCCCTTGCCAAGCAGAAACAACTCCCCACCTTCCAAGTAATTTTTGCGAGGCCGGAGGCCGAGCCGGCCTGCGAGGCCCTAGGCCGAGCTCCGCGTAGGGCGAAGCCCGAAGCGTCCCCTTGCCAAGCAGAAAAAAACTACCTACCTTCCAAGTAACTTTTGCGAGGCCGAAGGCCGAGCCGGGCTGCGAGGCCATAGGCCGAGCTCCGCGTAGGGCGAAGCCCGGAGCGTCCCCACGCTACTACTACGATAATGTTTATTTAGTTGCGGCGCCTACAACACGAAAACAAAGCAGTCTCGCGGGCCGCGCGCGGCCCGCGCACCATGCAACACCTAGTTTATAAATAAAACCTATTAAATTACACTAAGTAAGTATGTAGTTTAGTTTAGATACATTATTCTAGACTTTTCTAATGATGTTCCCGTATAGGAGAGCACGAGGCAGTCTAGTCTAAACACAGAAGTATCGAAGAAACAGGAGCCTAGTCCTTGAAGGGACAAATTTGCAATCCAAATAAGTGCTGAAACATCGTGTCATGGAAAACAGATTCAATTCAGAAAGCGTTAAGTGTAATAAAAGAAAGACATTTCAGCGATTTGAAAATGGTAGCGGAAGTGGAAAGCCGAAACAGGTAAGGCAGATGAAGACAGTCGATAGTAAATCGGAAGTCAAGAGCTGTTATGAGATTTCAATGACTTTGTTGACAAGGAGTCAAGGAGTTGATAATGATGATGCTGCAGAGAATAGAGATTCTAAAGATCAGTGGAATCCAAAACAAATTCAACTACAACAATAACTCTGATATGCAAATAATGAGGAGGCACATCAAGTAAACGTTCTTCAATTATTTTTACAAGATAAGATTTAAGGCAGAAGGTATATCTGGAAGAAGAAGGATACCACAATATTGCTTAGTTGCAGTGATGCAATCATGAGCACAAGCACAAGATCACCTATTTGCAGCGATAATGAGATCTAGCCTAGTATTTATGAACAAGAGGGGTATCCAAGAAGGAATAGAATGGTTTTGTAGAAGTAGGTTGATTATATTACAATACGAAATAATATACATATTTAAATGTCCACACTGCTCGGGTACAGACCTTCCCTTAAATCGAGGGAGTTCGGACCATGATCCACCACGCGGGCCCAGTGCGGATTGGCGGATTTCACATGCCTTAGATTTAATAATATACATGAAAATAGATTCGACACCGAGCCGAGAGCACTGACCATAGTTTGCGGTCTAGTAAATATTGTCCTACAGTCGACAGCGTCAATCTACATAAAATCATTACAATCTAGGCCCTAACTGTAACGCAAAGAGTTACTCTTTCAGTGATGTCTACACCGCCGCTCTTTTGTTTTAGACAGCCGACGAACGGCTCGCTCGTTGATGCCACTTTCCCAGAAAAATGAGGTAAACGAATACAGCCAAGCCTATGTTGTTTTATTTGTATTAACGAAGCTAGGTCTAGGTATCAAACCATAAAAGGAAGGAAATTACGTTGCCGTTGTTGCTTTCTCGTTTACTGATTCTGAATTTTATCTGATGATATTTTAATACAGAACATGCACAATTTAACAAGTCTTATTACGATCATTCCATTACATGATAACAAATCCGTCAAACATCTAAATGTAGGGGCTAAAGGGCAAAAATAAATTTGAGTAGAAGAAGAAGACAAAAGTTCAAACTATATAATTTATCTTTGAGACATAAAGGAATTAAATGAACATCTGTATTATAACTTATGGAATGCAATAAATATATTGAGTATTGATTTCTCAACAGGAGATCCTATTGAGAAGTGGAAAAGGTTTCTCGGTACCGTATCTATATGTTGAGTATTAAATAAATATATATAAAAATATACGAGCACGAGCACTTTATACAAGAAAAACACGTACCTGTGGTGTTCCCCGACATATCGATGATACATTTGGAGTCGCGGGATATCTCCCGCGAGTTGAAAGGGCGGACCCTGACAGCCACCTTCACCGACGACATGGCTGCGTTTGTTCCTCTCGGCAGCCACTAACGCATCGGTACAGGCCCGGATTTACACCTATAAAAAACAGGCACTTTAGGATTTTAGGAAATAAACTCAAAGAAAAGGTGACTAAATCGGGGATGAGTGGGGTCAATATTTGCTAAAAATTAACATGACCAATTCTTAAAATGCTTTACTTCTAAAAGAGTTTTTCCAATAGGTAAAGTAGTTCCTGAGAAAACATCAACCGTAATTGAGACCCCCTATATACAAGCATCATCCTAACTTTTTCCATCTCCCTCTTTAACTGCTATTCTGGATAGGAACTACAGTGGCGTATTGTAGAAACGTCTGCTTCCATACAACGGCGGGTGTCATGGCCATGATGCCTTGAGTAGTCACGACTACAATTTAAATAAAAGAGGAAGAAGAAAGTATGATGGAGTTGTTTGTAACTCATTGTTGTGAGCTTTGAGTTTAGTCGTAGCAGAAGGTTGTTCCCATAGTAGCTGTGGCAGACGCACTTAAATGCTCTGAAGTGAGAACGGTTCGCTGTCATACCGGGGTGACTGCATGTCAGGATCATCATCCTAGCTGTGTATCAAATCCAGACCTAGAACCCCATGCACGGAAGTCAAGTATTTAACCGATTAAGTTACAACCGTGTCCTTCTATATGATACCAACCCCTTCACAAAGCCAAACCAGATCAATGTGAAGTGGTCTGTGAAGGGATAGGTCAAGTTTGATTACTGTCAAGTTTGGTTACTGATTAGGTGTGTTTTTTATGGCAAATAAACCTAATCTAACCAAACCGACGATTATCGAACTGAACTAAGATCAAGCGTGCCATTCAATCATATCACACAACCTAAAAGAAGGAAGTATTTCGAAATAGGATTGAATGAAGGTTGGTTGGTTACAATGTAATTTTGAACCACGATCCCTGTTGATTGTATTACGTATTCTAGACCTGAATATGTTTACGAAATTAGTATATAATATGTCTAAAAGACATACAAGCATATTAATGAAGTCAAATTCAAGATAACAAGTCAACTCACAAACAATCTTTCCATTAAATTCAGTAACGAAATGTCAAGGGAGGAAAATGAAAAGGAATATTCCTTTAGAGAGGCAGTTAGAGAAATAAAGACCAGTAATGAGGGAGTAGCGTGGGTGGCAAGGCAAGGGCGCGCATACCCCCAACTGAGATTATACGTCAATTTAGCAGACGATAACAATTACCCAGTCTTTGGGAATTAGTGTAAATGTCTTCGTGACGTCATTGACGGGGACGGGGAGGCTTTTCCTTTAAGTTAAGCCAAAATGGCTGGAATTGGCTGCTTTCCAAGTAAGGTAAGGTGGATATTACTTAATTAGTGAGTGAGCAATTAGCTGGATTATTTGAATTAGAGACGTGATAATACGAGTAGAAATGAAGGCTCAATAGGGAGAAGATGAAAACGGAAAGTCAAAGTTGGTACAAACGGGCTGAGATGAGATGCACGGAAAAGCGACTTGGATAATTAGCCCTCTCACACACACTTGAGAATCCTACGGAAGATATCAATTGTTCTCAGATGCGCTGAAATAGAAGTTGTTGCATGTATAGACTTTCAGTAGATTTTAGAACAGTTGATTCCCGTCAAACATACCGCATTGTTGTGAGTCAAAAGGTTTTCGAGAATAATCGAAATAAACAGACCGTTATATTTCTTGCACGTCTAAGTACAAAGGTATTTAGATACAGTAATGTAAGAACCAAGGCAATAGGTCAAGCGCCGGTTTAATTAACTATTAAACGAGCTTCACGGTCCGGCGCATGCGAAGGTAGGGTTGCGCACGCGCCGGTCAGCTGATTCGATACGTTTACAAACAAAGACTATTGATTTGTGAACATTTTTACTGTTTTCCGTAACACTCATATTTTAAAACTTTGTTTTTTGTCCTAAAATAAAAATAATAAAAATCAGTAGTAATATATGTGAAAATTTTAAACAATTCATAAGAAGAAACTGAGGTTTATGTTTTATATAAATAAACAAAAAAGTTACCTACGTGACACGTTCACTCAAATATTATGCAATTTTGAATTTTATCGTAGCACCAATTTTCCAACTTAATTTAAAGACCACAACACTTTCACAATCCAAATAATGTTCGTATGTCACACAACGGTCCGAATTGTCTAACATTATCAAGGCACAAATATGCGATGTAAAATAATCTCGGCACAACAAAATCCACAGTTACTGGCACAAGGTTCGCGTATAAAATGGTGAATGTTTTCCAGAAAGCGATCGCGAGGATCCGTGCCGTAATTGCCTACGGTCGAGTGCCCACGGAGCGCGGCCCGTCGAAAGTGTCGGCCGGCCGTCCGGTGCACTCCTCACGCACTTACGTAACACCCACTGCAGTCTACATCTTCAGCGGAATGCCCGCGGGACTCCACGAGATCGAAGGGGCGGCCATGAAAACGTGTCGCCGCAGAGATGACTCACCGCCGCACTAGCGCCCCCTACACATCCCAGATCCGGGAGCACATCGAAAGCCTAACCTTGGACACTGTACTCTATGGAGCCGCAATCACAGACGCTCGGGACTTACCCTGGTTTCCGTGCGACCGGGGACGGTTCCACTCGCGTTTTCACGTTTGTTTCCTGAGAGCTGGGCGCTCCGGTCAGGTCGCAACGTCAGCGGACATGGCGCGTCGCGAGCGGAGCGCGGGGCGACTGCGGGCCGGTGTCGGCGACGGCGGTGCGGCGCGCGGCGCATGCGTGCCGCGCCGCGCGCCCCCGCGACCGGGCCTTCGATCTAGCGGCGCTGCGCGACCCGCCGGCGCGCACCCACCGACACCGCAAATAACACAATCCACCAGCAAACCTGATGGTATCAACTGGCCGATGACGGTCTCTGATCACAGTTCAGTTGAGCCTAATTACTGTAATTGAGCCACATTTTTGACGTCACATTTCCTTAGGGTAGGGTTGTGAAAGGCGGGACATCATGCGTAATTCTGTTAGCATTGAACCGCAGTCGCCGTCATCCCCTATGCTGCGACGTATGAAGCTGTTTACTTAAATGCTCAGCCGGCCATGAATTATGGAAACATTGTCCGCCAGACGGCAATATGGGGTTATTCTGGTAACAATGTAGTAGGTAGAGCGTTGCGGGTACTTGGAAATGCAAACGACAGTGTTCTGGGGTCGTACAAAGTGGAAGGGAACTTGTAACGTGCATTCGAAGCACGTGCGCTTTGATTTCAGCGCCCTGATCAACTTGATGGGTGGCCCGCTTTGAATTTTAGACAAGCATTGATAGCTCTACCAGCGCGGCGATAGCGAGCGTGCTTCTAGAATTGCTACGCTCCTTTCAAGATATTTTCATCGACTATTTCTTTAAAATCTTGTCTATCACACGTAGCTTCCTACTTGATATTTATAAATACAGTACCAATTCTCATATTTTAAAAGAATCAAAATTTTACCTGAATCAAGTCCCTAATTAATCTTGTTCAAGGACCAGACTCCTCCAGTTGTATTAGAATAGGGGAAAATTGCGTGGGTCAAAGAACTACAAACTACGCATTAAGTTCGTCCGAACAGAACTGTGACGCAATAGCCGCGTATTGATTGCTCGGATACAGACAGAAGTTATGCCGTGGATATCCAAAGATTTATTTGCATAGAGAAAAAGCTATGTAAATCAGATTATGGAGACGAAATTGGATGTGGATTGCTATGGAGTGCTAACAGACCCTAGAAGACATTACAGATGCGGTTAATAAAAAGTAAGTTTGTGTTTTATAGTCACAAATAGCAACGTCCAATTGTTATAATCCAGTAAATCCAACTGTTATTTTAAAAAAAGAATGATAAAAACAAGTTTATGTAGTTTACGATGAAATTTTTAAGCCATTTTGGCTTAGAGACAATTTTGAGACTCGCTTCCACAATATTCAAATTTTTCAAATTGTCCTAGAAAAATATAGAATCGCCAAACAAAAATTAATTCTAAGAACGTGGAAACAAAGATATGACTTACTAGATTTAACGACATAGAACTGAAAACAAAACGGACCAAAACTTGCGCTTCTTAATAGTGATAATGAGACGTTCTTAGTACAAGACAATGGCAATAAAATCGATCACATCTATTGAAAGTATCGGAGCTGCGTGGAAGGGAATGTTACTGCCTACGCATTACCCGAAGTGCCGTTTGGGTTCGCATTACACATAACGTGCCAATAAAAGATGTTTATGGATGACCCCCGCGCTACATGTTTTAGGTCACCTTCAATATGAAAACCTTTTTTACTTATTTACAATATTATTTTTGTAATTTTGTTCCGAATATTAGGGTATGGTAACGCGTTATATCTGTTTCATATTGGGCATGTTGGTATTATTGGTTTTTATAGTGGTATTTACACAAATATGTTGTAGAAAATGATATAAACATCCTGTCAGTCCAATGTTGTACGCGGTCTTCCCCAATGCAAGTATCTCAACCCGATTCTCAGGCTCTTCACATACCTGTCAGCCGCACATCATCCCTCAATTTGGTCACGTCACGTACCTTGGCAGATAAACTCGTTTACATACTATATTCATTAAGTTGTTATATTCATTATTCACCAGGGAAGTCCTTCTAATCTCATCACCAGGGAAATGGCGGCCATCATCATGTTAGTTGGCTCGTAAAACGTAATTCATCACTGGGCATTCACCATTGGTGCCTACCGTTGCGAATTACGGACATTCTAACAACTTATTTTATTCCACCATCTATCCCCAAACTAACTACATCAAAAATAATGAAATAAAACTACATACCACATGCAGCATCTACGTCGACCCTTACGAAAATCACTTTGTTTACTTGTCTAAATATAGTCTTATATTCAACCTTTCCATCTGCTCCTCCCACAAGCTTTTCCACTTGATTGGATCAATGTGTTTACTCGTAACTTCACTTTCAATATAATATTAGCTAACCACAGTAATTATTGCTTTGGTGATTAAATTACACCTTTAATTTTCTCCTGAACTCAACTTGGCCAAAAACTAAGTAATGGCATGTAGTTCGAAGTTTTTTTAAAGACAATTGTTGGTAATTGTATTATAATTTCCACCACTTTAGTCTTAATTCGAAATACATAGACATATCGTCATGAACGACTTTGCTATTGAACTAATAAATATATCCAGAAGAACGTCCACAAAAACTAAAAAAGTTATAGATGCTGTTTCTGGTAGCTCTTTCTATAAAAGACGGACAGACAAAATCTTAAAGAAGGCTACATTTCAACGAACTAATTCGACAAACACAAAGAGAAAAGCTGTAACTCGAAAGAACTGTGAAACTAGATAGAAGTTCACAGATTCTCATAAGTATAGGTAATATCATGATAGTTCAGACTGGGCTACATTTCAATGTGTCACGAAAAATATAAGCCTCGTTGCGCAGTCGAGTAATAAACAAGACCCCATGACTGAATATTTAAATTCACGAGAATTCTAACAAAATTATGAAACAATTTTCACGCCTACTACGTCCAAGAATGAGGTTAACGCTTCGATCCTAAAGTCTGACGTCGGATAAACCCGATCGCATCACGCGAGCTCTACAATATAATACTCTACATTGTTTAGTTTGTAAAGAAACGAGAACGGTCTACCCACACAACCTACTTAGCGGCTTCGATAAATAATAATAATTTATCGAAACCTAGGTTATTACATATATGAAATGTAGGACTTGGAGAACTAGAGTACGTTCTTTATGACATATCTGAATACAGTCACTTCACTGATACAACTGCGATGCGACTTGTGACTATATTCAGATCCGCCAATAATACATCCATACGAGTACAATGGGTATTCTTTTTCGTCAAGTCATAGGATAAGACTTAAATTTGACAAAATAAAGATAAGAGACTGGGTTACAACAATTTTTCAATTAACATCAAAGATAATAATGGTTAAACTGAGGCGGTGAGGGGTTATGGTCTCTAGTATGTTGTGACGTTAGCAACCAGTGACGTCACATTCTCAGTAATAGCTATTGACATCTCTTCTAACTATTGATTACTAAACCTCAGTAACTATTTAATTTGTCAACTTTAATGAATAGCCTCTAGTTTTCGATGCCTTATCTAATAACAATTTCGTATTGCGAGAAATACAATCGGCTATGTAAGTATGTATGTTGAAGCAGTACCAACCGTGTAGTGTATATGCACGAGCAGTTCCAATTTTACGATATTTGACTCGCGACGTGAGACAACCGAGGTGAACAACCAAACAACTACTCGTATATTAGAAATATTCTATATTGACTACCAACAACACTCAATCGTAAAAACTGTGAGCAAGAAAATTTTAAATAGTTGAGAATTGCCTTACTTAATTGATTCTTACGAGGGAGTGACCATATTATTGATGGTTATCCCGTAATCCAATCACTACAGCGTAGACTCTGTTACAAAGCAAGTTTTAGTCTACAGGGACAATAATTCCTAGACTCAAAACTTTGTTCCAAGCCTGAGCAGATTTATACGTGGTCAGTAACTAGAACCGCAGCTTAAACTATCCTCCTGGGACGGAACATCTTTACCTCTTCTAAAGTTTTCAACGGTTTTCGGATATCCACTATCAATCTTAGTCGAAACTATTCGGATAAAATAAATTACTTCGTCTTATCCCTAAAATAATTCATTCTATCACCTAGCTAGACTGGAACCTTCTACACATTAAAGATTGCTAAGTGACAGGAGTATGCTTACAGATTTTAACAAAGCGTACATTGGATAATTTATCGTACACGTTATTCTCGTCCACATTAATATCGTCACGATACAATAGGAATGCAAAGTGTATGGAATAGACGGGCACGGCATGACGTTATCGTAGAGGGAAATATAAAAGCGTCTTCATAATATTCCGTACAATTTGCCTTTCTATTGTATCGTGACGATAAAATCGTACCGTGCGGTGCTACGATAAATTATAAAAGCGCCCAATGAAGCGATATTAGTTCGCAAAATTCCGTGCTCTCTCGCAAAGGATATATGGTGAGATGTAAGTAATGCAACTATGTTACAAAGAATAAAACCGAGCTAGAATTCTCAGCTGTACAGTACACAACATATTTTACAGTCCAAGGTTGCACACTTAAAGACGCCGAGCCGAGGAAGGACGACTCTCGAATAAAATTGAATGTTCAATTTGCTCTCTCACTTTTATTTTGCACACACTTTATAAACTGTAGAATATGTAAGAGCTTATTCAAGAGAAAGTAATATTTTTTACTGATGGTGAGGATAATAATAATAAATGGTTGTGGTAAGTATGAGATAGAGAACTGGATCTCATGGAAGCTTTTACAAATCGTAATCATGAATATTATCGACAACTAACAGAGTTATTTATAAGGTTTCATCAAGTAAAAGTTGTCTAGCCATCAACCTAACAATTTAAAATATATTTATTAAGTATAATGTTTCGTATAGAAAGTTGCCAAAAACCACGCCCTGACGCGCACCACCATCTAAGGAGTTGCAGAAAGATAACTAAAAACCCGAAAACGTTCTAGCTAGCGTCTTAATTACGGGAGAGTTTCTCAATTTGCGAATAAGACCTTAATTAGAAACAAACGCGTTTGCCGACCCAATTAGAGTCTAATTTGTTGGACCTTTGTTGCTACGGGAATAGGACAGCGATCGTCGACGTTACCGACGACGCTCTGTAAACTCGCTTACTGTTTTAAGCATGTTTACAAGAGGGCATTGTTTAACTTGTATTTCTCTGTTCCTTTGTTTTCGTCCTATTATTTCGTTCGTAGCTTCTGTTGTGGTGCTTCGCATCCATGGGTGCCTCTTTTGTTATTATACAAATAATATAATGAATATTTCTTTAGATGAATTCCCGACTTTACCTACGTTCTGTTACAATGATATTTGCGAAGGTATATTTTATAACAAGATAGAAACCGAGGGATCGTGAGAGCTTGCACCTGATACTACCCAATGTCTGTAATAATTTAATTAATTTAACCTCTGACTGTTAAGATATACGTTGATTTTGTTCCTTTTGATCGGACATGCGCCTTTTTGCCATACGATTAAATAAATTAGAAGATGAGAGGGCGATGTTTATTAGACGAAGCGAAGTTGGTGTACTAGGATTGCAACAGATGTCCATCGTCTCTGTCTACCCCTGGCGAGAAAAGCATCAGCTTAAGTAGTGATGGTGGGAAATTTTTAAATTCACTTAAACACATTTATGTAGAATAACCAACGAACCTAACTTTTTAATTGTATTCTATAGAGACCAAACAATTTGCTTAGTTCAAAATCTTCAAGAGTACTTCTTTAGAAAATATATAAACGTATTTTCTAAAGAAGTAATAAAAAAGTAAACTTAAAGAAATGTTTTAATACCGCCGACAAAAAGCCAATACATTATGTCAAAGGCTTCATCAAAGATCAAACATCTTGCCACCTTTTTACGAAGCCCTGCGGCTGCAGACATCTCGAGTCACTCATGAATATTTTAATATTTAACACATTGGCTCAAAGGATGTCGGCCAAGCTTGTTTGTCCTCGTCCAAGGCACACTTCAAAGGCTAGAAGACGCTATTGACTGCAGGAGTACCTTCGAGGAGACTGATAATCACGAAACTTGAAGCTAACGTGATTTTACGACAGCTACTCATGATAGTGGTACAGAATATCTGAAGTCGCCATTTATCTCACACATGACACGAAAATTAAATGATGAATTAAAACAGTTATATTATTGATAAAATTATTATTTGTTTATTAAAGTTTATAGCAAACCCAACAGCGCAGAAACTAGTAACAACAAGCTAAGTAACGATTAAAATGATAATGTTTAAATTCCACCCGCAAAATTATGAAGAAAAACCTTCAACTTTCTTTCTCTAAGAATATAGTGGTTATTGCGGTAGTCGATTATTTGAAAGGAAATCCAATTTAAAGTTTAATTAAATTACACATCGCTCCTGCGGCCATGAGCTAAATCTTCTAGCGCTAGCTATAATAGCCAGCTAGACCAAGGCTAGAGACACGTACGAGCACCGCGCATACCGAAGTAGGACAATTTATCCTTGTTCTATGCATAAAGATGTTGGAATAAAATTCTAGAATAAAGGCACTGCATTTTGTAAATGTGGACCCCTGACTGGTGAGACAACAAAGTGAATTACAATAAAAATACAGGACGTGAAACTACATAAACAATGAATTTATCTATTACATAAGCAAACCACATGAATCAAATCATTTATTTGCCAGAATACATGAAATCTCAGGACAGTAAAACGCATTGTACAGTACACTATTCTACTTGTATACAAGTGTGCAAAGTTTTTCAATTAAATAATCAATAAAAATGTCAGAAGAAATAAAAATAATTAATGTAAATGTCATGTAGTAAAAACGTAGTAAAAATGTCAGTGAGAGGAATGAACAGAATGATCTGTTCAGAAAGTCTACCGGAACATTTTAATAACACTTCGATCTAATAAATAAAACCGTCAGCTACGTCGCTCATCGATTAGCATTGCGATCCAGCGAGGTAACGGTGCCTGCGTATTTGGCATACTACTGGTTTCTTTTAACATTTTACTATAACATAATAAATTAATATTATTCGTAAATACAAAGTATTATCAAATCCGGCTCGAAGGACCATAGAGCTGTCTAGACCATAGAGCCATAGAATTCATTACATCTTCCTTAATAACTCTCAATAAACTGCAATTCAAACTTATGGTTACAACAATCGTATGTAGATACAAACATGACATTACGGAAACGCTAGAGGGTGGGCGTAGTTAAAGGTCACACAAGGAGCGCAGTAATTTTCTCAGTGAATATGCCAGTAATGCACTGTGCAATGCCCATCCCACGCGCTATCTACACTGCGTCACACACCTATACGTGTCTCACCCACATAACAGACAGCTTGAAAACAATAGGTGAATAGACGTAGTACACAGAGTTCAGAGAACGAACGTAGACCAACGCGAGTGTCTTATATTGTAAACAATAATATTTGACTAAATTTTTCTTATTACATTATGTAATTCTCATATTCCTGCTGAAGAGAACTGTGAAATCAGTTTTTCGATATCTCAATTAATACAGAAGTTATTAAGCGGTTAAGTCGAGTGATGGGGATTCCCCCACCTCCACCTCTTTTTAGATAAACGGTCTTTAGTATGAACTTTGTATGGCGCTACCTCAGTATGATGTCACAGCCACAATACAATCTGTTTCTGTCTCTTTCTAACCCAGCTTTTCTAAATGCCTGTAGTTACTTCATTTTTCAACTTATTTCAATTTTGATTTCACAGTTGATCATGGATTTATGTCTATTTTGTAATAATAATGAAAAACAATGTATGGTATAGACATTTGCTCTTTCCCAAATTGTAGCCCCACATATTTTTTATTTTTCTTTATATTCTACTAGCGTTTACGAAAGTCAATGCCACTTGGCTACGGGCTGTTGTGACGTAACACTGAAGGCCATTTGCACCTAGCCACATAACCGGGGTTAGGCATTTAACCCCCCTTCAGATTTCCAATTTCTCATGAACCAAAGTTAATCCTTGTCAAGCAATAGGTTAACCGTGGTTAAATACATTTGAGCCGTTTGTTGATGACACATTTTAGAACGGTTCGCCTCAAGCAATTCACCGAGAAAATGTAGTATTTAGATTTACCAAGGGCAGAAGAACTTTATAACTTTCAATACATTTAATTGCAATGCCACAATGTGGTTTATATAGGCAGTATAGGGCAATAATAATAATTTTACGACAATAAGAAATACTTACTCTCACTACAAAGGAATTAATATCATTCTAAGTACCACAGCGATTTTCTCATTATATCAGGAGCTCTTTGCGCGACCCACGCAAGTACAGTCGACGGCACATCAATAGTACACATGGGAAATTATGCGATAGCAATATGATGTATTGAAACGATATTATGTAACTTGTTATACTGACTGTACGTAATTAGTACAGTATCGCGTGTTATCGTTTCATTCACCTGTTTTTGTAAATGAAGTAGGTACATTATCGAAAACAATCTCATTGTACATTTTAATACTTATTATGATTTAATATCATGACACAGACAATAAGAACAGTACAAGTCCTAAGGATTACAACAAGGGGAAAAAACGATAGTGAGATATCTTCTTCTTCTTAGCCATCTTCTACCAAATTCTTGGTGTAGGCCTGCTTCAACTGCTTCCATTCCGATCTGTTTTAGGCAGTGAGAGTCCAGTTGCTGCTCGCCATCTTCTTTATGTCATCTTTCCATCTCATCTGTGATCTGCTGATTGGTCTTTTCTGTTCCCAGGGTCTCCAATCAAGAACGGCTCTACATCAATAATCGGTTTTTCGAGCTATGTGTCCTACCCATTGCCATTTAAGCTTCGCCCAGTTTACCAATGTCCGCGACCCTGCTGTTTCCTGAGCCATCTGTTGGTTTTCCTATCTCTTCGTGTAACCCCTACCAGTTTTCGCTCCATCGCTCTATAGTGAGATATTTTAAATATACGGGTAGAGCCAGGCTTCTAAATAAGCCCTAGGGTTCAAATCGAAATCCTATCGGAAAATCTGGAGCGGAGATCGTCGCTAGGCAACGATGTAGAATTGTCAGAACGAACAAGGAAGGTACTTTGTTATCTAAATCTTATCAAATTTTAGTATCCTAAAACCCCAGGGATCACAGACAGACACTTCGTAGCTTTATTGTAAGTAAATTGTAAAGGTTGCCCTTTGACCTTTAAATTGGGTAGGTACGTCTAATAAGATCTAAATAGTATCGTTGCCTTTTCAATCAATTCAGATGTGAACTTTTAGTAATGTCAATTTACTTTAGTGAGCGTACAACTAAACGCACTTGTGGCAACAAGTCTAGCCACACAGAACAATAATGCTTAGAAGAGATTAAAAATACCATGCGGGCGTGGCAGTATAGAAGCTTAAACTTGCATTGTATGAGATTCAAGTGTAAAAAAATGGCTACACTGCCACGCCTACATGGCATTTCTAACCTCTATAATTGTTATGTGAGTCTACCACCCGTACTAAGTTAAGTATCTGTAAAGGTTTTATGTGAAAAAATAAAACTGAAATTGAACTAAATTAAATGGTAATAAAATAAAGTATTGACAAAATTGTCGAGTATTAGGAATCGGTACACGTGTTTATAAGGAAATGTTCGTGGTTGTTACGTTCTATGTCAATTTCAAGCCGATATAAGATTGAATTTCTGTTGGTGTCTTGTGATAATTGCCCGACTGACGAAATAGAGGGTAATGGTTCTCGAATGCATGTATGTAAATATGTCGGTTCGTTTGTGTTGTGGCCTACTACAGCCTAAAGGTTGTCGCAGACGTAACGCCCCGTAAAGTGATAAGGTGTCGTTAGATTTTGTGCCAAAAAACAGTATTTTCGGTGTTAGTAATAATTCCTTTAAGTACAAAGTTCGGGACTACAAAACAATATTTCCAGAGAAAGTGAATATAAATTTCAAAAACATTTTTGTAAATGACTTGGGATTTTTTTTGTTAAACAACTGGCATACCCTGGAATATATTGCTTTTCTCAGCAGTTTTGTTAACCAAATTACACATCAGTCAAGGGCAATGACCTCTGTAATCCGCAATCCAATGACTAGGGGGCAGAGGTCACTTCGCAAATAGGATTAAACCACAGTCGCTTGATAATGGCCCCTAGGACATTGACCTTCGGAAAGTATTCAGAGGCATCGGCACCCTCATCCGTGTTCCAGAGCAACGCCCTTAGATAACGTCTAAAGGATACACAAACTCCGAATCATTATATAGGTCTAACGCAGAGAAATGTGTATAGGAGAGATATTATGGTTGGGATTTTTTTTAAAGCACTCAATTGTATTTTGAAAATTCATTACAATTACATAGAGTACACTACTCTAAACTATTTACTAGTAAAAGAATTTTTACAATCGGTCAAGTAAATTTTGAGAAAATCTCGACCTTTTTGAGCCACCCTGGGGCAGGATTACTTCAATAATACTTTGTTATTTCGTGCCATGGCGACCTTAAAGTAAGCTTAATAAGGTCGTCATGGTACGAAATAACAAAGTATCATTGAAGTAATCCTGCTATAAGACTTCATGGTAAGGGCCCTGTATACTTTTCTCAGTTTTCGACTCCACACAATAATATAGGGTACCTAGTTGCCAAATAATTTATTTTACCTTACCTAAATAAACTCACGTGATAAGTATTTATAAACCTAGTAAAAAAACTAATTTGACATTTCACACTTTAAGTCACGTATATATAGCTAATAACAGTGTAATAATATTTCGACGAATTGATAACCTCCTCCTTTTTTTTGAAAGTCGGTTAATAAATAGAGATAAATACATTATTACATAAGTCATACATAACGTCAATTTATGAACGAATCAATGAATTATGCAATACATAGAGCCTGTTAGCCGCAGAGCCTGGAGCAAAGGTCGTGGGTTCAATACTGCAATCAATATGCGTCATACGACGCGCTCTCCAACCGCTCATTGAGAACTATTTCTGTCTTTATAATCACCCTTTAAATGAACTTTTCGTACAGGGTTGCTAAATATAGCAGACTGTTATGTACAGAGATAAGTATACAGGAGGCCTCAATAAGGTTGAGATTTTCTCAAAAACTACTGGACCGAATTTAATAATTATTTTGCAGTTACATAGTTTTCACTTTTATCTATCAAACAGTGAAATAATTTTTGCAATAGATCAAGTAGTTTTTGAGAAAATCTCAACCTTAAAAACTCTCCTGTACACCTTTCTCTGTGTTCCACCGTACGTTTGCATGTGGTGAGTATATTATGTGACTAATTATGGAGAGTGGTGACGAATTACAATTGTGAATATGGAAGAGGATAAGTAAGAATTAGTAAGATTATTCAATTAACAGACCCTTGTAGAATCATGTATAGTTCAAACTCGTATGGATAGGCTGACAGGAAAAGATTATCATTACAGAATAAACGATTCTTTTCTTATGTAGAGATTTAACTATTACAAGCATTTAGTAAAATAATGTAATTATTTAAACATGTTGCAAGTTTTTTGCCACTTTTTCTCCTCGGACCACTGCTGCCAAAGTGGTGTACGTAAACGTAAATCAAATAAAAATGATGATATGCAAAAATACATCCTGCACAATGTATTTTTCTGCAGTAAATGATATGAATCAGGTTATGGCCCATGGAGTACGAGACCTGCGATATAACTATGGACCGTTGTACGCTAACAGCAGATCAAGTGTAACACTTTGGACCGTTCTTATTATCTGCGTCGTAAGATTTAAAATCGTACTGCAAGTGTTACCATTGATCTGCTGTTGTCCGTACAGCTACTACGTGTTTCGTAGCAGATTGCTACGACTTCCTATAAAGCTGGCATTACCTATTTCTATCGTGGTCCTAGAAGTTACGACCGCTACGGGCATTCTACTTCCTGTCGTAGCGTGTCTACGTGTTTCGTAGCAGACCGCTACGTCTACTATTCAATATACAATGGGGCATATTACCTTTCTCAAAATGATTATAATATCATGAAATAAGCGTGACAGTGATAGTACTATCGCTTTGGTATAACGCCGTCTCTGTTCAACGTCTCTTATATAGATTTGAGAATTGAACTTAAGGCGCATTTGCATTCCGAAATGGGTCGAAAATGAAAATGACGTTCTAAAAAATGATTCCCCTTGAAATTATTGTGTAAACTGAATGGCTGATAAGTAAATGTATACGAAAATAAAATTTCTAAAGAACGAAACAAAAATATCCATATAAAGTCGCAACACGCTGAAGAAATAAGTTGAAGAAAGTCATTAATAAAGTTTTATAGCAAGTCTTGGCAGTGGGCGTTTTCTCGCTAACTGGGGGTGACAGTATACACCCACGTCACCTTACGTAAACTCACTCGATTGCGAGCAAACTTACTACAGTTGCTGTAGTAAGTTTGATCGCTAGCGAATAGGTACGGACGGTAGGTACAGTCGAAAACAGAGATAGGTAAGGGTCTCAATAAGGTTGAAATATTATCAAGAACTACTAAACGATTGTAAAAATTTAAGTTTAAAGTACCTATACACTGTGTGTAACTGTAATGAAATTTCAAAAATAGCTTTTTGAGAAAATCTCAACCTTAATAACTTTCAGTGTACAGACACTTTATCTGTGTCATATCGTATGTACAAGGTTTGTGATCGGTGGGATTTGTGTGTGTATGCGTGTGTGCGTATATGCCTGAAACCGATAATACAATTTAGTGAAATAGCTGCATCATAATTTGTGTTTGAAAAATGATAACGTCACCCGAAGGCGATGCTTTGAAAGCGTAACCGTGTTTTCACTAAGTACAATCCAGACTGGCACTAAGAAGCATTAGGGAATACGAAAAAAGTGCAAAATGAGGCCAAGGAGTCAGATTAAGGGGACGGAGAGCTGCTGCCGTATGCAAGTTGTCATCGCAACCAACGCTGGAACCTCATCGAAATTAGTTATAAATAAGACAACCAAAAAGTTATCACTGTGTATATTTTTTGAGAACTAACATGGGAATTAGATTGGACGATCTGGTTCCTACATCTCATCCCACAGCAAATGTTTTATTTTATATATATAAAAAACATGATCGTCTCGTTAACTGATAAGGCGTTCAGATGAATCTGATTCAATAAATCGAATTGTTTGGTCGTCATTGTTAAAATAAAGTGGTATGATGATAGTCGTTTTTGTTTAGGTACATAATATGCTGTGAGATGAGGTATACGTATGTTGCGATAATAATATTATTGCAGAGTGATCCCTGTACCACAGCCTTAAGAGTAATGCATTCGCGACATTACGACCGCTCAAATCTGGGGCACATGGGGTCACAATAAAACCGCCTGAGTACCCTCATATCGTGACGCCCCCTCCGGTATTGATGTCATAACACGAGCGACGGAAAAATTATCACAATCTATATGTATTGGGAGATGTGAATCGTGGTAAAGCCGTCGAAAGAGTACTCGAGAATAGAAAAAAATCTATGGGAATGACATTTGCTTCTTCACAATTCACAAATGACCCAGGACGGACCGTCCTGGAGAAAAATAACCGACCCAAAATAAACGACATTTGCTTTTTAGTTAGCCAAATGTTAATACAGGTACGGTCGAAGACCAAGAAAGGTGTACAGTAGAATTTTTAAGGTTGAGATTTTCTCAAAAGTTACTTGACCTATTGCACAAATTGTTTCACTGTTCGATAGATAAAAGTTAAAACAATGTAACTGTAAAAGAATTATTAAATCGGTCCAGTAGTTTTTGAGAAAATCTCAACCTTATTGAGGCTCCTGTGTACTTATCTCTGTCTTCGACTGTACATCTAGGTAACGGCGAATTTTTTTCTCCATTTAAGATATTAAGTAGCCAATAACAATACGTAATATACCCGTTCTATTTCGCTCCGACCATCGATCTCTCGACTATATTTGGTCGCGCGATCCATCAATCAGAGTGATGCATCGCTCGCGTCGCTACTCATACTCATCAGTACTCTATTAAACGGGCGGTAAAAGTCTAATAATGTCCAGACAGAATTACAGTGGAAAAGTGATACTTTTTGTACTGTCAGAGGTGAGAAGGTAAAAATAAAGAATGGAAAATGTATTTCACAGCCATCGTTTCTTTGTTGAAATAGTTTTATGTCTTTAGCATTAAACTATGGTGAACCATTACTTGAAATTATTATACATGATCTCGCTACGAGTAGGTATACAAATAAACAAACTAGTTCGGCCTAGGCTATATCGGTTTATCCTATCGCGTATAGGCAGAACTTACTTTGGCCTTTTATCCTGAAATCGGGGTTGGCCGGTAACATATAAAAAATTGTCTCAAGTGTGTTGAAAATCAATCAAATCATTTATTTGCGTGAATGCAAGTACAGGCGACAGCACATCTACATAAACAAAACAAAACCAATCTAGGTCGTATTTACTTACTGCTAGCGTGTAGAGCCCGTCTGTTACACTTGATGCCGGCGACTGTATGCATAATAAGCTGACACAGTATATTTATCAGATCCTTGTCTACCACTTACACGGCATGCAAGTATTAATGACAGGTTGATTGTTTATTAAATATCAAGAGCATATGCATGCATATGAGACCCTTAAAAGTGCATGCGAGTATAAAATTTACATTTTACAGTAGGTACAGTTAACAGCAGATCAAGTGTGACACCTTGGACTTTGGACCGTTATCTGCGTCATAAAATTTAAAATCGTACTGCAAGTGTTACCATTGATCTGCTGTTGTCCGTACAAACGTGACAGGTGTATGCTCGTAATAACCGCAAATCTTGGTTCGTTGTCATTTACTGTAAACTAACGAGGTTCTACAATGGATCAATAATGTTTTAGGTGTAGGTACTACAAACAGTGTGCGTCTCTATACCTACTTAGCGAGTGTCGGTCTACGGTACTAAAATACTATTCTGAAATTTTTTTCTGCTTTGTTGTGAGAGAGAATAGCGCACTCCACGGGTTTACCCGTGAAGTTTTCTTTAGAAACAGTAAAAAAATGATTTCAAAAAGTTTCACATACTACAGCTAGAGTCTAAAGATATGGTAAAAATTTATTTTATTTTATTTGGGAAAACAAACAGTTATACAATGTGTATACTTAGCATAAGCTTACGTACTAACATAACAGAGGTACTTATTGTATAACCAGCAACGTTATCCACAGATTACATTTTAAGATATGTAGGATTTACGAAGTGAAGCTTAAATTATTAATAAGTATTATTCTAAGTTTAGGTAGTGAAAGAGTCCTAAATTTTGAGATTTTTTTTATATTACTTTGTTTTAAAAGGTATTCTGGTACCTATTCGTATAGGTATTAATTGCATTGCACATCTCGAATTATTATGGCAATAGGTGTTTTCTTCTAATATCTAAACCTACACCATAAGAGAAAGCGGGACGCCACCCCTAACAACGACTTTTAGCATGCGTACTTTGAAATTGCCACAATGATCTTACAAAAAAGAATACGAGAGCTACATAGTACTAGTGCTCGTTAATGTATGCAAGCTAGCGCCATTTTTTTACTACATCTAGCGAAAAGTACGTTGGTCTGGTTCGGTTTCCACATTTAGCGCAATTTCAAGCCGTTATAACTTCCTCCAGCATGGATTATCTATCACAAAGCGTAATGCCTCTTGACAGGACCTAAGAGCGAACTGACAGTCGACAAGTATTAATTTATCAAGCGCATTGTACTGCGGGTAGCGGGCAGGTAGGCAGTGGGGGCCGTCTGTAGATAGGTAAGTAGAGGGTCTAGGGCTACTACTACTACTGTATTGGAAAAAAAGTATTAATGAATTTATTATAATGGAAATTGTATTATGTAATTGTAAAGTATTGTACTTAAAAGTACCAAAAAATTCAGATGGTAACGGAAATATGCTGCAATACTACAACTTTAAATATAAATGCTAAAAAAATTCTAGCCGTGGGGAGGACTTGAACCTGCGACCTTGTCATTCCGTGAAGCGCTGGTTCAAGTCCTGCCCACGGCTGGAAAATTTTCATAAATTAAATATGTTCGCCGAACATGGCATAATGCATAAAACAAATTCTGAGAAAAACTTTAAAGTTCAAAAATGGAGGACATGAATGCCGCCTTAGGGGAGGTACAGCAGTGGAATGACATGATAAAGTTAAAGAAACAGTAAGCGACAAGATGTGATGTCGCAATAGTTAGTAGTATTATAGAATATGTGACGTCAAATATTGGTTATACGCTGATTGGGTATACGCTGGGTATAAACAAAGAACGCTAATGACATACTACAAATATTTGAGTGGTTTTTCAACAATATACCTGAATAAAATTTCGTTATTTCATTATTAAGCCGACTGTTTTCTTTCATTAGTATATTTTTTGGTTTTGTTTTAAGATATATTTAACAGTGACATTTCAATCAATGTACTTTTTATTTTAGTTAAGTATTATTACTGCAAAAAACATCAGTCAAAGAATGTGGGACCCGGCAATTATTCAGAGTACGTACCTGCTCTAGGCTGCAAAGCCTTGTAATCTAAAGGGATTATATTAAGCCGCTGGCATTTGTGTTTCTATTATGAAAGTGGAGGAATTTTAATAAGATTAGCTGTATTTAGGGGAATTACAGTACCTACAGCTACAGTCGACATCACATCAAAAGTAATACTAATGGCGTTACAAATTACGGTGCAAAATAGTTAAACTGGACCTAATGTACTGTCCGTTATAAGTTATACTTCTTTCAGTGTGGTTTAGTAACAAAACCTATCTTTACAGTTGTTGAAGCCTCTGACATGACCTAACGACTGCTGTTAAACGACCACAACCGGGACCAACTCCTTAACGTGCTTTTCGAGGCACGGATGGTCAGCTCAGATGGAAATGTCACTAGCGGTCACCCTTCTAGACGTATAGCGCGCCAAACGTTGATTTATTTGTACGATGGATTTTAACGTGTGGTAGTAACTGGACTCTGGACTCCGAGCCCCTAACATAACTTACTATAAGTATCGAAATAACCTCGAGTTTTAGCGTCTATACAATGCCATGGCACCTTTTTATTGCTTGGGAGTAGCCTTCAAAGCTTATTCAAGGTCTTGAAAAGTACATTGTGAACGGACATAGTACTGCATAGCCTTTAAATCAAAATTTAAAGTTCTTACTTACGGACTAAGCGTACGGCATAATCGGTATACGAGTACAAAGAAACGTCTGTACTTGAAGCAATGCGTATGCAATTAAGCCCAGATCCACTATGCCATATTTGACGCGCGACATGTTGCTCAACATGTTGAACGGCTACGAGAATCTTGGGGTACCATTGGTCATGTTGCGCACCAGCTGGAAAAGTCGCGCGTTGTTGTCCAACGTTGCCGATCTTGTTGAGCATCACGTGTTGCGCGTCAATTGTTGCCTATAGTGCATACGAGGCTTTATTGTAACCTATATTATTCGTACATTGTAACGCTTAGTCAGTACAAGGCTTTAGAACTCATACCTAATTTTATATTCACAGTTTCAGGCTCGGAATGAAATTTCCAAGTTTGCGCATAACTTGCTGACAACGTGACGTGCGAGATGGGGTTGCAAAATTTAAAGCCTTTTAATTTTTGAACGTCAAACTTCCCAGCTTATTTCACACCACGTTTAACACAGAAGTTTATTTTGCGAATATTTTTATCGGACGCGGAATGTTGATGTTCTATTATATTTTTACTGTAAATGGTCTAGTTTACGAGTGTATTGGTTAATGGACTTACGCGATTTCCAACCTTATTGTTATAGATTTCAATGGACCATTATGCTGTATAAAATTCATACGAAAACGTCTAATAACTATTGTTTTGAAAAATTCAGATGTGAATTTCACGAAACATTGATTTCCAAAAGCGATCATAATACCATTACCGTTTCGGGTAAGGATACTTCAGGGATAATTCTTTTTAGAGTAGAATCATAAGCTCCACTGATTTGTGTTTTCTAATTAAAATTACATTAGCCATTCTTTTCTTTTATGTACTGTTAGCATTGATCTTCTAACAATAGGAGATCAATGAATGTTAGGAATATGTTAGGAAAAAGATAACTTTGTGTCACGTCAAATACGTATTTTGAAGCAAAATATCGTAAACCAGAATCGCTACCATTATATAGTGTAATGCTACGGCCAGCAAAAAGGTCGTTCGGTGGCGATATCTGGCCTTTAGGTCTCAAAGAGAACCCTTCGCTGGAAGAATCCCATTATGCGACACATTACAATTCATGAGATAACGTTACATCTGCACTGTGTGTTGACATTATTATATATCTTGGTTTGTGTGTGTATTATTCTCATGAAACGCGGTGATCTCTTTCTTAACCAAGTATAAGTGTATACCGAAGCCCAAATCAAGTGTCTTATTTTGTAACCAAATGATCGTCTAATTACCTGTTGTGATGTAACACAGAAGGAACTGATTGATCGAACCTGTTCATCATTGCGAAAATAAAGTGATCCGATCTAATAATGTGAAAATAACCATGCAATAATGACAGAACAGCTTAAAATGTTAATAGGGTAGGGTAGTTTTTGTTTACAAAATAAGACACTTGATTTGGGCTTCGCTTTAGACATAAGTGTTTGTCAAACCCACCAAGTAAGATAAGGTCATATACTGTTTTAAACACGAACTCAGTGTGAGCACGCACTTACAACAGTCAAAATTGTATGAAAAGTGACAGTTTTATAAGACCGAACTCAAACTCCACTCATACTCAAAACTTCCTATAACTATCGGCATATGAGCCTTAAACTTAGATACCCCTGTAGAGCTCTATTACCTACCTGGTAGAGCTACAGCTAGATCTGACTGACTCTCTCGTTAGCCCTCAAAGGTTACATGCCGTAAGTTTAGTGGGTAAATTGAAATGTTCATTGAACATTACCTAAAGCGAAAGTGAGGCTATAAAAGCTATAAACGTTACATATTGTAAAGTTTATGACCTGATTTTGTGTAGCCTGTTTACAACTGCAATATTGTATAATACTGTAATATGGATCATGTAGTCAGGCCTATAAGGGCAGTTTTATTAAAATAATACCGTAATAAAGTTAAATATAAAATTACTTCAATTTTACGAACAAAAGACCAACCAACATTCACATACATATTATAAATAAGTAATTGTCTGAATTATATACCCATTGCGTCAAATCGTCAATATCCGAAGTTTTAAGTAGCCTGAAAACTGTTGTTATAAACGTATTAATAACTAATGAAGGTACCTACTTACATTAGTTATAAAGATGTAATGATTATTTGTTATCATTATCAAACAAACATTCGATATACATGCAATTCTAAACATCAAAATAAGAAAGGCTATATTCACCTCATCAAGTTTCATTGACCGTGAAAAATCATCGATAAACAGTACCTTGCGAGACAACAATGGCCGAACGTTCATAATAAAAGCAACCCGCGGAAACGGAATCGTTCACATCGATTGACGTGCGACGGAACGGCGCCATTGGCCAGCGCACGTGACGTCACGCGCGGTATCGACCCGACGCCCACGGACGCGCATGCGCCGACATCTAAACTCGCACGCGATTGGTCCGCGCGCCTGTTGACAGGACGTAATGAATTAAAAGGTTCGATGGAATTAGTTCTGAAAAAGCCTCAATTTGCGACTCGAACCCGCGGCGCAGGCGAAAAGTTATTACGAGAGTGCGTCATACGATAGCTATTCTATCCCAAATTAAGTTACTAAAGTCAATGCCTTGGAAAAGTTTTATTTCTCCTTCATAATGGGATGTTTTATTTTTCAGATCACGCATTCAACGTCTGGAATTCTCATTTCAGTAGTGGGACGAAGGTTTATGAAATCATACTCCACAACTAGGTAATTCCAATGTTTTTGGATGACCTCTGTCCATAAAAGTATATATAAGTAGTTGAAACAGATATAAAGGAACAGAACCCATAACATTCAAACAAGAGTTAGGAACGAAATAATGATAACAGAACAAGTCAAAGATCTCTTCAAATTAAGGAAAAGGAAAATTGTAGCATAGATACCTACACCTACTCAATCTACTATGTTATAGGGAAACAAACCCCCATTGATTGGGCCAGTAGACTCAAGGGCAAGGCCTGGAGGCGCAGCGGGTAGACAGTGCGTCAGACACACCGGGCAAACACGGTGAACAGGAGGAAAATTGACATGGAAATATTGCGTCGATATCGAAAATTGGTCTCATGGCAATTGTCCCTTGGGGGTTAGTTAGCCCGGAGATTCTTAAGCCTAGAAGGGAACCACTTTTGGCACTGTAGGCACAGTCTATCGCTGTAATCTTGAAGATATCACTGTTATTAACAGAGCCTAACCTCTCTCTCTCTCTTCGCTCTTTCTCCTCTCTCTCTCTCTCTCTCTCGGGGATCGTACGGTGGAACACAGAGAAAGGTGTACAAAAGAGTTTTTAAGGTTGAGATTTTCTCAAAAACTACTTGACCTATTGCAAAAATTCTTCACTGTTTAGATAAAAGTTAAAACTATGTAACTGTAAAAGATTTATTAAATTCGGTCCCGTAGTTTTTGAGAAAATCTCAACCTTATTGAGGCCCCCTGGATACTTATCTCTGTCTTCGACTGTACATAGTCGTCTCTTTATATTATAACACTATCAAAAAAAGTCATACAGCGGCATCTTCATCGATAATATTATATTTGTTTTGTGCATTGTAGAGACTTTATGTTATACTAACAAAATCTAATTCACTAATAGGTAGGTATGTGTGCCCTTTGGTCACCCGACGAGTCAATTAGGCGCGACGACAGTTCCTTGACCAGTCGCCGCGCCTCTGGTCCCCATGGCCCCATGGTCTCTACACCAAACGGCGCAAACATGTAGCTCTCGCTGAGAGCCGCATATTTGCGCCGCTTGAGACTTTCCGCGGCGCCGGCCGCCGCCCCCGCCGCCCTGCTCGTGAACTGCACATGGGAGGGAGCCAGTGTGTCGACGCAGGTAGCGTCCCACACTAGCGTCCTCCCATGCTTCCACGGTATGAGCGTCATCCCGTCGGGCCTCTTACCATCGTCACGTGCAATACCGTTCGGCTCCAAAATGGCCGGCACGTTGACGGTGGCAAAGGCCCTCCGGATGACGTCATTGAGGGCGGCATGACGGGACAGGCGGCCAGCACTACGCTGGCAGGAAAGACCATGGTGCCCAAGGCGACCGACGTCGTTCCCGCAGGAGCAGCGATGTGGCTCATTTAAATTACAGCCTAAACGCAGACTGGCGGCCAGAGAAAAAGTGATATTATCTAAAAACGTACCAATATAGGGGGATGGAAGGGCCTGCAGCCAAAATCCTGACTCCCGCTCAGAGACAGCTAAGAGACGAGCCCGATCTGTTGCATTAACGCTTGTGTTCAATAGATGCTGCGCCGTCAGCTTGCAGATCGGCTCGTCCCATTGTCTTTGCAGCCTAGGATCCTCCGGGAGGTCACTGTTCGTGCAGGCAGACAGCCAGGCGTTTCTTGCTTCAGTCATGTACGGATCCGGTACTGAGCCCAATGAGGCACCAAGAATTTTATGTCTCAGACTTTCCGTACTATGGCTAGAAGAAAGAAACGCCGGTAACGCCACACTCGATATTTTACGAATGCCCAGGCCTCCAAAGCGTACCGGGAGTGAGGCCTGGGTCCAGGCACGGTCGTCAATGGGAGAATTTAGAATTTTGATCAATGTATTTTTAATTTCGTTATCTAATGTGGACAATAAGCTACTGAATTTCCAAAATGGGCAGCATCTTAATATGTATGTAAATTTTGGAACGAATAAGCAATACCTAATTATATGATAAGCCATATGATTACTAATTTTAAGTAAACGGTCCGAATAGTTGCTAAATTTTAAGGCCTGTTCTCTAATAAATGGAGGAATGGATTCGTTCAAAATCGGAGCGCCTAAAAGATGTAGAGTTTCGTTACTAAGAATTTTAATGTTAGGTGATAGTATGTTGAATTGTTGTATAATTTGTGATTTGACATCAGGTGGAATATTGTCGGAGATATATAATTCACATTTCGAAAAATTTAATGATAGGCCGATGGCCTCGAATTTGGTTATCAGTGTCTGTAAGTCTTGTAGGACGGTGACTGCGTCACCACCGAGAGTACCGTCGTCAAGATACCATATATTCAATTTTGAACAAAGCGATGATATAATTGGATGTATGGCGAGGCTGAATATGGCTGGCCCGAGAGGGTCGCCCTGTTGGCAGCCGGTAGCTGAGTCTATGGGGTTCTCTTTAAACAGTAATTTGGAGGAGGAGCTATAGCACTGCCAGATATAATTATAAATTTCGGGGACTATTTCCTTTACTTGCTCCAACAGGGCGCCTCTATCGATGGAGTTGAAAGCATTTTTCACATCCACCTTTAGCAGCACCTCACCGGCGTTATGATTTAAATAAGTGCGTAGAGCATGGACTGCTGCCTCACAGCCTCCCTTACAGCCGAAGCCGAGTTGTATGGGTTGTAATTTACTGGATAAGTTAGGGAGAATGTGGCGGCAGCATATCTTTGAGGTGATTCGGCGCAGGGTGGAGCCAACTGCGATAGGTCGTATACCTCCATCTTTTTTGTTTAAAGCACAAAGGTTTGCTCCGTAAAGTATACAAGTTACAGATGGGTGTACTTTACCGGAAAGCATCAGGTTCACTAAGCTGGTGATGTCATTCAGCAGCGCTCTACCTGCATCTCCGGCCGCTCCACATACCAAGTCTTTAAAATGCTGAGGAGTCAGCCCATCGAGTCCGCCAGCAGAGCCGCTCCTGAATGACATAATGGCTGACAGTACATCTTTATCCGAGGCAGTGGGTGTGGGATCATTCGGTTGTGGGGGATCTGGGAGTTGAGGCGCTGCTAAAGGGGATGGATGTTTGGCGACCAAAGCTGACAATGTCTCAGGGGAGTCAGGTGCTACGTCGTCATTGCAGAATAACAGTTGCGCGGCTCCCTTGATATCTCCATCGCTAATTTTACATTCAATCTTTTTGAAAACACTGTAGTTATTGTTATTACGATTGGTGCAGTTAAGATCTAAAGGTACTAGCGAGGGGTTATTGCAGTTGTCTTTTAAAATTTTGGTAAGGGAGTCGCGCTTACTAATGTTTGCTCTGGCGTGAAGGAATTGGTAGGGGAACGTGAACAGCTTCTCCCAGGCACGTTCTGTATTTTGTTTGGTGGCCTCTCTGATGACGGATGATAATTTCAACGCTACACTGGTGCGTGCTCCACGGGGAATACGTTTCACTATGGGTATTGTGGACTTTAAATGGCTTAAGATTTTCCAAACTGGTTCTAATGACGAAATATTTGTAGCTGAATTACCATTGACGTAGTTATTGCTGTGGTTGAGTTGAACCGGATTCGTGGGGATTGAAAGTATATTTGAGGTTGATTTTGGGCCATGAATTTTTCCGATGTGTACATTCAATCCCCTCTTACCTTTAAAATAACGAGCCTGAGAGCAGTGTGGACATTGTACCAGCTCACCTGACGAGGATGTGATGTTATTGCTATTGGTATCGTTCGACGGACCGGCAGTCTGCGACATAAGCTAATATTTACATAAATAACTTACAAAAACTTAACTTTATATAAGTACGAAATAAAATAAAATATTTAGTAAATAAAAATAACCACTGCAAAGAAAATATTGAACCACTGACAAAGTGTCAAACTTCAGCACGTCGCCCAAGTCACCAACAACGCCAATCCATGATTCTTTCAAGAAGTAGGTACTTATTAGTATATTTCACACAGGTTCTTTTCACAGGCCGCAGCTTACTTTCGTGATCTGCAGGTTGCTGGGCTCCTTGTTCTTCGTCGAGTGTCCTCGACAGACTTGTTTGCAAAAATGCTTTTTCGCTAGAAAATTTCAGGTTTCAGCGGGTCTTCAATTGGTCTTATAAAATTTCGAGCGGTTGCTTAAAATATTTGGGAAATAATAATATTATCACAAAAAATTCACCACCAGGAAGAGCAGTAACTGAGGTTCAAAGCATTTGGAATGCTTAAATTTTATTTATTAATAATAAAAATCAGGAAAAATATTTGACGTCCATCAGTCAAATCTAAATTTAAATCTCATAAATTACATAATTGACTTCAAATTATAAATATTTACATTTTGTTCCTTGAGCTGGAGATAGTAGAGTTACCAGTTACTTTAAAAACTCGGGGATGGAGCTGTGCGAATGGACGATTTAGGAAAAGGACCTTTTAGGAAGTAGACAAGTAGGAAGTGGACGTTGTGAACCTGATCGTATCTTTCATCTATTGACCGTGACTACCTGGCAATGCGACGATGCTCGTGCAGATCTGATTGATAATCCTGAGTCAAATCAACCTTGATCAGGATCAGCGGCATTCTCTAAAGTTAACAGCGATGAACTCGAACTTTAGATAATAACACCGCTGGAAATGGTCGTGTGTCAGGATGTGTGGAACTGTGGAGGTCTAATAATATCCTGAGAGACACAACATAAATAATAACACAATAATTGAGATTAGAAATACGAGTAGCATTTTATTCGGCAATTTGGCAAGTTATTCGCATAACCGAAACAAGAAATTCAGCAAAAGGGCACCGGAGGGGATGTGTTACGAGCAGGCATTACGCGCGTCTGTATCTCGTAAATAAACGACGAGCAAGCACCACGGTGTTTAGCCGTAAACCAGTCTAGACTTAGGCACGCATCGCATTAAATCTTGTCAGGAATTGTATTTCCTGATAAAATATAAATTACAATGTCAAACTTAAAACTAAAATATCCGTTAAATCTTTCCTGATGATATTTTAAATTTCATATGAAATATACGCACCTGCATACGTCTCTTTTTTCCACGGGTTTTCATATGTGCACAACGCAAAACCTCAGACGAATTTCTCAAAATGAATGTAACAGATAGTTTCTTCATATATTTTTAAGACCAACATTTCCAATAAAATCCTAATCGCGACTACGTTTTTATTCGACTTTCATGGCAAGCAGTAATAAGCAGTTACTCATCTACTAGTAGTAATAAGTAGTAGTCTACTGAATACTACTTAGTAGATGAGTTTCATCGATAATTTATTTATTTTAAAGGAGTACCAACATTACAGTCACAAAGCTTACATATAAAAAGTCTTAAAATATTGTCCTGTGTGATCCTGATAGGTACCCACAACATTCACATAATATAAATCACGCAGTACGCTATAACGCAGTATAATCAACAGCCCATAACGACTAGGCTTTTGATCGTGGAAACTCATCTACTAAGTAGTATTAAGGAGATTTAACTCAGCCCATAGCCTGTACCTAACTTTTACATCCTCAATCACTTAAACATCAACACATATCTCCATTTACACAAGTAAGGCGTTGTTCACTAAGACACGAGTACACAAACCACCAGAGACGCTCAGTCGGAGCTTGGTCGGAGTCACAAATTCGCGAAAAGCGTCAATAAATCGCAAGTAACGCCCGCATCCCTGGCGAGTTATTCGGCACACGCACCTTTACTTTTAAGAATTTCCTTTTTTGCTACCTCTCCAGAGAATATTTAATCGTAATTCTTTCAAGCAGCCGCGGCTTAAAATAACGAATAAAACATTCAATTTACTTTTTATAAAGTTCATGCTGAGTTTCAAATTAGAAATGCCATCAACATTTTTATTTTAAAAAATTCGTTATCCGAAATCCTTTCAGTACCGTGTTTGATTTATATTGTTGTGGAAGATTTATCTTTTTGAGGAGAACCTTAAATGAAGATTTCAAGGTATTAAGTATTAATAATAAGCGAAGCCATGCCGTAAATATCTATCGTATAGAGAGATAAATGTTGCGGAATGATTGTGGCAATACCTTTTTAAAATTATTTTACAATTTCAAAGCCGAGAGAAAACCCTTGGAATTGCAAGCCATTGAAAAGCTTCAGAACCTAATAACACCTTCATTACGAATGGAAGACGCAATTGTTCGCGAAGGTAGCTTGTGAAGCGCAATATTTATTCCCCAAGCATTGTTGTAAATAAGCCAAGGGATCTCAATGCAATCAGCGGAAGATGGCACACTTTATAAGTCATTCATTCACTCTATCTATAGAAACTTCCAAGAAGATACCATTTCCACAGCCTCAGAGTCGCGTGTTAGTAATTTAAGCTGTTATTCATAAACCTAGTTAAACTTCACTTCCATTAAATCACTTCCATCACATCCGTTAAAAACTTTATTGTAGAAAGGGACAGAAGGCCATAACCTGTGGAATAACTTTAAATCATGTTTATGAACCTTGGTGTTTGTTTAGTTATGTTAAAAATACTTACAAACAAAATGTACCTATAAGCATAGGAGTCCATAGAACTTATAAATGACTGTCTAGCCTAGCCAGAAAACCTCTTCATGTGATATGATATGATACAACTGGAATTTGAAGTATTTTATCAAAGGAACAACCATTTTAAGAATACATGCCAACAGACAAAACGTATTACAAGCATATCTTCAGCACGCCACATCACGTACAGTGCTCCAGAAAACAACAAAAACGAATCTGTATCCTGACAATTCTCTTGTCTGTTGTCTTGGCATATATTTATGATCTCGGGATGAACAAGGCTGTTTTAATCAGATTTGCCTACGGAGAATAGAGAGCTACTTCAGAATACAAATTAATCAAGTTGCAGTTTATATTTGCTTGTAATGGGATGTTATATGTCATATTTACTATGTTGTAGTGAAAGAATTCTTACAATAGGTCAAGTAGTTTTTGAGATAACCTCAACTTTAAAAACTCTCCTGTACACTTTTCTCTGAGTAGTACATTTGTAATATTGTTTCGTCCCGTCAATTTACACAAACATCTTACCAGAGAATGTGCAGTGTCTCACACACATTTCAGTCACATGTCGCCAGTAGTTTACATCATGTTACTACTTTCCTTCAGAAGGGTATATAAGATACCTTATACTATAGTTTTGTGTAAGGGTTGAGACATTTCCATAAAAGGAACACTAGATCACGACGTGGGTCATACCAGAGTCAGCATACAAAATGTCCACAAGTTACCATCAAGAAATAGACCAAAACGTGTTCATGTTCGGAGAATTCGTTGCGTTTATTCGGCACACGTAGCCACGCGACAAAATACAATCGCGCCAGACCCTCCGGGACAGTACGTTACCTTTGTTCATACTAAAACCTTTTTACTGAGTTCATTTTGGAGGCAAAATGTAAGGGAACATAGGAAATGGAAACATTTCTCTGACCTCACATTTGCAAGTGTAATTGAAAGATCAAATGTGTATGTTTTGTTCCTAATTAGTATATCAGTTTTTCATCGCAAGCTACGAAACCATAAACACTAAAATTCAATAGGCTAAAGGAAGTAGGCCTAATGTTTGGTAAGGTATAGCAACTTAGCATAAAGTTATGAAATACGGTGCTGCCGAATGTACTACCTACATTAATCATCATAGTTTTCTATTTACCTAAAGATTTTGATGATAGTTTTTTTCAGTACTAGCTTTTGCACAAAGCACGCCTTTGAAAACTACAACCGCTAACCTAAATAAAGTCATAAAAACAATTTTCTAAAGCGTAGCTAATCCTCATTTCCAGATAATAATGGCGCCAGCGAGTCGCGCGCGGCGGCCAATCAAAATGGAGCGTTGCCTATTCCACCCCTTACTCCCCCTACTTTAGAGGCACGCAATACAAACTGTTTCATAGAAAAATAGTGGCCAAGCCTTGACATGAACGGAAACCTGATATGTCCTAAGGGATATGTCATATTTCATAACATTTTAATTTTGTTCCAGGGAAAAGTTAGCAAAACGGGCAATATAATATTGTCAATTTGAAGTGCATACTTCCGTTGATAGAATGTAACCACAAAGATCACAACACAATGTATTAGTTAATTTATTATCAAGGATAACATACCATTTGGCATTTACAATACTCTGTAGTACAGAGTAATAAAGTAGTTCAGAGTCTGTACTACTTTATAACGTATAACATACATAGAGGAGAATGTGATGTAAAATCCAATGGAAACGTAGACAATTGAAATATCATCACTACTTAATCAAGTGACATCGCAAAAAATCTTCAACACCTATTCGTCTACTGCGTCAATATTTTGTAGTAAAATCAATGAAGCTCTGGAGTGTTATAATTAATTTTACGGTTCAGCTGCCATTGAACTTCACATGGCCCTTGTATCCTAAAGCTTTAGAAGGGGAAATATTGTAACATGAAAGTCACTATTAAAGAAGAACAATAGGGATTGGTACATAAATCTGTTATGATTAGAAAGGATTAACTTATTATACCTTAAGTATAGTTCTGAAGAAATAATAAATAAAATAAATGTTTATTCATATCACATCAAAGAAATGTACAGCTTAATATTAATACCTAGAACTAACGTCTAACAGGCTCTTGGATGCGAGAGTCTGGTCTAGGTAGAGAGTAATTGTTGATTATCTGATATGACTAACATTTTATTTTATGTATGTTTATATGCATCACCGTTTAATGTATTTAATTTATCCTGCTATTTTAGATGTTGATTGTTTGCTCGATACTACAGTTTGTTGTTTTTGCAGCTTCTTTCATCGGGGGTTGTCTGAAAGAGATCGCTAAGCGGTAAGGCCTTTGTATAATGTAATATTTATGTGAAATGTAATTCTTTTGTACAATAAAGAGTCCATGTACCGGTCTAACTTACTTATTGTATCTAACTGCACACTAGGTCCACAGGTTATCAGTTGACAAGCAAAGTGAAAGCAATACTACCTCGCTTCGCACGAGTGCAATGTAAATAAACGCTTCGAAGCCTCTACGTTCACAAGCACAACACGTCAACATCTGCAGACGTGCGTGACTGTGGCCTTCCTTCGGTACCAAAGTCACTCTCAGTTTAAGCTGTATGTGTATTTCAGGCTTAAGCGGTGTCAAAGAACTAACGCCTTTCAAAATGTCGAATATTATAGCAAACATATCTCCTGAGATATTAATACTTCATATTAGTTTTACATTACACTACACAACTAAACGCCAAAATAATATCTTAACATTTTATTAGATTGATTCTGGTCTAAAAATGTAAGTACCCACATATTTTTTATGAACACCTTTACTTTACACATTTATTGTGTTATACGAATAAATAAATAAATCTACATGAACTACACACACATGCTAATACTAAAAGATAATACCAACGAAAGACTGAAAGTAGTATTCTCTTCTTATATGGTTGGTGGCAATGGCAAGTCGCCAAATACAACTACCAAGCTACCAACAGAACTTTCGAGATTTAGCATCATCCATTTAAAAGCTGAGTCATAGGATCGTATAACAAGTTAAACAATTTTATTTCTTTTAATTACGTAAATCTAGATCGGGGCAGACCGCGACGAAGGCGGAGAGGCGATCTTCCTAAATACGTTTGCTCAGCTGTGGGACTATTTATAGGTTATTAAAAAACGTTGTACCAAGAATGATATGGGCGGGATGGCGGTCACTTTATTTGATCAAATAAAATGGAACGCATAGGCTGTCAGGCAGCCCACACAATCGTTACGATCTTGTAAAGTTTGCCATCGATGATACGCCACCCAGAGTTGCGGCGCCTAGCAGTCGCGACTGTGACGCAGAGGTACTTCCAGATTAGTCAAGTTTTGTCTGAGTTTACTCATGGTCTGAACTGTTACTTTTCAAGGGCAAATTAGCACGTCTTCAAGTAACCACTTTATTTCTACATCTCATTTGACATTTCAATTCAAGTAACATCTAGATTCGTTTGGATATATTATGATTTAAAATAAATGACGTATTAATTTCGAAGCAAATAAAGTCGAATTTGAGTAAACAATTATATTGGCGCCCACCGTGGGACTGTATGTTGGTGCTCTCAGAACCAGAGTCATGTCACAATGATTATGACGATTAATGAAATTAAAATTGGCGCCCAACGTGGAGCAGAGTCCTTATTCTTTGTGGGTGAAGATTGTAGACTTTGCCGGCTCCTTGAATGTAAATATATAGAATGAGCATTCCAAAATATGTCAAATGTCTTCCGAGAAATCCGATTTTGGCACCCAACATGGGACTATTCCAGTGTAAAATGGAATTTCCACTGTGGGTGCATTGTGATTCGTGGGATCAGATGTTATCCTCGAGCGTGATCCAATGTTTGCTTTCAAATGATATGAAAGGAGTATAAAATTGACATTCAAGAATTTTTCGTTCAAACCGAATAAAAACCTACGTGCGTCTTACATGTGAATATGTGATAAAGAAAGGCTATGACCGGACCGCCCACAGCGAGTCCCGGTCATCAAATCATAAGAACATAAAGTAGACGAAATTCATCCCGCGGCGATACGATAGATTGATGTTATATTCACATGTTTTATGTAAATTGATTTCGTATTTTCATGAATAACAAACACTTTATTTGCATCTACATAATTCTAAAAAATGGTTTATTCCAGAATTCATATTTACTAAAATAATATTATAGTGTTTGAATCATATAGATAGAGGATACATTCATTACATACTCTATACATAACTTTTCAGAACAGGTTAGTTTTCACGTCGAATCTATATTATCTAAATATTCTAAGTTCGCTGTCTCAGACAATCGAATTGTCTACGAAGGAACATTCTCGAAATACAACAACCATTTTCGACTCCTCTTTCGAATTACTAAAGTTTACAAACTAGGTACGGTCGAAGACAGAGAAAGGTGTACATTAGAGTTTCTAAGGATGAGATTTTCTCAAAAACTACTTGACCTATTGCAATTAATTCTTTCACGGTTAGATAGATAAAAGTTAAAACTACGTACTGTAAAAGAATTATTAAAATCAGTCCAGTAGTTCTTGAGAAAATCTCAACCTTATGGAGGCCCCCTGTATACATATCTCTGTCTTCGTGTGTACAAGCAGTTTGCTTAAAATATTACCTTGAGCAAGATATAAGGCTTGATTAATACATAATTATAATACGATGTTTACTTTATTTTAATATGAAAAAGGCTACTTGCCATTACTTGGTTTTAGTAATGATGAATAATATCAACAAAATGTTTAATAACCCGCTCATACTTACTTTCTTGTTTTAATAAAAAAAAACATTTTCATCTAAGTAAAATGGGTGTTTAAATTAAAAGTTACACTCTTATTAAGGTAACATAGAGCCACAAAATAGCAATTTGAACACTTAGTGGTAGAACAAAAGGACCGTAATAAATTCACTCGACCAAAGTACCGGTCAGTAGTTCAGTACCGGTAACTTAGATCCTTACCGGTCGGTCCGGCGAGCGAGTAAGTCGTAAACTAGTGGAATGGACTCCAACTAACCGTATAAATACAATTAATAAGGTGGAACGGAAACCGATGCTTTGTTAAAATGTACCTGCTAAATTACACAGTGTAAAAGAAGAAATCTTTCTAGTGCAATTAGAATTGTTTTCTCGTTCATGGGCGCTACCGTGACAGTGGTTAAATTATTTATTCGATAATTTTGTTTTTGTTTTTACTCGTAACAGTGGTTGTTTTGTGTCAAATAATCAGAAAATGAAATTAAATGATGAAAAATTTTATGAAGCCGTGGACAGGACTACTTAGATCTTGCTATTATTCCGTCACACACTCTTACCAACTGAGCCACCACAGGCCGACAAACGAATACTAATAAAATCTAATTTATGTTGGAGTTTTCGAAGCAACATCTGCAATTTCGAGTTAGAATCAAGAATCCCATTATAAAGCTCAGGAGTGAACGTGGACTGCTGAGCTCCTCTGTCCAAGAATGGAGTCGTTTCGGGCTCATTTGAAGAAAAAACAATGACTACAATATAAAATAGTTATTCTTTGCTAAAATCTATAGGTATTGCCTACAATAATCCCAAATTTATACCGACACCTATAAAATACGCATTTGATACCGACGGTGGGCGCAGAGCAGGTGTTGTGAGCGCCATCTTGCGGTGTAATACGAACCCAATTAGAGAGCGCACCTGACAGGTAGGCTTTTGGCAGCGAAAAGGATAATTAATGTGTCACAGTCCTAATTTAGATGCCTGGAGATTAGGGTCAAGTGGACGTTTTAATTTTAAGTTCGAGTTTCTCGTTAAAATCCTACATTTATTTATTTATTCGATCAAGGTATAATATGCGTCCATTTGGGTATAGTTCTATAAATCTGTTACAAAGTCATATATTGGCTTGTAGACGATTGAAGGAGTAATACATACCTCTACAACTTGTAAGTAGTAGGTATGCAAATAATTTATTTATGTAGTTTACCATTTAAAATGTATTAGTATATATTTTTCTAGTATTTGTGTCGTACATGTATACGAGTATATTTATCTAATCATATAAAAGTTCTCAATCCGGGATAGGCAAGGCTAGCAATTTTCTTGTAAACTATGAGTATATCTGCGAAAACTTTTGTGTACAATAAAGTATAAAATTATTGAGAAAGATATAGCCAACTACTTTCGAATTTATAATATTAGTAGGATAATAAGTGTCATATTCGCCTAACTCGTAGCCAAACGCAACACACCCATAACCATACAAGCTCAGAGCTCCACTCAAAGTAATGAAGCATTAATCTTGTTAAAAGGACTAAAATATGAATAACACGACACTCAGGTTCAACTTTGCGAAAATTCAGCCTCAAACTCTGTAAAGGCTTTTATTAATAGACATTTATACGAGCGCTATTACTCGCTGCTGTTATTGTAATTTGTTGAGGAAAATGTTATGATATTTACAGTCCAATGAACTTGAAAATCGATTTTATGAATAAAACTTAGCCCATGACTATGACATACGAATATGTGAGACAACTAACCTTTTGTAGAATATGTGCTTAAAGCCGAAACATCTGTAACAAAAAATATTTACATTAGATAAATATTCATTTCTTTCAGACTCATTTGATACTCTAACTAAGGTAAGTAAGAAATCTCGAGTTAGGCCCCTGACTAGTCACACTTAAGGTTAGATATCATTAATTATGTACGACATAATATAAGTATTTTATATTTATATTAAATAAATGTTAGGTAACAAAGACAAAAAAAGAAATAGAACAGACTGTCGGAAAATGGTGGCTTAATAACCAGTTTAAATTCATAAATAATTCAGATAGCAATAACATTCACTTATAAAAATCCAACAGCTAACATGTTGCGAGTAATATAACTGCCGTTGGGCAGTAAGTTTTACAGCTGTTCGGCTGTAAAACGGGGTAAGTCAGCGGCACCTTCCACGTGCATTCCACTTTACGGCACATTAATGTTCGTGGCCGAATGTGGTACATAAATAACGCTGCAACGTAGCTAAGTGAATGATGTTGCTGTGCTGCAGACAGGGTTTAGAAGGGGTGTTATTAAGACTGACTGATGAGTAGAAAGATCTACAATAAAATAACAACCAACGTCCAAGAAGCTAAAACAGATTACAATTTTAGTATCGTTCTCAAACATGCAGGTTTTGAGAACTTTCGATAAAAGTAACAATTTTGTTGCCGAATTAAAATTGCGGTCACCATCACCATACATACTCTTTAGTGGTGCACCCAAAAATCTCATCTATCACGAGCCTTGTAGTTACCGTTATATATGTACGGTCGAAGACAGAGAAAGGGGTACAGTAGTTTTTAAGGTTGAGATTTTCTCAAAAACTACTTGACCTATTGCAATAATTCTTTCAGTGTTAGATTGATAAAAGATAAAACTATGTATTGTAAAAGAATTATTAAAATCGGTCCAGTGGTTCTTGAGAAAATCTAAACCTTATTGAGGCCCCCTGTATACTTATCTCTGTCTTCGCTCACGCGAACTTATGGTAGTGGTATTAGATCAACTAATCTTAATTTGGCAACAAAACTGTAACATTTGTTGGGATTTTATTATTAAGTACTGGCACTGAATGCCTAATACTCTGTAGTATACAAGTTTTAATAGTAGTACAACAATTTCATTTTACGTTATAAATCAAGCAAATCTGAATATAATACCCAAATCTCGGTGAATTCCGAATGCATTATGTATGCACAAATGGAATGCGGTTCCACGACATGCAAATCCCTTGTTTTGCCAACTACATGGTAATTCGTATTCCGTGTTTCCGCATTTTGGCGGATATAATATCCCATATCCGTATTAAAATATGCAAACAACTTAGATTGTACAATACACCGAACATTACAACAAATGTTGACGTGCAAAAATATACCTTCACAAGGTATTTATGTAAGTACAGCTAACAGCAGATCATGTGTAACATTTTGAACTTTGGACCGTTCTTATTATCTGCGTCGTAAGATTAAAAATCGTACTGTAAGTGTCACCATTGACCAGGTGTTGTCCGTACTTGAAATAAAAAGATATGGTTCTGATTGCTAAATAAAAGCATATGATAAATATTCAACTGAAAGTACTGTGTAACTGCTGAGCTGCTTCGTACAGGGTTGTTGACTCTTCTGCGACTCTGCGACTGCGAAGAAATTAAGACTATGAGATCCTTCGTACATGGTGACGACTGACGACTCTTCTGGAGGAAGAATGAAGACATCATTAGAAGAATATGAAAAACTATGTAGCATGACATTGGCAAATGACGAACTGTCGAGCCCGTTAATAAACTAATTAGCAGGTGTTACCATGATGTGTCTCCGTCTCTAGAATCTCGTAGCGCTATAATATAAAAGCGCGTAGCAGTGCTACGCCAAGCGAAGTTTTATCGTAACCAGTCTGCCGCTATTAAATTCACGGCTGACTAACCTTCACCATCCTTTACATTGTCGCGGCATAAAAGTTAAAGTTAGTGTATGGTTTAAGCCTTTCTAACTTAACTTTTTTTAACGAAGTGTGAAAAAAACAAGGGATGTGATAATCTCACATCCCTTGTTTTTTTCAACAAGGTATATTGCTAACAAGATATGAAATATGACAATAAACAAATAAAAAATGAACTACACAGCTTCCTCGGAATGCAAACATGTATTTATAACGTAATGTTACTAAAACAATATCATCAGATTCTCCATCAATTTCAACTGGGAAAGCATGCTTTGTCGGCTTGCTGGCGGCGTATTTTAAAGTAGATCGCGTTGGCAAAAAGCGCGACACTTAGAAAATGGCATTAGCCCTGAATATAATAATATCATTAATTTATTTACGAGCCATATTTTTGTAGACAGAACAGGGGACTTACCTTGAACTCTTATAGCAGGATTACTTCAATAATACTGTGTTATTTCGTAAAATGACGCCTTTAAAGTAAGCTTATTAAGGACGTCATGCTACGAAATAACAAAATATTATTGAAGTAATCCTGCTATAAGAGTTCATGGCAAGGGCCCAGTAACCAGTTAGGGTGACTTGCAATATAAGATAACTCTAGAGTTAACGGTTTAACCGGTGAAAATTCCACACATTTTGCTCAGGTTAAGTCGCTAACTCTAGCTTTATCTTCTATTGCAAGTGGGGGTTAGTGTAGCGAATATAACGCCGATAGAAAATACACGTTCTGTCAATACACAATATATGTATTTGCTAAATAGACATGTCTACAATATAATCCTTTGGGAGAGGTCGGCCGAAAGCAATTTAAAGATATGTACGAGAATGGCTAAAGAAACACCTACGCTCCAATTCCTGAAGATAGTCTGCCAATCTAGACGTCACGTCGATACCTGGTCCTCTACCATGACTTTACAGTATTTATTTGGTCGATACTCGCGTAGCAACCCGCGTAAATTATTACTACTATAGTAGTATTCAAGTTTCACGTGATTTTAGTTACGCTCCAGGCCGCTAGAAGTGCCGTAAAGTTTCTCATACAAATAATTTACTAGTACAATGTTGGTAGCCTAGTTAAATCTCACTTCCCTTAAACTGTGTTGTTGTCCTTTTCACAATTCGTTAGAATAGGACTGAAGACTTAAACTGTGAACTAACTTTAAATCACGTGTATGGCTCAACCTCAAAATTTTTACAAGGAGTGCAGTATAAGAAAAAAGTAAGGATCCTAAAACGTAGGCGTATGTGGTATACATCAATCTTGACGGCAGCGAAATAGGCGTGCAGTCGCTATTGTGACGTTCTCTTGTTTAACCCACCACCACATTTCTCATCTTGCAACCAGCAGCAACTATGCGACAAAATTTTATATTATCGTTTTTACGTATTTGTTAGCGACCAAAGTTTCGATAGCAAACCTTGGTAGGGGCACTGAACGTGAACGCCGCAGCCTCTCACCGGCAGGGGCGAGGGGCGAGAGGCAGCATCGAGCCCCTCGTATATTCCAATAAAGAAGGACAAGACTCTAATAACGCGACCCGAGTAAGCTCCCAAAACGACACCTCAGACTTTCTACCCACACCTGCCTCGCCGAACTCGACCTTAATGTTTTGAAACAGAGTGAAGTTTGCCTCGAGTCTGGATCATGCAGTAATAAATACGAAAACAGAACCGCACGTCCGGTGAAGTTTTTAAGAGAACAAGACGTAGCTCGAGTGTTAAGAAGAGTTTCGACTGTCCTCGAATATCGCAAGGAATTTAGGATGATATTCTTTAGTTTAAAGTTGAAAACAAAGAAATAGTTTACATGGGACTTTTTAAGGTTGAGATTTACCCAAAAACTATATGACCATATGTAAAAATTCTTTCACTAATATTTTAAAGTTCTCGCTCTGAAATTGTAAAAGGATTCGTAGAAGGAGAATTGTAAAATTCCGTGAAGTCGTATTTGACAAAATCTTATTTTAATTAGACCTCTACAATGTAACCAAACAGCACGGGGATACTGCTAGCTGCTACCGGTCGCAGGTTTAAGTCCTGCCCGTGGCTAGAAATTTTTCATCATTTAAAAAATATTTCAAATACTTAGCTGGATTTTAAACACCGACGAAGTTACAGTCATTTAACAGTATTTGATCAGAACTTGTTTCTGAGTGTATAAACCTTCCATATACTTACTGTTCCGATAAGTTCTATTTTATTCTAGGCACTCTATATTAAATAAGCTTAGGACGAGTACCCTTTTCTAAGTGGTTCAGAAATAGCAACACTTTTATACAACTCACGCACACGAGGGTAGGCCCACATTACATTTACACACACACAACAAGTGTACACTCATCTGAACATTAGGCCCAAGTAATGGAAATTTGATAACACGTGTCGAGAAACATTACAAGGGGCTAGTAGAGATGACACCATTGGATAACGGTATCCAAAATAACCGTTGCTGTGATATTTTTATTTTACCGGTGTCTAAAGTTCCATGAACGCTCGAAACGAAAAAGTTCTCAAAAATCGGTCCGACGATTTGCGGAGTAGAGAGAAGGTAGGTAAATATTTACGCCAGCAGGATGCTGCGTTTTAATTTAACCATATTCTTAGGTTTATTTTTTATTAAACAGCAGTTTGCAGAAAAATAGCAAAATTCACACAAAATCCTCAGTTATCAAGAAAGAATAAGCTTTTTTTTTCAACCAGTCAATGATATCTATTCTATTATTATTGCATAACCTCGTTATTAATTATTAATATTGTCGATATTACTGGCACGACAGCCAATGTCCTCGTGCTTCCCACCAGAGGGAGACCCCAGTGGGAATACTAAGAACCAACGACTGACCAACCATGAACTAAATAATGGTAAATGTTGTTGTGCTTGACTTTTAAATATTATAATAGAATAATGTGAAATGATAATAGTAATATAAATAACGATGAAATGCTAGGTAATTAAATAAATAATGGTCCATTCAGCTTAACAAAAATTACCGGTAAGAAACCGGTATTTCTTTTTGATACCGTTACCAACCCCTAGCCGGTAGTAGACGTAATGCGTGGTGAATATAAATAATTTGATTAAGAATCACCTTCGAGGGAGCACCTCAGGGAAACACGAATATTAGGGTATTCCAGAGTTTGATAAGTTTCACGTTTCAGGGTAATGTCTTGTTCTATCAACTAAACTTTTATGAGTTCATGAAAGCCTACGAAAACCAGTTATATAAGTAACATAAATAAAAGCGTACGTTCGTAATGCGATAAACTACTCTAAACAAGTTAAATTAAAATTCATATCAAAACTCAGCCCATGATTTAGGTCACCTGTATAAGGATGTTGACAATATAAGTATTGACGTCAACTGTGGAAACAGGTTTGAAATCAGTTGAAAAATTAAATAAATACAGGAATTTGAAAATCGAGAATTTGATAATGAAACGTGACGTCACTTCTTACAAACACCATTTAAGTTCGTGTTATCAAAAAAAAAAATATTTCGACGAATTGATAACCTCCTCCTTTTTTTTGAAAGTCAGTTAAAAAGGGATGAAACACAACCTTTAACCATCAATATCTATTAGGCCAGTCATTAAAGGAGTTGACCCTAGCAGTAACTCCTCTATCTATGAAATTTGGCACAGTGATAGAGTACCATATGTAGATTGGAATTGACATAGAATCCAATAATTTGTAGAAACGGAAGTTAGGTATTTTCAAGGTCAAACTTAAATTACGTGGTATCAATTACAGGAAAATTGCTCTATCCAAAATTCTTTTTTTACAAGTTCTAGTTACCTATAGGCATGTGTTGACAGAATATCCAACCATATTTCCATATGGAAATATATATATTTTAATAAAATGTGTTTTTTTGCCGTAATTTCCAAGGGATAATTACTCACTCCAATTTCTATTTAATTATGTATTTAAAATATTACTTTCGAAAGTAGTTATGAATATCCAATAAAAAATCCAGACCGAAAAGCGTTATCCAGAAATTGACGAAAAATGGGGGTTTCCAAAAATGCTCAGCCCGATTTTTCTTGTCATTATGAACAGACTATCTTATTAAAACTGTTTTTCAAGTTTTCCAATAAAAAATGCAGGCGAAGCACATAAATATCAAATAGAGTTGTATTCAAATATTTCTAATCAACGCGGCGGTGCATGCGCCACTGCGCGCGGATCGCTACTGCGGCCGATTAACAACCTTATTCCTATTACACGTACAGAACAGCGGGAACGCGGACGAGAAATTGGACGGAGTGGAGGAGATATTTGGAGATGGGATTCTGTTGTCTACTCATATACAAATAAGGTTAATTGTAGATTAACTCTTTACTAAAGTCCAGTAAAGATCCATGCGGACAAGCGTTTTCTAGAAATCGACGAAAAATTAGAGTTGAGAAAAATGCTAAGTTCGATTTTTCTTATCATTACGAACATACTTACGATCTTAGTCGAACTGTTCTTCAAAGTCAAAGTCAATTTATAATAAACCTTATTCCTATACAAGTAGAAAATATCTATCGCATCGGTAACGTGGACTGGAAGTTGAACAAATATTTTGGAGATAGGATTCTGTACTCTACCTACAGTTATACGAATAAGGTTTATTTTAGGTTAACTCGTTACCGAGTGGTGAAAGCTCGACCGACCTACGCCAACATACACAAAACCATTCTAATCTAGCCCGTATCATCGGCGCATAAGTACGACAACGTTTCAAGGTTAGTACGGACATAGCAAAACAAATGGTAACACTTGCAGTACGATTTCAACTCTTACGACGCAGATAATAAGAACGATTCAAAGTATTACACTTGATCTGATTTTGGAATGTTTTAAGTAAGCTCGACCGACACAACAGTACCTACGCCAACATACACAAAACCATTGTAATCTAGCCCGTATCATCGGCGCATAAGCGCAACATGTCAAGTCAAGGTTAGTACGGACAAAAGCAGATCAATAGTAACACTTTCAGTACGATTTCAACTCTAACGACGCAGATAGATATATAGATTGGAGCGGTCCAAAGTGTTACAACTTGATGTGTTTTTTTTTATGTGTACTTACTAGGTACCTACTACGTGGAATGTTTAAGTAAGCTCGACCGAGACGATAGTACCTACGCCAACAAATACAACATATGTCAAGGTTAGTACGGACAATGGCAAAACACCTTTTTTTCGCCGTTGGATCTCGTTTGGTGTGCGTGTATCAAATTATTTCTTAAAATTATAATTATCTGTTATATAAAACCCTACTGTATTGTGATATTATTAGAATCAAAATAGATTATCAGTCAATAAGTGATTCAGCGGAACGGTACGCCGTGCAACATGCGATCGGACCCCCCTCACCCCCTCGAGTAACAAAGACAGCTTGTTATTTTTCAACTCGCTCGCACATCGACTACGGGTATATTTGCGTGCGGCATAGGTCTTATTACTTACGTCATACTGACGACTACAGCTAAACAAATTTAAATTCTACACTTGTACGATAGCGTGAGATATTCACCTACTAATAATATGTAATCGCAACTGCAACCACAAAAATCTACAAGTGAGGGTGATCTGCCTAATATACTAACCAAATTCCAAACACAATTAATTTTTCAATTCGACGAATTGATAACCTCCTCCTTTTTTTGGAAGTCGGTTAAAATACAAAATAAAACACGAAACAAAATACAAAAAAAATAAAATAAAATAAAAAAATATATTTAGCTAAGGATCGAACCCGGAACCGCGTGCACGGGAGGCGACCGCTCCAGCCACTAGACCGATTCGTTCGCTGTTTAGCCCGGCGAAATTACCAAGCATATCTCATGCACCAGCGTGAGACATGAACGGACCGCTCCGTCTAGATTTCGACAAAATTGCAAGTAATCTAGTACATACAGATTCCCAGCTCTCCTAATACACCTACTTCGGTATAAATGAGTTCAGAGTTTATGCTCAAATAAAATTCAAAGATAATTACAACAAAATGTTTGATAAAATACTAACCAAATTCGAAACACGATTAAAATAAAATACAAAATAAAACACGAAAAAAAATATATATATATTTAGCTAAGGATCGAACCCGGAACCGCGTGCACGGGAGGCGACCGCTCCAGCCACTAGACCAATTCGTTCGCTGTTTAGCCCGGCGAAATTACCAAGCATATCTCATGCACCAGCGTGAGACATGAACGGACCGCTCCGTCTAGATTTCGACAAAATTGCAAGTAATCTAGTACAGACAGATTCCCAGCTCTCCTAATACACCTACTTCGATATAAATGAGTTCAGAGTTTATGCTCAAATAAAATTCAAAGATAATTACAACAAAATGTTTGATAAAATACTAACCAAATTCGAAACACAATTAAAATAAAATACAAAATAAAACACGAAACAAAAAAAAAATTATATTTAGCTAAGAATCGAACCCGGAACCGCGTGCACGGGAGGCGACCGCTTCAGCCACTCGACTTAAGCCGCGTACAGACTGGTGAAACGTAACATGAAATGTATTACTCTGCCTTTCATTGCATGTTCACTGCAAGCGTGGACGCATAGCGCGCTCTTACTGCGCATTCAGTACGCTGCTGCCACGCGCACACTGCGCGTCCCTTTGTGTTCGTCCGAAAAACCGACAAATCACGGATCGCACCGCGCGCAGCTTGTAATGCTCGTAGAGTGCGCGTGAAATGCACAGTTCGCGCGCGCAAGACGTCCAAACTATGAGAAATTGTTACAAATTGTGTTACCTTTCACGATACATTGCAGCAATTTGGACGGCAAATTCTTTTATTGCAAGTTACATTGCATGTTACGTTTCACCAGTCTGTACGCGCCTCAATACGCCCGCTGTTTGGCGTGGCGAAATTATCAAACACTATCTCAGCACCAGCGTGAGACATGAACGCGACTAGATTTCGACAAAATTGCAAATAATCTAGTACAGATTCACAACAGGGGCGTTTCTTAAAGCTGGAAGTAACATAAAAAAACACTAAGCGCCCAATTAAGTTAAAGACACTCTAAAGGAATCTCTGGGTTAGTTTATCCTAGACCCCGTGTCGCGAAGAAAACACACAGTATATACTCAACTTATACAAGGCAATACGCATATTACATTTACTGCGTTCGTATGTTTCGAAACGATGACGATAATAATAATTAAATTGCGATGTTTAGATCAACCTCCTACATACATACATACATACGTATAGTACGGACAACAGCAGATCAATGGTAATACACGCTCGCATTCGCACGATTTCAACTCTTACGACGCAGATAATAAGAACGGTACTTAGTCCAAAGTGTTGATCTTCTGTTAGCTGTACCTATTAACCTACTTGAAGAAACTCGCCCGCCGCGCGACCGGTTTTCGACGCCCCTCGCCCGCCTCGGGCCCCGCGCTGGCCTGCGCTTGATAGGTATTTCGAAATAATGGTGTTCCGCCTGGATATTTTGTTGGATCCTTTGAAATCAGGTTATTTTTGGGTATCTCATTACAATTGTAAAAAATATCTGATAGAGTAATTTTCCACAGATAGTTAAAAGACAAATTCTGTATAATGAATTGTTTCATTTGGATTTTTTTGTTGGATTTTCGTACTTATACTAGAAATAATAATTTGAAGGCATATTAAAAACAGAAACCCGGCGGAGCAATTATCCTATGGAAACTACGGCCAAAAAAGACATTTTATTAAAATACCTACACTTTCGAATTAAAAAGTAGTTTTACTTATGAATGTACAGAAGCACACTAATAAAATACAATTTATAGAAAAAGAATTATGACCATAACATTGTTCCAGAAAAAGATACGGTATAATGTTGAATTTCAATTAAAATAAGTAACTTCCGCCTCGAAATATTATTGGATTCTCTGACAATTGTTCTTAAAAATATGCTATAAAGTATACAAAAAAGTTTCATCGATAGAGGAGTTATTGTTGGGGTCTCCATACAAACGCTCGCCAGAATGACTGGCCTATATGGCGTTAATTGGAATTTGTTGAAAAAAAAAAAGATACGATATACATATTAGCTAGAGAGGAAATTATGTTTTACCTGGCTGGCAGTTGACGTCGCTCGAAGAAAACATAATATTATTTATTGCCTACACCTTACAGACCTTGCTAGGCTAGACATAAGCAAAAGCTGACAACAGTAATTATACATTGCCATCACAAGAGATAGTTACAAACTGTAAACAGGACACTTTGAGTAATTACGGCTCGGCGTTCGTTGGCAATTAAATTTGCATCAAGTGTTGAGACGCCGACGATGCGACGTGCCACCCTTACCTCCTGTCACCAGTATTTAAAGACGGTAAAGCGAAAATAGATATTGTTAATATGCAAACAACAATAGACTTTAAAGGCAATAACATCTACATTTTTCTAGTTATATAACTTTGTTAAAAGATGTTGATACCATATTCAAATTAATTTACTGTAACTCGTTCAACATAGCACAAACTCAAATCTGTTTCCCGTATAATATGTAGGCAGAGAAGATGTACTTCCATCTGTTGCGATCCCGACATACAATTTTCAATTATTACACATTCATCAACATCTACGCGTCGGATTGTAGATCTTGGCCCTTTTTTAAAAAACTCCCAAATTAGTCAAGTCCTCGGTTAAAATCTGCTGACCTTGCAATTTCATTCGTGACTGTTATTTCATTAATTACTTCTAAATGCCCAAATTAGTGTAACATACACTTTTCAATGCAGAAGTACGTGTCTTGAAGTAATAATTTGTATGAGGCAAAAACTCACTTATAACAAAGTTGGATCCTATTAGAATCGCAAAACATCTGAGGCTATCCCGCACGGGATATGTGTATTCCATAAGAAATAAATCAATTAACATATTAAGAGCATTTGAATTTATCTTGAAAATAAAAACGAAAATAAGTATAAATGTTAAAATGGAGATTTCGATTTCGAGAAATTCGTTACGAAAAATGTCGAGAGCCCAAGGTTCAAATCCCAGTCGTGACGCAAATTATTCTCCATTTAATATTAACACTTTCAGTACAATTAAAGTTATAAGAACACCTCGGTCGGTGTTCCGAAGACGAAGTGATAAAATATTTTAAGGAAACGTTGCACCTGCAGCAGTGTTTCAATTCCACTTTACGACTGCACCAGGCGGTAAAATAGTGTCGGAAGCAAAAGTACCTATAACCTATTTTACTATTTTCAACCGACTCAAGGAGGCTAGGAGGCAGGCTCTCAATTTGATGGCATTGTATTTTTTAGAACATAATAATAAGAGATCGCAAAGTACCTGTGATTAAGATAGGTTAGGTACACACGAAGACAGTGATAAGTATACAGGGGGCCTCAATATACGGTGGAACACAGAGAAAGGTGTGCAGGAGAGTTTTTAAGGTTGAGATTTTCACAAAAACTACTTGACCTATTGCAAAAATTCTTTCACTGTTTGATAGATAAAAGTTAAAACTATGTGACTGTAAAAGAATTGTTAAATTCGGTCCAGTCGTTTTTGAGGAAAACACCAACCTTATTGATGCCTCCTGTATACTTATCTGTGTCTTCGACTGTACTAAGCCCAAGCGTTCTCGTGATGATTTATCTCATGAATTTGAAATTAGTTTTTTTCTACAAACTATGGCCTACTGACAACATAACTGGCAAGTTGTACCATGGAAACTTCATCAAGTGTTAGACATTGTTCGAAATACGTCCTTGCTGCCGTCATCATCAGCCAATTTTTATGACCATTTATTTCGAGGTGATGCCATGATCCACCACACTTTTTATAGGGCATTTGTCGGGCCGGTTGTTATTTAAGTAATTTGTGTTATGATTGTTCCCATTCAGCTACTTTCATTAAATTAAATTGCTGCTACACAAAGTGGCAATTCACTCGCATGACAAACTTTATAGGAGCAGACACGCAACCTGTTCGGAAGGAACCCGTAGGCACTGTAATTAACTGTCAAAAGTAAAGTTTGTGCGATTATAGAAGTAGAGTATAGAGACCCCAACATTAGCATCTATCGAGCGCCCGCGCAGCGTCGACGCAACGCATGCGCGGCGGCGCCGTCACGCCAACACCGTCTTTCTAACATTGAATTGAATTGTGGGGATCTCTAACTCGGTTAGGCAATATCACAGACCACTTACCCCATAGACATGAAATCGGTACAAATTTGCAAGCGAAATTTTTGTCAACGATGAGCGCATAGAGACGAAGCGGGGGACAGGGGTGCCGTACTAAAGAGAACACAACGGGCGCCTGTGTCTGCCCGCACATGAACGCGAAATTCCTTCACGACACATGTAACCTAGAGATATTATCGACATTGCATCCATGGCGTTCATGTGCGGACAGACACAGGCGCCCTCCTGTTACAGGTCTATGGGGTAAGTGATCTGTGGACAATACCAACGAGTTTTGCTAGGGTTTTTCGAAGTAAAAATTACATTTTGGGTTTATCACAACAAAGCCTTTAAGTAAACGAATTGCACAAAAATCACGTATTATAATGTGGGGCAGTTACCAGAACCAAACAAAGATCATCAAACACTAATGAAGGTTATCGTCATTATATAGTGTTTGTTATTCTTTGTTTGGCTCTCAACTTAAATCCCACCTTATAACACGTGATTCTTGTTCAATTCGTTTACTGAAAGGCTTTGTTGTGTTAAATAAACGAGTTTTCGCGCACATTCTCTTTGATACGAGCGGAGGCTGTATGGGATACCTCCGTCGCGTGACAGTGAGCTTGCTAGATTGAAAATTTTATTTAGAAATCCCCTACTAGGGGATTGTTTGGGACGATTTGTGTGTTTTGGCATGATTTTGTGTGCTTAGAGCTCGGTGGCTCAGTAGTTGGGTCAATGGACTTTCGATACTGAGGTCCAGGTTCGATTCCCAACCAGGGCAGCGATGTACAGTCGAAGACAGAGATAAGTATACAGGGGGCCTCAATAAGGTTGATATTTTCTCGAGAACTACTGGGCCGATTCTTTAAGTAATTATAATTATATTATGCCGATAATTCGTTGCAGTTACATAGTTTTAACTTTTATCTATCTAACAGTGAAATAATTTTTACAATCGGTCAAGTAGTTTTTCAGAAGATCTCAATCTTAAAAACTCTTCTGTACACCTTTCTTTGTCTTCAACCGTACCAATGAGTCATTCTCGGTTTTTTCGACGGAAAAACTTACGTACATTTACCGAGTGCTCTATATTAAATATGAAAAATTCACAGTATTAAACAAGTGTTATACGAGTATGATTGTATTTTTCAGACGAACCTTCAATTTGTTTTTTTCGAAAAATCCATGTATTTTACAGGAATGATACAAAGTTTCGAAACAAACAAAATGTATCTTTTGCAATTTTCAACGCTAATAATAATATGTGTGTCATGTGCTACCATATACGACGTTGTGCAGCCTCCATTGTTCCCGAATTGAATAGACTCGTCGTACGTCGACGTCCCTACATACGAAAGCACATATCAAATGATGTTCCTACTTTGGACTTGTACCGCTCTTATTGACTGCGCCATAAGATTTGAAATCGTGCTTCAAGTTACCACAATGTAGGTTGTAGCGCTAATGTTTTTCTTTGCCACAATATTTTGAGACCAACTGTCGGGACCCCTTTTTTTCGCATAATTTTTTTGTCCTAATTTAATTTAGCATAATGAGTTAGGCATAAAGTTTTTTGTCATAATCATATTTTGTCATAATTGTTTTTGGGCATACAATCTAACTAAGCATAATTCTAGTTTGGGCTAATCGTTTTTGCCCTAATTTTGATTTCCATATTGTTTTATGGCATATTGTTTATTCGTCTAATAGATATTATACATAAATAATGTTTGTTTGTGTATTTCTTCTTTTTTGTTGGTATTGGTGTTGTATGTATGGTGTATTAGGTAATAGTAGGTTACGGTGCGGCGGGGGTGGCCCTTGGGCCACCCTTAAGCCGCCAACATGATTATTTTATATACAATCAAAAAGTAGGTATTAGGTAGGTATATCAGATATAACTTAGGTACCATAGTGTAATAGTAGGTTACGGTGCGGCGGGGGTGGCCCTTGGGCCACCCGTAAGCCGCCAACATGTTTATTTTATATACCTACAATCAAAAAGTAGGTATTATAGTGTAATAGTTGGTTACGGTGCGGCGGGGGTGGCCCTTGGTTTAATTTTTGTTTTTAAAACTTCAGGAGTATATTTTTCGGCGAGTAATTAATATGATTATTACAATTATGTTTTAATATCATTATGACAAAGTTTATTTAGGCTTTATAATATTATTCTTAACAATCTTTATGCTGTTTGTAGTTATGCTTAATAATATTATGCCTATAAAGTTATGCCTAATGACTATTATGCGTAGTTATTACTAGGACAATTTAAAGTATGCCATGTTATATTATGACATAAAAATTTATGCACAAAAATAGGGAACCCCAACTGTCGCGTTGCGGGAGACACATAATATAATTTAGTCTCGCGTTATTTATAATTTACTCATAGATTATATTAGAATGTCTTATTATCCTAGGATACATTATATATATTGTCATAGGATCCATTATTGCATGGCAAGTAACATAATCTAGCGCTACTCATCCAGGACTAGCTTTTTTTTCAGCCATTGTAATATTTGATATAGGGTATATTTTACAGCTTCTATTTTTATTTTTAACTTTTTTTGGTTTTAAAATACTTAGGGCTTAATTCAGTGTTGGTAGAAAAAAATGTCGATAAGTAGGTAAATTTGATTTTGCTATGGGCAGCGCAAACTCCTTCGCTCTATAAAAACACGTCATATAAAAGCTTCATTAAGTAAAGTGCCGAAATAAGGCAGGTAATGAGAAGTTAAGCTTACATTATCGTTACAGGTTATCAAACGCGTAATGTGGAAACTTCACCCATTTGGATTTCTTGTGCGATGAAGGCACCACACCAGAGGTAACGGCTACTCTATTCATTGGTAATACAGCATAGATTGCCATGGTTTTGTGTAGGTTGATGTCGACTGTACTCAGAAAGGTTGGTGCTAATATTAAAGCGTATTACGTGCCAAGTTCTGTATATCAGTGATGTTTGAAGGGTTTCGTTAAGCCACTACTTTCGATTTCTGTGCAAACTTGCGAAAGGTACTCTATAAAAGATTGCGCAATTGTTCACCAACTAAACTATTTAGAAGGTGCATATACGCGATCAAATCAAATTTTAACCAATACGAATGCTAATTGGCCTTGTGTCTGGAAGGCCATATCGCTAGAGCCAATCCAACAAAACAGTTTAGTTAAGCATGTAGCTCGTTCCTCCCTCAATCAATCAATAGCCTAGTACAGTCTAAAACAGAGAAACGTTTACTGGTATCATTAGGATTGTGTAAAACTACCAAATAATTGGGTCGATTTTTAAAAAGCCTTTTACAATTGTGCGACCGGTACCTATACCAGTGCACTTTAATCTAATTCAAGTTTTTGAGAAATTACAACCTTATTGAGACCCCAGTATACCTTTCTTTGTTTTTTACTGGTTACAGTGTTATTACCGAGAATAAATAAGCAAAAGTATCCTACACATATAAAAAAAATTATTAGATCAAGATAGACAATATGTAAATAAAAATATATAATCATCTTCCAGACGAAATAATAAATGTAAGAAATGAAAAAACATTCATAGGACTGCTAAAACAACACCTACATGCTAAATGCTATTACACAGTAGAGGAATTTCTAAATGAGAAAAAATAATATACAATCGTTACCTACTACTTGATTACTACAATTTACATTATAATTGAACAAAAAATTTAGTCTTTCTCTTATATTGCTGTGCCTAAACAAGGTCCATAAAGAACTTTGTAACATTTTAATGTTAAGTATATGAACATCTGTATTATAACTTATGGAATGCAATAAATATATTGAGTATTGACATAACTTTCCTTGTTTGATGCATCGGTATAAAACATGAGAGAAAATAAAGTATCCGGAAATTATCTGAAATTGCAAATGCCATTCGTGAAGAGGGATACAAGTTTCGTGAAGAGGGATACAAGTAGTCATTTCCTGGTTAACTCAATTTTAGGAGTTCGTTCGCCCTCGCTGAGGGCAACAAACCTTCGCAAATTGCGTCTACGACACTATACAGACTTACTAGAGGGCGGCATTATTTTTTTAGTGTCTGGCCAACGATCTGGTCGGGTGAATGGTTGTCTTAAACGAGCGGTCTACGATTTAACGGTTTTATTAGATGGCATTTCACGCCTGATTATGGTGTGTTGACAAACATAGCAATTGCAAGAAGAGTATTGTGACATAATAAAAGATTTGTATGTGTGTGTACGCAAACAGAAGTACACTCGACAGTATTATTGTCCTATATGTAAAATACTCTTAAAAGTAATACGATTTCAACGCAGACAGCGCGATATACCTAAGAACGGCTTATTGCCCGTGGTCCACCTCGGCTGTTCATCTCGGTGTACCACGGAAAGTTTTTTTCCCGTGGTACACCCAGATGAACCACGGGAAATTATTTCTTCCCGTGGTTCACCTCGGTGCAACACGGGAAGACGATAGGTAGGTAAACCGCAGCCCAAATCAATATATTGTTATCAAAAACTACCCTACTCTACTAACATTTTAAGCTGTTCTGTGATTATTGCATTTTCACATTATTCAATCGGATCACTTTATTATCACAACGATGAAGAGGTTCAACCAATCAGTTCCTTCGGGGTTACATCACAACAGGTAATTAGACGATATTTGTTTACAAAATAAGATACTTGATTTGGGCTGCGGTATAGGTAGGTAATAATGTTAAACTCTACTTGTTTTCCACTGCCATTGTGTAAATGAACCGAATTTTGTAAAGTACATATTCTCAATACGTACGATGAAATTCCCTGAGACGAAAAACATCATGCAATTGTATTACTATCGCTTTGGTAACAGTTTCTGTTCAACATGTCATCAGTTTTGGTCAATTAACAATTTCTAAGAAGTCATAAATGAAATATTAGGGTAACTCCTCTGCACAGAGACGTTATTTAAGTAATTACAAATTATTAATTTATTCAATCTCTGTTGTCAATACGTAGGTACCTAGTACAATTTGTTTTCGAGATTTCGATCTTATCTTATACGTGTAGTAAGAAAGTTTATCGGAAATAAAAGTTTACTTAAATAAAAGTTCGCGACTAGACAAGTGTTACACTTGATATGAGTCAACTGGTAGACATCTGTACTCACATGTACACGGGTCGTGTATGAGTAACAGGAAGTACCTACTTGTTACGCAGACGCACATTCTACAAGATCTATAATTGGCCATTAATCGTTGCGTTGCGGTCAATATGCTTTAGAAATACGCATTCATTATTATTTAACACTTGTCCATCTTTGTTCGATGTCACATAGATATCGTTCCTTTGCGGTAAGTACCTAGTATGTTTTTATTTTAACCGAAAACTAGGTGTCGACTCATCTGGTACTTAACAGGAGAACTCCAACATCATCGTATTCCTAGCTAGACTACTTAAGTTGAAAAAGAAAATAAGTCACTGATTGATATTAAATTTTAATAGAACTATTTATTTATTTAAAATTTTGTCCAACATAACGGGTTGCCCCAAGGCGTAGGACAGTCATACTTACTTACATTATAAAAAACGTAAGTACATAAGGGCTTAGAATATTAATTATGCAATAGACGAATGCAATTTATAGTTCTTCTCACAATAACTAGCACACTCTCTCACTAGCAAACTGCACTCAACCAACTATCAGCAAACAAGTCACACTATGTCATGATAATTACATTGTGGTTTTTTTTAATTGACAAGAACAACGAAAGTGGACTTTTCTGCCAGCATCCATCATTATTAGACCAATATACAACGACGTTTTATGCTGGTAGTACCAATATAGCAGACACAATGGCCCCGTAGCTCAATTATGGATGTATCACGGGGGTGCATTCACCGCGGCGGGGGCGGTGCGGCGCAGGTCGCGTGCGGCGCCGCACCGCAGCCGATATACATCGCTGCGATATGGAGACCAGGCACTTAGGATATTTAAGGATACTTCCCCTGACTGAGGGTTCATTATTTATTTCATTGAAGAGCCTATTTTGTCATAGATATAGTCTTCTAATCGTTATTGCACGGTCGAAGACAGAGAAAGTAGTTTTTAATGATGAGATTTTCTAAATAACTACTTGACCTATTGCAATAATTATTTCACTGTTAGATAGATAAAAGTTACAACTATGTACTGTAAAAAAATTATTCAAATCGGTCCAGTGGTTTTTGAGAAAATCTCAACCTTATTGAGGCCCCTGTATACTTATCTCTTCGTGCGTGTGTACAAAATAATTACATTATACATGTAATAATCACTAATATAATTTGATAAGGTTGTGTTTCTAATAAACAACTAGGCGCGTATTCATAAACGTGATTTATAGTTACGCCACCGTTTAGACCCCCTGTTCCTTTCTATATTAACCTTTATAAAGGAAGTGTGAAAGGGATAGCAACACGATTTAAGGGAAATGAGGTTTAACTAAGTTTATGAATAACAGCACTAGTGTTTATAATAATCTACCTATTCGTCCGCTGAATTCTCTATCCAAAGATTGTCTGGAACGGATCGCTTTAAGAGATAAAACCGTAAATTGTGATACTGACTGTCCTATATCTTTTGTGTAATTCTTTTTTCTTTGCAAAAAAATTTTTTCGTCTTATACAATAAACAAATTAATCAATGTAAGCTATACACAAATCGGAGATGTAAGCAAAGAGTAATATAATTATAAGATGTTTGTTTTTATATTTTCTAAAGAAGGCTACAACACACTATATACCTAGTTTTTTTTTTTCAATTTATAGGAGAAGCATATCTGTTCATACAGCCTTCATACCAATGATATTTTATGAGTGAAACTACACAGGAAAATACTAGTTAGTACACTATATCATTGCAATATGTTATGCAGTCCAATGTTCTAGAAATATTCCCCAAAATGTAACTATCTTTTGGTCACCCTGTGGAAAAACATGACCTATCTCTATACTTGGCATATTTCTTGCACGGAGTGCCTCCTACAATTAAGGTGCACCATGCAATTTCCATTTTAAGGTAGGTCCAGGATATAAACGGGGTTTCTGGCTTTTTACTACTACTTTTCGTGCCAAAATTTATTCACGTTAATACTGACTATAGGTTTTATAATTACAACGAGATATATAAATCTATTGAGACGTTAGCCTGTAAGTTGTTATTACACTGGTGTTGGTGAACAATAGTTATTGCAACTAAACATAGGCAATTAGGCATATTCATAAAAGTTACGTCCCTTTCTATCTTAACCTTTTTTAACAAAGTGTGAAAGGGACAGCAACACGATTTAATGGAAGTGAGGTTTAACTAGGTTTATAAATAACAGCAATAGCTATATACCTGACTAAAATTCTGCTACTTTTATGTCAGTCCTGGGATAAAGGCCACAAAATAATGTATTATTAGAATAGTAATGTTTGAAATAAATAAATAATCTAACAATCAAGCCATTTAGGATGTAGGAGGTGACAAAGGAGCTGTACATACATACCTTAAAAAAACATTACCCTCCTCCTTTCGGCAGGCGGGTAAAAACTAATAAGAATTCAATAAATATTACATGCTAATTTAATAACTAACAAAGGCGTATCTGTGGTTTTAAGGTATCTAACTATTTTAAATAGAGCATTAAAGTCGATAAACTACAAAGTACAACCACTGATTATGATTTGAATTGGAATAAGTAAACTTATCGTGCAAAATTGCATCATGCAATGACAAAGAAAACAATACTGTTCAGACAAATAAATAAAAAACCAGATATTCACAGAGCATAACTGCTGGTGGGTTTCAAAACACTGAAATGTCGACTTTCGATGAAGAATTCCGAAACTTTACGTAAAAAATTGACGCAGCTTAGGTACATTCGTTTACCAGATTAACATACTTACCTATCTTAGATCCGAAGAATACTTCTACACAATTAAAAGAAACTACTATCCTGTTAGGAAATTAGAACGAAGTCTTGTGTAAGATTCAGTCCGCTGAAAAATCAATAATACCCCAACTTGCTCACAAGGCAATCTGCCTGAAATTACGTATTAAACAAGTCAAGAGAGTACTCACCATACGGCGAAGAGGAAGAGCAGTTCTTGCAGGATAAGAAAATGTAGCTTTCGATTCACTAAATGCAGGAGAACTATTTTTATTTATTTATTTTCCACGACAAATTGTGAAAAACTTGCAACGCAATCGTTTGACAACTTTGCAACTTTGACAGTGTGTTTTGTTTTGCCTTTAGGCAAAGCTGAAAAATAGAGCATACAGCCAACAGCCTTGTCCAATCGATTGGACAGCTTGCAGACGTCGGAACGTAAACTCTGTGAAACGGTACGATAAGCAAGCGTACCGTTTCCGACGCCTAAAAAAGACGACGCGGCTCGGGCCCCAGCGATCTATTGATCCCGCAAAAATAAAAAACACGTTGCTTTCGTGATCACGGAAAACGCCCAATGTCGAGTTACGACACGAAAGAAAGTCCTATTCGAAACAAACTTATTCACGCCAATCTCCCTCTGAATTCCAAGTGCGGCATTCATTGCTGCGAAACGTATTACCGACTACCGTCACCCGTTTTTCGTCACTACACGGGCCATGGCGTGATGAGTGACGAACACCATCGCCGTCTTTTTAGATTTAGTTACAGTCGTCTCATCGTATTCATCCCAGGCTTCACGAGTAACTAAGCGCTGGCATGACCGTCGACTATTGTATTTCTAAAAAATGTAACCCCCTCAGACCCTTCCGTCCGTCATAACTTTATTTCGATAAATCCTTTCTACATGGCAAATTGTGTCGTATATTTCATTCGTATTTTTCCTTTCTCATGAAGGCTGGTTTTGTGGTAGATGGCCTATCACACAGAATACTACTGGCCGATCGATCGTGTCTCAAATGCCCGGGCCGGTTTCAGGTTCCTATTAAGTACTTAAATACATTTACAGTGTTCTCAAATTAATAAAATCCATTAATTGAATAATAAACTTTAATAACTTAATATAACATCACATAATATAATGCACGTGTTCATCGTTTGTGATTTTAAAGCTTTCATATCTAAACTGCTTATCAAATGCCTGAGATTGTTCATATTACTTTAGAATTTAGCCCTTCAACGCTCCCTCGTATCTGCACGAGATATCTTGCCAATTGGCAATATCGAAAATGGCCTTCACATAGTCGGCTCGCACGTTTTTGTACTGGAGGTAGTAGGCGTGTTCCCATACGTCGATTCCGAAGAGTGGTATCAAGCCTGCAACAGAAAACGTCAATGGCAATAAGTAACTAAAACGCCGCCGATTTATCATAATAATTTTCATGACAGCCAATCAGAGGACCAGGTCCACCACATTCTCAGATTGACTGATTTGAAAATTGCGGTGTTGTCTGTATGAATGCAGCTTCACTGGCAGAGACTTCACAGTCACTTATTAACTCTTTCCTTTATAGTTTCGTAGCGAAAAGCAGAACCACTGATTATTTATAGCGTAATCCAGCGAAAATTCTTCAAACATGGCCTTCACTTCATCACCGCCTAAACTTAAATCGCTAGGGTCTAGCAAAAAGATACTAAATACTTTGGACTTAAAGGCCATTTGTGTACTGCCAGCAACTCTGACTGATATTCACAACGACGTTATTTATGATAACCCTTGATATGTTGATGAACAAAAATATATGATAACTCTGAGCAATGATTTAAAATGACAGCACAAAATCTTGATTCAAAATTGTGTTGTATTTTGATTTTGACAGGAACCCTCTCTGTAACAGCCTAACTAAACCATCTCCAAAGATCATTGTAAAAAACCAAAACCCACCAGTGGTAGCCTGCAACGGATCCTGATTCTGGCAGGTAGCAATTTGCAATTTCTTCATCTGTTTGTTGTATCCGAGCCAGCCCCATCCGGAGCCCTGCACGCCGACAGACGACGCAGCTAACTGGTTCTTCATATTGTCCAATGATCCGAAATCCCTATAAAGATATTGTGCAAAATATTTAATTGTATGTAAACAAAAACGACTATGATTTTAAGATCTGCTCATGATTATTGTTTTTATTATTTTCACATTAGATTGGAAAACTTTATTTCCACAATGAACAGATTCAATCAATCAGTGGGGTGACCGCGACTTCCATCGTTATCGTAATACACATGGACGCTATACATTGCTATAATATTTTTTCAAGTTTTAACAAACGACAACGAAACGTGTATATGGTTCAAGTGTCAAAATGAAAACGATTGAAGTCGCGGTTACACCCCAGTTCCTTAAATTAGACAATGTAGCTAATTCTGCAGCGGCCACTAAGTCGAATCATAAACCTAAAATCAAATGTCACTGTCGCTCATATGCTATATTGCGTATGAGCGAGGGGGACGCGACAAAAATTAGCGTACTCAATCTGTAGGCAATTGTAACATTTTCAAATATAATTTCAACTATTAATGGTGTAGCGAAAAATAATTATACGGTCGACAGCATATCATATTAACTTATTGTAATCTAGGCACACTTCGGGCCCATTTGTGTTACACGTTGACTATACAAAGTGGTACACTAAATATCTAAATACACGACACCAAACTGACTATCACAAGCAAACATTTAAAATTAGCTAATTTAATATTATAAAACAACATAAACATAAAAATTATGAATAATGTGGTAACTGGTAACAAAGATAATGACAGTTTTAAGATGTTGTCTGTCTAGTGTGAAGGTGACTAGCACAAGACCTTAGAAACAAAAATAATTAACAAACACATTCAAAATAAACTTCAAGGACTTTGTAATCACGTTGGCATTGAGATTATTTGAGAAACATGCAGGTTAGAAATCTGTGTACGTAGGGATTGGTTTGCAATTTTTACACTGTATTTTGCATATGTTATTATTATAAAGCAATCTAGCTCCTCATAGTAATATGTTAGAGGGGTTAGCTGGCTGAAAGCATAGAGAGGTGTGTAAATAAGATGTATGCTGTACCACACTTTTTGCCATAACTAGGTTCACACCATAAAGTATATAGGTTAGGTATCCTAAGTAAGAATGTGACCCATTATAATAGTTTGCATAAAAGCGACAATAATATTGAAAGCCATGCAAGTATAAGAAAGAGTTAGCCAAAATAGGTATGAAAGAGTGCAGAAAAAATTAGATTACGTTTCAATGGCTTTAATCAGCTGGTCTGATGGCTTCCCGCCATTGGCAGACAGGTTTTGCCAGAAAATGGAGTGGTTGATGTGACCACCACCATTGAACCTGAGGGCTGGGGCTAGACTGATCACTTTTTCGATGTCACCTGTTGAAAATAAATACATGATAAAATCTACTGACATCAGGGAGAACAGTGGAGTTGTCAGCTGGCAAAATTTGCTGCACAATTAAGCGAGATGGGGTGGTTGAGCTGATTGACAAGGGAAATGCACAAAAATTCCCACCCCTTATGTTACTTATGAATAAGAGATGAGCACTATTCTTACTCTAGTTTTAAATGAAGTTACATTTCTGAAGAATTACTAGTAGAAGCTATTATAAGAAAACACAATCTAATACATCACCTATTGATATTACTAGTGTAATATAATTTAAAAAATACAAGCTAACCTACGGAGGCACACTAAATAATGTACTAAAATAAAAATAAAATATGTAGTACTTTTCAATGGCTTCCAAAAGACAAGTGGAGGGTTTTGTACTGCATGGAGTAAGATTTAACCAGAGTATTGAATGGTTCACATGTCCACCACCATTGAACTTTATGGAACTCAGGACATTTATCATAGAGTTTGTGTCAGCTGCTGTCAATTAAATAAAATCTTATTTTAATTGTAACTATGATGCTTACAAACGAAAATTCTAGATTGGGGAATGGTTGTTGAAAGGAGGAAAGAGACGGTCAATGTCTTGTTCTAGTCCTAGATCAAGACTGTTGAGGTCACAATAACCCTTGTCAGACCAGGTCAGACTGATTGAGTCTTGACCCAAGTCATACTGATTTTTATAAACACACACAAGAAAACACTAAAATCGAAAGCTTTTGGCAGGAGAAAACCTGCGTTTGGCTACAGCTAAATCCTTCTGGACTGGACCTAACCATCTACGACGATCTACTCTCATCTCGTTCGTTTCCATCTCTAACTAGTCTTCGAGGGTGAAAACTATTTTTTTTAGGCAAAGCTATACAACCTTTGGCTTGCGCCGTCTTCAGTTGTTCTTCAGCGGCGTTCAAGTTATTCACATAAGTTGCGTGGTGCTTGCCATGATGCAGCATCATGATATCCCGACTGACCACCGGCTCCAGAGCGCTGTACTCATACGGCAGCTCCGGCAACGTGTGCTTTAGTCTCGATGCACCCAAGGTGCGGCTACAAAGAAAAACAAATACAATTGAGATGGTAAAACTAAAATCAACAGTGCGGTATAACTTTAAACGATAATTACATCACAGTTCCAGCTCCTCGAGACGCAAACATTGTAGATAGAAACCGGCCGGCGATTTATGTACGGCCAAACAAGTAATAAAATGAACTATGAACTCAAATTAGCTGCAAACAAATGTGCAATAAAAATTATGCAACACAAAATCACGAACTCCAATCGAAAGCAACTCGCGAAATGTCATTTACTCATTCGTGATTTCGCGAAGGAGCTATTTTAACAGAGAGAGGCAAAGCTTACTAAAGCATACAGCCTGGTCAGATGAAATGAAAACGAGGGTTAGGCGCCTTTAACTAGGCGGTCGATGATTTATTCATTGTATTGTAGTGTTTCGCTTTTCACTTCTCCAAACAAAATCGGTTTATTTGTTTGTGAAGGAAATTCTTGATATTTAAGAGAAATGTTACAGAAAAGAAGAGATAGCGCTATACAATTTATGATATATTCACTCTTTTGTTCGCAGTGTTCCCTTCAACAAGTTTCGCTCAAACAAAACGGTGTTTGTTAGAGGTTATTATGATATGAATATGTTTATTTTATCGTAAATAATAAAGTAACGTGAGGACTACATTAATTATTTAATTCTATATAAGAAATTAAGGATCATTGGTCAGCAGAGTGTCGCTAAGGGGGTACAAACAAAATTTAAAAAAAAAAATCGCTGAAAAACGACTTCATAAGAGTAACGAGACTGTGTAAAGTTAAGGTTTACTTTACTTATTCTCACACCCATTTTGGAGTGCCCCGGACTAAGGCCCCATCCTTCCAGCTGGGGGAGCTATTGCACCTCATGGAGGCCAACAGGGCGCTGCCAGCGGCGACGAACGGAGCGTCTCATCCAGGGACCTTTTGGCCATAATCTACTAAAATGTTAATAATTTTGAGAGAAACATCACTGTTACGTTTTGTGTAAGTATAAATTAAGCAGCCCCTGACCCACCAGCGATGTAATGTTCCGCGTAAGATATTTCATTGTTTTCTGTTTACAGAACTCTCAAATGCTGTATCGATAATCGATGCGAGATATCAAATTTGGCCACCACAGTCAGCAGCAGATTCATGTGCTCTCGGATTCCCCTGTGTGTACTGTGCAACTCATTCGAACATAATTGATAGCAAGAAGATGGAATTAGCTGAGCATACTGCATAGTTGTGTGTACATACTGTGGCATGTCTTTGCCGCTCTACTCCATGAAACTGTGGTGTTCGTGTCACAACTTCTTACCGCTCCACTGGACTATGCCGGGCATCATTAATTAATGTATAAAGTGTATTTGTATTAACTTACATCACCATTTTAATTTAATTAAGTATTATAGATTTTTCAAATAATTTTCACCATATTCATACTTAATACTATTGTTTAAATCATATCAGGGTCTTCAATATGATAGTGTTTACTGTGATCCACCTTCTTGCATAATTCCCTTGATTGAACAAATCTTCCAGGCACTCCGCGACCCATCACATCTGTCATCCATCATGATCACTTGTTTAATTTCATAAAACATTCTTCATAATATTAATATATAATTTATGTTTAGATAAGAGATTAGGTCATCGTAGATATATTACTTTAGATTAGAACATCATATCATAGCATAGCAATTTGCAAAAATAATGGTGTTTGGAAAATTGATTTCAATCCATTTTCAATCAAACCAATGTAAACATTGGTTTGTTTACATTGAATGTAAACAAATCTACGTGGCTCCGGCCACTTTCGCAGCTGTTCGTAGATGTATATGTACGTTTCTATAGACTACTGTCACTTTTTAACCAATCAAAAGAGACTCCGTGATCCCATTGGCGGATACATGACATTTCTTCATGTCGTAAGCGAATGAACGTGAACGTAGGTAGTTATAAGTACTAAAGTGAAAATAGTACCAGCCGTGATTTCGTGATTCGGAATTTCGGCCGGACTTCGGTTCGGTCTGAAAAAAAAAGCTATTTGTGTTGCCAATTTTTGTTATAGTTTTTACTAATACAAAAGCGGGCCATTCATTGTCGAAATTCCTATCTACGGGCTACGGCTAGCTAGCATATCACTTCTTCACTAAGTGTCGCCGCACACGGGCCACACGCGACAGCCACAAACGCCGCCACGAGAAGCTAGAAGCGGCTACTAAGGTGAAGCTGAAGCGCGCGACAGCCACTTGTGGCCGGTGGTCGACACTTGCGGTCGGTGGCTGCTACTTTTTTTAACCCATGCGTGCAGTATAGTTTACTGAGGCAAGGGAGAGAGGGGCGCGGAACCGCGCGAGTGGCGTGTGGCGGCTTTTTGTGTCGGCGTTTAGTGGCCGGTGCGAGCCACAAGAAGCAAGCTGCGACGATTTGTAGCGTGTGGCCGCCACCGTGTGCGGCGAGTCCATATAAAAATTTGGAAAATTACAGGAACTATGCCTGTGGCGGCGTTTTGTGGTTGTGGCCGGTGGCCCGTGTGCGGGAGCCCTTAAGTCAAGCAAAGCGGCCGCGGCCAAGAAATATGGGCGTATCCTTGGCGTATCCATAAACATATTAAGCATTAACAACAATAATTTTTGTGAGTTGACTTTGCCTTTCGCTTTGATAAATAAAATGTATATTTTTTTAACTGGCAATAATTACCTCACGAGCCGCCCCTCCTCGATTTCCTCCGCTTTCCCTCCACCATTTTTATACGTTATCCCTTTTTCACTCACCTCCCATACTACTGATCTATCTCACTCACTCACCACCCGCTTCCTCCCCCACCTCCTTTCGCGCTCCCACCGTCCTTCTTGTATTTATGTTGTGATTGTGTGCTGTCTAGACGTGAATAAGATAATCTTTCCTTGGTGTGCGTAATTTTACGACGACGTGCGAGTGCGGTGTTGTGTTGTGAATATCTTCGCCGCATTTTCATTCGTAAAAAGTGAAGAAATCTCATTATTTCCACAAAAAACTTGTATGGAATTACCATTTCTCGCTATCATATTGGATTTTTTCCTTCATCGTGTTTATTTGGTCCCGTAATGAAGTGTTTAACCGTTGGTATAAAAAGTAGTGCATTTGTTTATTTATAGACAGTCGCAATTTGCAGTCATGTAATTATTCTGGTGGCGCTAAGATGTCTCAGAGGGATACCGCGATACACCTTGTGGCGGGAGGGTAAGTGAACTCGCAGCGCACATAATCTTGCCTCTTGGAAACTGTTATCTGAATAAATATTTTATCTCTGATTATTTAGCAATGTAGGCAGAATTTGGGACATGACATGTGGCTAGCGGCCAGGCGTTGTTTACGCACGTTCTATACGATGTATAGACCGAGAGATCACAGTAGCCAAACCTATTTCATCTAGTACCACCATACATCATTCAGGGATGAAAATGGTTATAGCATTTCTCGTTTTTGCATAAATGATAATCTTAGCGCACGACAGAAATCAGTATTAAAGATATAACCTAATGGCCATTCAAATTAATTATCTTCTGACCAATTTACCCCACTATTTTCACATTACATTCAAGACTGTACAAGGCAGACCTATTTTATATATTATTAAGTATATCTTATCTCCTTTATCAATGAGGTAAAATCTTGTGGTATTCAATGAGGTAAGGTTGCTGCCACAATCTCTGTTTATAAACCCAGGCTTGGTCTAAGGTCACTTTAATAATGTTACCAATTTTCACAAGCTAATGTCACGGCACGGAAGCTTGCATCACATTGCATGTGACAATGAGGGTTTATAAATAAATTTGTCAGGCCTTGTAAGTATAGATAAATTATTATATTTAATCCGCACATGGCTGGCAGTCATCAGTACTCACCAGATGATGTTTTGTATGACATTTTTGTACCGGTGCAGTGCAATACATTACTTTATGAACTAAAATACATATCTGAATCTGATGCAAACCTATTTACTTATTGAAATGATGAAATTGGGATTGCTAAAAGGGAATCCCCTAAGTTTGTTTATGGCAAATAGGTACTCAACTGTTTCCTTACCTAATACACTTATCATTATCACATATTAAAGGAAATATAATACCTATCTGTGTAATTACCAAACAATTAATCTGCCCTACTTTTTAACTATACAAATCAATGTAATCTTTGCTGTCAATATTTGCTAGTTTGTTTTAGTGTCCGACCAAACTTTCGGTTTCGGCCTAGTTTCATCCAAATAACGGGGTTCTTAGTTTCGGTTTCGGCTGTAATCCGGCCGAAACTACGGCCGAAACCGAAACTGTGTTCGAGAGCCTATAATAAGCATATAACATAACGTTATAATATTACATGCGTAAATAATTTATTTGAAATAAGAGAGTGATAATATGTAGTGCTTAAGGATTACTTCAAATATCAGAGACTGAATTGTTTAATATGTGATTTCTGAGTGTGATTTATAAATAAAAACTGTCTGAAAAAATAAATAGGCAATTATAGTCACGAAAATATGACCTTATATGGAAGTTTCGTTTTCGGCCGAAACCCAGACCGTGACCGAAATTCTGTTTCGGCCCTTAAACCTAGTTTCGGTCGGACACTAGTTTGTTTTCTTTCATTTTTTTAATACCACCTATGACAATAATTTAGCAGAGTTGAGGATTTTATCTATTACTTTACTTTTGTATATTCGATAAGAGGGACTTATCGAATATACAAAAGTAATCCGAGGAATATTGTGCATGGCTAAGCTGACTGGGATGTCCGTATCGTAAGCCCAATGACCCAATCGCTACCCCTACATAGTCTTTCCACCTTTCCTTGTCTTGTGCTGCTTTACCGCTTACATGATGTTGTCAACCCATATTCTTCTTTGTCGTGTTGCGAGATACCAGGACATAAGATGGTCTAAACTAGCAACCAATTGGCCTGGCCCCACTGCCAAGAGAAGTCTGGGATGACAAAGAAAAAGGAATAATAATTACAATGCTCTCATGTTTGACAGAGTGGCCGGGACTGCCGGAGCGGTAGTGACATGTCCCCTGGAGGTGGTGAAGACCAGGCTGCAGTCGTCCAAAGGTGTGGGTGTGCCACCTTCGACCCCACCACCATCCGGCAATGCCACCAGTGCGAAGAGAGTTTGCTCCAAGATTCCTAAACATCAGGTAACTTTATTTGTTTTTTTTAGTTTTAAATAGACGATAGGAACCGTATTTTAGACGTTTTTGCGAAAAGTAATAGTATGAAGACTGCATCTAATTCTAGGATTTTTAAAATTAGGCCTGTTAACCTTCTGCTTCTTATAAAAAATCTCCTTATATGACCCACTATAGGTACGGTGGAACACAGAGAAAGGTGTACAGGAGAGTTTATAAGGTTGAGATTTTCTCAAAAACTACTTGACCCATTGCAAAAATTCTTTCTCTGTTTAATAGATAAAAGTTAAAACTATGAAACTGTAAAAGTATTATTAAATTCAGACCAGTAGTTTTTGGAGAAAATCTCAACCTTATTGAGGCCCCCTGTATACTTATCTCTGTCTTCGACTGTACTATTAATATTCTTAGCAATATGTTATTTATTATTATTTTTTACATACAGTACATACTGTGTACAGGACATACTTACACACTTATAATTTATATTGCATAAGCAGACCTCATGGTAATTGTTGTGAAATAGCTACCTTACTACCTACTTGAAAAATAATCTTCATGTACCTATAACTAACTCATACATATCCACCATTGAACCTGAAGCTACCTGACCTGTTGTACTTATTAATTATTGTCTATATCCAGTTTTAATTTTGCTACTTTCAATCCTATTAATCTTATTGCATAAGCAGACCATGAGGCAACTATTATGAAATAGGCACGCCAAAAAATAGCCCGGCTTATTCAAATGGACAAATTATTATACAAGTGATTAACTCAAGTTTTATCAATACACCTTTGTACCTTACCTATTAAATGCTTGAGTCATGTTAACAGAGCTATTGTGCATGTTTTTTTTTTCTACCGTGCATCTAAAGCTGCGTCCGATGCGACGTGTTATACCGTGTTAAGAAACACCGTAACATCGGTTTTACGGAACGTGTCGTAACAATTTTCTTTGTTAAATCGGTTACCAAAACATGTTACGGTATTTCGTAACACGGTAACACGTCGCATCGGACGCAGCTTAATAAATACAAAAGCATCATTGTAAATCTAATGGTGTGTCCATATCAATCTGTTATCTCGTGCATAATACATAATGCCCCCAATAAATTCCGATATCCCTTATCGTCACATACAAAAAGTTCAATATCTGTCTTCATACATACTCGTAACGATTTAGATAAAAGCAATGGAGCGATATATCGTGGCTGCAACCGCGTCATTTGATTGATTAGGTGCCGTCGACAGTACACCAATATACGAGAAACCATTGTAATCTATGCAGTATTACCGTCGCGTAGAGTACTGCACTTGATGTGTTATTGTTCACTTGGAGGGTTTTTCAGGGCAACAGGGGTTACAAGCAATTGTTATTTGCCAGAGAATACAATGACTTTATTCCTTTGACGGCGGGTCGAGAGCATCGTCCCCGCTGAGGTGCTCGTAGGCGGTCTCCGGCGACTCCTTACGAGTCAAGAAGGTGTCACAGAATGTGTGCCCTGCCTCCTACGCCCTCTCCCGTGGCTCTGACAATGATCGGCACGAGGACTAGAGTCGCTCGTGCCTCCGGCCAAGGACATTGTCCAGCTTGGCCCAACTGGATCGAGCGATATAGGATCCTAGATATTATTTAAAAAAAATACTATGAACTTCATCGACGTACGTAACTGTGATCTATCGCCGCACAATTTTCACGCCGGTCAATCAGTGGACTGTTCGACGTCCTATGACTCTATTACTACTATTGAATACCTACTTAATTCTAAACTTATACGCAACTGTCACGGTCTCTCTTATCTACATCGCATAAGAATGAGCGAGACGTTGGGATTAGCAACGATTAAATTTCGTTCCACACGGTGGAATCTCTACAATTTTGTTTTCATTGTGAATCCTGTCATATTAATAAATACCTACTAATGAATTCAAATAATGATTGAGATGAATCAAATACATGGCCCAGTCAAGCTTTACAGGAAACATCATTAAAATTAAGACGCGGTTCTCAAAATCTACCTAACCCAAATTGGTTACGTTAGTAAATACTGCACTATCTATTTTTTACAATCAGTTAAGTACGAGTAGGTGTGTAGGTAATATTTTACTGTCACTGTTTGGTTATTGTAGTATGTTAAGATTCTTTGATATAGGTAGGTATTACTTATACATAAATAAGTGCTACAAATAATTAGATAGGTACCTAGGTAGGCTGTTGTGGTGCAAATAGGTATTATTTATTGCAAATAGATGATTCATTCATTAGTTTTGGTACTTGACACCTAATGTACATTCGCAGTTGCTGGTTTAAATCTCAGATAAGGTAACTGCTAGTCATTGTTTACGATATCCACGTCTATTTTTAGAAATAACTAGAAGAAAATAATTTACACCCGTTACAGTATTAAGGTTGATATAAATACCAGTTATTATCAACATACAGTTGACATCTCAACAACCACCAATGCAAAACCGTTGTAATCTCGGCCTTATCGTCGAGTAAGGTGCCCGTGTGTTACACGTAATTGGATATGATGAGCTGTTGACTGTACATAGTAATTATCTACTACGTACATAATGCGACATAATAGGTAGCAATTAAACGAATTTACGTAAACTTTATCTATTTTGATTTAGTTTTATTAGGTAATAGACTCTACTCGAAAAAGTTGAATACAGCACGTACAATTTTGGCAGCCATACCACTTAAAAGAGCTTTCTTCCAGTCAACAAAAAATTTGGAATTCAACAATGTTGAAAGAAGTTATTACGACTATTAACTGGAACATAACTTGTGACACCATTATCTGTTTCGACAATTCGTTATTTTGTTCTGATTCGTTGGCGTTATTTAAATGTTTACTCATAATATATTAATATGTATTGTGAAGCTAAGCAAGTAAGAACCAAATGTGTTTAGCTTGCTAAATTCCCTGAATTTATGATGTTTATTTACTATAAGCATTATGTTCTGCTTAGATGAGAAACATTTTTGTTAAATCTAATTTATTCTGTAAAACCAGTAAGATACGCAGTTCGATTCGTTTAATATTTTCCCTGACCCGAAAGGAGAAGGGTTATGTTTTTCGTGTTATAACTATTATAATACTGCATGTATGTATATCTATCGCCTCCTTTGCAGCCTCCTGTCGCCTAAAATAAAAAAATAAAAAATAAAAGATCATTTATTTGCCACATAGTCAAGTAATATACATAAGTTTCAATAACAAAATATTAACTTAAATCAGACTGTAGCAAAAAGGCTGAGAGTGGCTCAGTACTAAATGTAGCATGCAATGCAAACATATAGTTCTGATTTTCAGCCACCGCCTGGTTAAACCAGTGAGTAGTTAGTGTAACAGGTAGAACGGAACACATACATTTTCATCAATCAATTTTGTCTCCAACGAATAATATGGTATTCGCAAAACATAATCGCTGCAGTTAGAAAACAAAATATTGGGTTACAAAGTAATTAACTAGGTAATATAAAAATTATATACCTATTTAATTAGATATAGGTATCAAGGGAATAAAACAGTATATAAATTTTGTACGTAACAACAGGAAATACGAGTACATCTAAGTAAAGTACTGGTACCTAAGATCCCTGTATTTAATTTAACGTCAAATATGCACAAAATGGTTCAAAATTGTAGTAATCGCATATTACAATAACATTCGTCGAAGCCAACGTTAGGTTTCATGTTAAGAAAACAATAGTATCGTGTTGAGTTGCGATTTCCTTAGTTTCATGACAATATCATATTTTGCAATCTTTATCGTTTGATTTAAAATAAATGTCTATTATTTGCATAACTCGCCGCAAATCAAATGCGATTTGGCTGCCATCCAAATACTGAACACGACAAGATGTATCGATTTCTTATGAACTTGATACAATTACTGTTTGTTATGATTAGATTTTATATTTAGTGTACGCCCGTACAGTTGAAAACAGATTAAAGTATACAATACATCATTTAGGTTAGAGATTTTCTCAAGAATTATTTGACCGATTGTAAAAGGTATTTTAATATTGAATAGTTTCGAGTACACAGTAGGTATGTAATTTGTAACATTTTAAAACCAATATAGTATTTTTTGGAGAAAATCTCAACCTGAAGACTCTCCCGTACAATTTTTTCTGTGTTAGACCGTACTACGTTGGACTGCGGCTCATGTATTTTCACTGCCGTTTTCATAATTTGATCCAACTATTTCATAGTTAATGGTTTCTAAAAATATTTCTTGCGAGCTAGAGTCTATTCGGACGTTTTTCGACTCTAGCAGGATCATCTCTTTCTCTTGTCTGGCCCCCAGAATACTTCTAAATATCTTTCTCTCCGCCACCAAGACCTTATTTTTCTCTTTCGTGGTCCAAGTCCATGTGTACATCAATTTATATTTACTATAGCTAACAGCAATATCTGTCTGTCACATTTGCTAGATATTTTAGAATAGAATAGAAAATATGTTTATTGCCATACACCAATTACATAAGCTTACAAAAAATCAATCAAGTAGTAAGTTGTAATCTAATATAGTTATGCTCAGTGGTGTGGCAAAAGGTGCATGTTTCAGCTGAGCTGACACCGAGGTGTGCAGCGCTGTTTTTCGACATACACCTCTTCCCTGCCATGTATACCTGATATTCGGTATGGTAACGAGCTTGAACTAAAACAGCCTAGTGCTATCTTCCCTTTGAACTATATTAGGGTATTTTCGAGATATCAAACAAATAACTTTCAAATGGAAATAGTTATTTAACTTTCTCAAACAAAATAATGTCAAGGATATTTTATAAATGCGTGCCTACCAAACCAAAACGCAATTTAATTTACATATTATGGAGAGCTCGGTGGCTCAGTGGTTGGATCAATGGACTTGCGATACGGAGGTCCTAGGTTCGATTCCCAGCCAGGGCAGCCATGCACCAATGAGTTTTCACCGAGTGCTCTCAAAACGGTGAAGGAAAACATCGTGATGAAACCTGCATGCAGTAGAAGAAAAAAATCTAAGGCATGTGAAATCCGCCGTTCCGCACTCGGCCCGCGTAGTGGATCATGGCCCCAGCTCCCTCGATGTAAGGGAAGGTCTGTGCCCGAGCAGTGGGGCAATATAAATAGACTGATGATGATTATGGATAACACCAGTCTTATTATGGCTCGAGTAAGATACCCTGTGCCTTGACAGAGAAATGTATGTTGTATTTTAAATCACTCTCATATAATCCTGTAGTTAATTGGTAGCTTGTACAGTCAAATGAGCATGTAAATGTGACCGGCGGCAATGACTTGAAGTAAGATTGACCTTTTGTCTGACCAGATTGCAAAAACCCTTTCAGCACACAGTAACTTGTTTTTTTATTGTTTTTAAACGGTGACATCTTGTCAATTTGAATCTGGGATATCGCCATTCCGTGATACTCCTCTTATACAGCAGAGCCACCTCTAATCAGTCTGTTAGATTACACACCAGATATATTTAATATTAAAACAGTATTTTAGTACTGCACTTATAGCACGCGCCAGAGAGTTATCGATCGACGCAACGCCGCGGAGCTGTCAAACTAACATTATTCCAAGGCGTTTGACATTAGTTTGACATCTCCGCGGCGTTGCGTCGATCGCTAACGCTGCGCGTGCTAGCCCCGTTGTTCGACGTATAATTTAAATATCAATAATGACATGTCATGTATTTTCTACTGTCCATACTCTGTTGCACTCACAGAAATCGTGAGCACCACATTGCTTTCTGATAAACGCTGATCTAATTATTAGTTGTAATGGTTATAGCCATTAGTGTTGAGATGACCTTGCCCAATGTCATCGTACGGCCGTAAGGCTAACTGCGCTCCAAGGCTGAGCTATAAGTAGCGGATGCATGGCGGATTTCAAGTTGCGCATTTCTCTAATTGGCGATAGGTATTGCGCATTCCTTCGTCTCAAATATACCCCAGCCCAAATCAAGTGTCTTATTTTGTAAACAAATATGATCGTATAATTACCTGTTGTGATATAGCACTGAAGGAACTGATTTATCGAACCGGTTCATCATTGTGAAAATAAAGTGATCCGATCTAATAATGTGAAAATAACTATGCAATAATCACAGAACAGCTTAAAATATTAGTAGGGTAGTTTTTGTTTACAAAATAAGACACGGCTTCGGTTGGTGGTGTGTTGGTTTTCTCAAAAAAGGGTGACTGACTCGACTTTTTATTGCATAAATTTACTCCCGTGAGAATGCTGAAATACATATGTTTTTTTAAATATTCCATTCCAATTAACTCCAGACATATAGATGTAAAACTAATTTGGTATGGAGTTTGTATCTGAGTCCTGAAATGAAATCTCTGATTGGTGCACGTCACTCTTTACAGCGTAGTGCAGGACGAGACGCCACCCGGTGACGCGGGCTAGACCGGTCGAACGAAACTATCGATCTAACTTATATTGGTTTCAATCAAAAAACCCTGTATTAGCGGCCGATTCCAACGTGTCTAACGATGACAAATTGTTATGGTGTCAGCTCTCTGTCCCCCTAAACATTAGTTACATAGTTATGACTTTAATCTATACGTATTTCATGTCATGATGGTAGTTCTCAATAGCAATTTTATGTGCTTGTTTTGCTACTGCATGTGGCTTCAAATGATTGGAGTGTCAATTGAAGTTTAATTGATACATAGATTGCAGTTAGTGTGCAAACACTCCAGATGAAGCCTCACAATGAGTATCCTTCAAGAGTCTTTAGTCTAGTGTTCGCTTCCCAACCCATTTCGTCATACTGACAGTTTCCCTATCCACATGTCGAAGATGATTAATAAGAGACTTGACAAAATAAAAGCTAACTAAAGACATAATACGTAAATCTGTCGTTTCAACCAAATCTAAACCTAAACGCAACTGTCACTAATACCTAGATAATAAAAACAGCGTAAAACCTAGTCTTATGTTAAACTGTTTTACATCAACGCGTTTTAATAATATATTTTAAAAATTAAAGTGTTTTAAATCGACTGTATTTCATGACATCGATGTTCATTACAGCGAATATTACCAAAGCGAAAGTTTGTGACCGCGACGTACGTTACAGCGAAAGTATACGATTGCGATGTACTGGACTTCGAAAGTTTATAATCGCGATGTACGGTACAGCGAAAGTATGCGATTTCGATGTACTGGACTTCGAAAGTTTGTAATCGCGATGTACTTTACTGCGATAGATGCGTCTATATGTAGATGTTTTTATATCCTCTTATACCCACTGCCACTGCGGCGGTTGGGGTTTTTTAGGCCAGCCCAAGCACACCAGCAGATAAGGTAGGTAGGTAGGGCTTCAAATAAAAAGATGAGGTAGGTTCACCAGTTTATTGAAGCCGTTATATCACACTTCCTCCATACGCCCTAGGTCTAGACTAGAACACAATCACTGGCCTTGAGTCTTCGAGCATCGGCAGCTCAGAACCTGCAGATCCGTGTCCAGGTGGGTAGATTTAGGCTGGAACTCCAGCCAGTTAGCAGTAAAAGTAGGCCAAGGTGAGCTCGTGCCGTGGATCCTGGGGACCAAGCACAGCATTAGCTGGCTGTCCTGCAAGTGCCTCGCCACCAACTGCTACCAGATCCAGAGTCCAGCGACCCGATCCAGTCAGGTTAGCAGCTTGGTAGACAGACAGGCAGAACAGAAAAGAATAGAACAGCCTAAGCACTAAACAATGCACAATAGGAACTCACCCCAGCGGGAAAATCCTTAAAACACTCACAGTAGAATATCAGTTTAAATAAAATGCGCGCGCATAGCTGCCGCGTTGAAGGTTTCTGATGAAGTGCGGGGGAAATGTCCGATTGAGTTTGTAAGATTTTTTATTTTACATAAACTCAAAGTATGTGAGTGAGCATGTGATGTCAGAGGGTATAAGAGGATATGAAAACATCTACATATAGACGCATCTATCGCAGTAAAGTACATCGCGATTACAAACTTTCGAAGTCCAGTACATCGAAATCGCATACTTTCGCTGTACCGTACATCGCGATTATAAACTTTCGAAGTCCAGTACATCGCAATCGTATACTTTCGCTGTAACGTACGTCGCGGTCACAAACTTTCGCTTTGGTAATATTCGCTGTAATGAACATCGAAGTCATGAAATACAGTCTTTTAAATCATATATTTGCCGTTAGTTGACGCCAACGACACTTAAGAAGCGTATTTGAATATGGAAGGCTCATTCACTGGCTGTGTTTGATATCACAGTGTCTCTGTTGGAATAGAGCGTGCCACGGACAGGCGAGATCGTAGGATCGAATCCAGCCCGTGATATAAAAATATCTACATACACTTCTGCCGTGTACAGCTAATCAGTCCAATCCACGAGTCTAGCGAGTAGCAAATCTACCGAATTACAAGTCTGTCGAATCTAGAATCTGTCCTATCTAATATAGGGTTGATAACATTTTGGCTTACTTTACGGACACTTCTGTATCTATAGGTTAGTTAATACATGTCTATCAAAATTGATTAAATCATCTCGTCTGCGTCAACAGGCAATGTCATTAGCGGAGAGCCTAAAAGGCTTCGTTGTTGATTTCAGTCGGGCACTGCTGTGAAAATCTTTGTTGGCCCGTAATTTTCCTGTGTTTTGAAGACATGTTTAGGCACACCATGACACTTTTAGCATCAATTCATCATATTTTAAGCGCAATCATAGGCACAAAGATTGTTTTGTTTTGATTTAAACCTTCTTTGCTTGTATTATATTATTATTGTGCAGTATTTGATGCAGTTCTTTCGATAGGTCTAGTAATTCGCCAATATGTATTTAGGTAGGATATGAGCGATGCACATCCCCGGCTAATTTATGGACAATGGATGGTTTTCTGTAGGGGGAGGGGGGGGGGGGGGGGGGGTATAATATAATGAAATAGTTTTATAATATTAGTTGCCGCTAAGCGAGGCGTCCCGCTCGCTCTTACGCAACAGTGGCAGTTGCGTATAGTTTTAGGATTAGATTTATTGGCCGCTACAGGTACTACTAAATCTTTCTATTAATTGACATTACCTTCAAAAGTACCTACCTTATTTTTAAATACTTATAAAAGGTAGTACTGTAACTATATTATCTAAGATTAAACTATGAACGGGTCTGTACTCGTGTAAACTTCTCATTTTTGTGCTTCCGTATTAGATATAAATAGCTAATTTTATTTAGGTTTAGATAAGGATACTGACTGATTGTTTGTTATACCTGTGATAAGTTTCGTTTGTTTCATAGTAAGTAAAGTATGGCAACAGCAAGGCTAAGAATTGTTTCCATCTCTTGTGTAAAGCTTTAAGGTTGTGTTGTGTCGCTTTTAATTTTAGCCGTTTTAACTAATTTAAGAATTGTGAAAATCATATTTCTGTTTTCATTTTGTGGAAGCTAGAACGCGCGATATATTAGTTACTAGTTCCCACGCAACAGACGTAGTCACTTACGTTTAGAACGTATACAATTTCGATAATATTTGTATAGCATTCATAATAAATACGCGAACGCCAGCGCACTTTTCATGCCCCATGACGCAAATCGACAGTTATATGGGTATAATGACTTGATCAGAATAGCCATAGCTTCTTGACACTTCTATTTTCATCAATTGCACAATAAGAATTATATGTTATGAGTATGTATGATTGCCATCATAGTAACCATAGCAAGTTGATGCTTTTCGTGATAACTCGTAACGTAATTCGAAAGTATATTAAGACTTGTATTAGATTAACGTACTTACTTAACACTTCCATTTTCATGCTCAATTTATGACACACAGGGACAATTATATCGGTATAGTATTTATTTGTATAAGAACAGCCAAAGCTTATTGACACTTTATTCTCAATTTATGATAATGACGTAATAGATGCTATAGGATTGAGTGTCTGTGACCGATTTCGTTAAAGTGACTATATACCAGTCTTCTTGGCAAAAGAGCTGACCATCCTGCAGGTACAGCCGACAGCACATTACATAAAAAACTATGGCGTTCTAGATGTCATTTACCACATCATAAGGAGCTTTTTTCGTGCAATTTATTTGATTACAAAAATCCCAGTCCTCAGACAGGCACCAGCAACTCTTTTGAAGTGTAGATAGAGGTCTTAGGCAACGGTGACTATTTAGCATCAAGGTGTCCCGACAACGTGTATGTGCTGTCGACTGTACTAGAACATGAAACATAGTAGTGTCTAGTTTCCGTACTGATTTAGATTGCTTTTTATCATTTTGTTTGCGTGGCTAAAAATAGAGTTATGTCTTTACTTTACGATATTAACTGGAAGCATTTAGAATTAATATATTGATTTTTACATTGTTATTCAGTGATATAAGAATAACAGAAAAGAAAACTGCCTTGACTTAAATACGAGTTGCGTACGAATCGAAAGTATCCAACAGATTGATTCGAACACATGCTCAATTCATTAGTAGTTGTTTAAGTAAATGGTCATTATGTTGTAGGTAAATAACCGATAAACAAAAATCAACATGTGGAAATATGAGTACTTATTACGGCAGCTTCTATGTTGACAAAAGTCTCCGTAACGCAAAAGATACAGCTGATTAGGTTGTCGCGAAAAAACACTTGGCACGTATACTCATATTCTTCAAAAGCTGAACTAAAAATTGTCGAAGTCATGTCAAACTGGATGTGAAATTGCTTGTAAACATTGTTACCATGCTAAATAGTTTATTTATGTAGTACTAATTTGTTCGTACGATAGATCAATTGCTTAAATTGCGGCCTTTCTACCTTTTTTTTCAGCTGTATGACTAATTTGTTGTGAGACAGACGACTGTAAAACGCTGGTGTGTTTTCTCTGCATCACTTACTCCTTAAAACACGTGCATAAGTGCATATTTTATAACATAATGTATGCGACATTATGTACAGAAGCATTTTGTAAGATGTAACTTACTTGTGCCCTCAATATCGAAGGGCCATTATATAGAACGTATTGTAAAGAACCTTTTGCAACAAACTTGCTTATTGCAGTCGTCTTGCTCCGTAATGTTTTATGTAAAACTGGTTGTCCACAAAATCTGTGCGAGGAAGCTAGTAAAGATCCGCCAATTAAATTAGTGTTTTCCAATCTTTAACAATCCTGGCTCGTGACTGTGCAAGGGTTCGACGAAGCGAGAGATGCAAGCGATGTATAGCTAGACGAGTACGGAGCAGAGCTGGATATAAGCACAATGTATTTTTGCCGACGTACTGTTCTGGTTAGGTCGAGTTCGCTCAACTACTGTCAAAAGTCTATGAAAAGTCTATGTATGAGCGAGCTCACGCTGAGCTTAAAATTGTCCCTGAATGTGGCCTCGCTCATGTTACTCGCTTCGCAACATCACGAGCTTTGCTTCGGTCCCTCGCACAGATCTACTGGACAGCCATCCTATCACCCGCATAATATAGCTTGACACAAGTGATGGACTGTAAATATTGGCCGTGTAATGCAGGAGGCCAAATGGGGGTACCGACGTACGATGGGCGCCATGTTCGCATACAGCAAGCAAGCAGATCGTATGCTGATGTCGTACAATTGTCAGGTGCAGCAGTACGCCAGGGCGGGGCACGCCAGGACAGCGTCCAGGATGAGTCTAATACAGTGCATCAGGTGAGACATTTTCACTTGTTACCGGCTATTGTTAAGACTGTCTTAAAATGGGCCTGACGACAGAGTAAGTGGCGGTCCGCCGCTTAAGGTATATGTGTGATCTGGCTAAGACTTCAATCATATATTTATAACGGAACAAAACCTATGACATCCAATGCACGAGCTAGACTTGTAGTACTATCGTACTTATAGTAAGAGAGTGCTAATTGACATTTTGGCTTGGCGCCACCGAATGCTCAATACCAAAACGTGACTGTACTGTAGTTTTGTTTACCGACAGCCAGTGTCTTCAGAATGCGGTCACGAATAACTGGCGCTTTCTTCTCTCTCATTTCCTTTATCTGAAGGGGCAAATAGGCAATGGCTGATAAAAGATTGGCTTCTGTTGGGCTTGACTGATATTAAGTAATGGAAAAACACAAAAATCTCGGACTTATCAGGCACATAATTTATATAAATGAATTCTACTGCCGACAAATGTAGAAGTGGGATTGAACCGCTTACAGCTGACTTAGTTATCGCATACACGCTAATAGATAAGGACTGAATGCGCCTACAGGCGGTCACGACGGCCGTGCGTGAGACGGATTTGCATTCGATCCCATGTTGGTCCACATAATACGGGGTGATGCAGAAGCAGTAGTGTCAATAACCTTGTGACTTGCTCCATCGCACTTAGGAATTGCCAGACAAAATACATACGGGCTACACCAGACTGATCAATCAAACTACAGTTTATAATCTCAAACTCGCAAAACAAAATCAGTTTCAAGATAACAAATCGCCCTTGCAGGTGATTAATTCAGGTACTTTGTTACACCATGTATACTCATAAGTACGTATTAGCTACCGCTGCAAATATTGACTGCTAATTTATCAGTGTATCTTTCGTATTTAGGAATTTTGTACTAGATTTTATCTTCATTACCAGATCACTCATGTTTTGCGTGCTCAGAGAAGCCAGAATTTAAAATTAGTAACATTCTTGAGGTCGTCACTAACGGGGATAGATGTTTTTAGTAAATGTTTACATTTTTTATCTTAAAGTTGATACGTCCAAGTGTCCATTTGCGTCAAACCGGTTATCGAACTGATTATTAATGCACCTATTTGGAGCAAAGGTCGTGAACTTGATGTTAACTCTTTCCAGGCATATAGTGCAAAACGAGGGGCCTAGGGCGTTGTTCAAAGGTCTAGGGCCGAACATTGTTGGCGTGGCTCCTTCGCGGGCCATTTATTTCTGCACATATTCTCAGGCGAAGGCCATTTTGAATCAACACATTTCGCCCGATACGCCTATCGTGCATCTGTCCGCGGCAAGTGCTGCAGGTAAAGACACGGTATCTTTTCTTAACCACTCATATTAAGCTTACGAAATTGTTCATGCTAATAGCTATCTTTCTCTGCGTTATATCATGGAAATGTGACAATAACTCGTACTTATCGCTGTTAATATGTCATCAATGCTTTTTCAGGATTCGTCTCGTGTACAGTGACAAATCCAATTTGGTTTGTGAAAACACGACTTCAGTTGGATGGACAAAACGTGACAGCATTACAGTGCATAAAGAGGATATACGCTCAAACGGTATAGTAAAACTTTGGACAATTCATAAAATATGTATAAGTAAACACTTTATTTATTGCGCAAATAACAAAGTACAGTGATAAATAAAAGGAAACCAATAAATACTATGTGGCGTATCGTAAATCCCAGTTTGGGCACCATTATGGCGAGAGTACTTAGTTTCCAAAGATTAGGTTGTTTTGTTAAGAGGAAGTGATAACCAGGTCTTTGGTTTCCATTCAAATATTTTGCAGCGTTAAGAAATATAACTATAATTTGTAATCAATATTTTACCGTGCTATTAAATTTTTAGGGTGTAAAAGGCTTCTACAAAGGCATAACGGCCTCGTATATGGGCGTTAGTGAGACGGTAGTCCACTTTGTACTGTACGAAGGTGTGAAAGCCAGACTCATGGCTGCCAGGAGTCGGGACGGCGTGCCAAGCGATCAGCGTTCTCCAAGGGACTTCCTCGAGTTTATGGGAGCTGGTGCCTTCTCCAAGACAGTCGCCTCTTGTATTGCTTATCCGCATGGTAAGTTGAATAACATAATGAGTAGAGTAACAACGTCAAAAGTAACTAAACACTTTAGTTAGTAAGATGTAGAAAAATACTCATTTTACTGAATAAGGAGATACCGTAACATACTTCCCTTGATAGAATTGTATCATGCAGATGGTGGAAAGGTGATAACTCTCTCTTCAGTACTCTTCACCTTTCCCCTCACGTTACAATATTTCGCTGACATCAAGACTCACTTTATGTCGTAGAATGCCTAGGATTTGTTGACCAAACCCGAAGTGGGTGTTTTGGAAGTACCAAGTACACTATAAGGGAAATTGTACCCCAACTCCCAACAGTGGAGAAGGTAGTAAGCCATTTGTGTAGTCGCTGCATTGGCGAACGTGCCTTTATCCTCATAGTCCATCCGATATAAGTTCCGATGACTGTTTTTAATAAACAAGATTATTGTTATCTGTTTTTTGGCAGACAAGTAACAAACAACTTGTATAAACGGGAGCAAAGTAAACACCAATGAATAATGTACGATCAGAAACGAAAGATACCCTACAATACGCACCTATAATTAATTTATAGTACATGGGTATCTTTTGATATAAATAGAATGGTAGGTCAGAAAAGACAACATTGATATTTGCTATGGAATAATATGTATCTGATAACTTGATAAGTGATAGATTATCATTGATAATCTATATAATCCGAGACCGTAAATAATATTGTATCGAGATAAATATCATTTATCCGTGAATTTCTCGCGCATCTATGATCGGTACCTTCCAATGCTATCCGAAGTACACGTCTTATTACCAAGGTTTTCTGATTTTATCTTTTTATATAGCTAATCTCACAATTACGATACCAAAATGACATTTATTCGCGGTTAGAAGCGCTAATTAACTTATATTATATCTGACTACATAACAAGGTAATTTTTAAAGCCTACTAATTTTGTAGGTCTGCCTCTCACCGAGTAATAATTAAGTCTATGGTCAACATGTCATAAAATTCCATACATGAAAAAACAATGTTGCCATTTCAGGCTTATTGTAATATGCACGTTGCGCATACGTAATTTTTCATTCATATGCATTGCATAGTGTGGATTTAATAGCTCGGAAGATTTTCGGATCATGTTATTTACTCATACATTGTTTTGTATTGAATAAAAAAGACATCACGCTCGTGACCCAAACTAGGATTCCCTGTGCAATGTGTCAAGCAAGAGACATACAAATATGACCACAACGCAAATTATACCCAGGCTTTGATACCTATACCGCAGCCCGAATCACGTGTCTTGTTTTTTAAACAAATATGGTCGTCTAATTACCTGTTGTGATGCAATACTGAAGGAACTGTTTGATTGAACCTGTTCATCATTGTGAAAATAAAGTGATCCGATCTAATAATGTAAAAATAACTATGCAATAATCACAGAATAGCTTAAAATGTTAGTATTGTAGGGTAGTTTTTGTTTACAAAATAAGACACTTGATTTGCGCTTTGGTTTAATAGCCTATACACTTACCATAGCACCCCTTGCACACTATCGATTGTGCTATAATGATACTAATGTTGTCACATGTGTGAAATTACAGAAGTAGCGAGGACACGACTCCGGGAGGAGGGGGACAAGTACCGAAAGTTCTGGCAAACTCTCCACACCGTTTGGATGGAGGAGGGATACCGTGGAGTATACAGGTAAGGGTCTGATTTTTTTAGAAGTAGATTATGTTGGGACAGCAGTGGGATGTGGGACAATACACGCTTTTAAATATTAATATTCAATAAGTAGATTGGAAGGTGATCAAGTTATCACTCAGAAAAAACCATATAATATGTTGGTAACAACTACTTATAACGGAACGGAGTATAGGAATATACAAACATATTGTACGGACTGTGACTGAAATAAATGTTCATTTATTCATTAAGGTCGAGATTCAGCAATTGTGGTCCTGTTCCGCCCGATATTTTAGTCCTTCGGCCCAAATTTTGTTTTTGTTATTACACTTATTTAGATGTTTATTACTCGTACGCCCCTTTTACTTTTGTTACGCGTTTGATTATTCGTCCACATTCATCAATCTCAATAATGGTTATTATCATTCTGGTGTGGTTTATTTTAAAACCTAAATCTGACCGGTCTAAAAACACCGCCTCCCATTTCCGACACCAAAGCTATGAAAAGGATGGCACGCACTACTTTTGTAATAGTTAAAGTTAGATTAAAATCACGACATAATCGCTATCATTATATCTTTCCTCCTACAGGGGTCTCGGCACACAACTAGTACGTCAAATACCCAACACAGCGATCATGATGTCGACATATGAAGCCGTGGTGTACGTTCTCACCACGCACTTCAATAATTCCTTCTACGAGAACACCTAGCAACAGGAAGCCACGCCCGCGCCCGTCGGCCCAGCGGGCGCGGTCAGAGTCGTGCCCGTATAACATAGGTACGGAAGTGCAGAGGGATTCTATTCAAGTGTCGCTCATTCGTAGCTGTAGATACATACACTGTATTTTTATCATTACAGTATACAGTCAAAATTAGTTCTACTGTAATTAGAGCGTATCTGGAAGCACTGATTCGTGGTACAGCTCAAAGCCACATTAAGTGTAACTTTAACTTTGGACCGTTCTTATTATTCGTCGCAAGAGTTGAAATCACACTACAAGTTTTACCACTGATATGCTGTCGTTCGTACGTAGCATGTCATTGGATGAATCTTAAATAGTTTATTTATATGCAAATTATGTGACTGAGAATTTGGTGATAAATGAACCTAATATCGAAAAACTTAATACTAGGTATAAAATATAACCTATGTAATCCGTCTTCAGTGTCGATTTATACGCTTGTAAAGCGACTGCAGCGTCCTAATGCGATACAATGATATGTAAGTTTTCGATTTAGTGATCAGTTCTTCTTCAAAATAAGTCGACGAAAAATTATATAAAAAAACGCGAAGAACTAAAAGTGAAAACGTGTAACTCTCCGTTATATTCTGTTTTGACTGAAGACGTTTATGCATATTTTAAGCTGTGTTTTGTAGGTCTGTCGACGAAGTTGCCTGGCCTGACGACGATGATACTAGTTTTCAGTGATCTCAGTTACAACTCCGCTGTCTGAAAGAACACTTGAATAGGACCTCGAAGGACTAAAAGTGAACCACTCACTGTGCAGTGAGACACTGCAAAGTGATTGTCGGAATAAAAATAAAGTTTTAGATTCGTAAGTGCCACTGTGTGGAAAGTATACAATTGTAAGCGACTGAATTTACATACGATAACATTATTTGTATATAGTTATTGTTAGTTTGTTTACTTATTTTCTCGAACCACTCCCAAGCTAAAAGCTTGTGCTAGGAGCTATAATAGTTCAGAGGTTGGGAAATAATCTGCGACACTTGTGATTAGTTTCGATGCCTTACACTGGGTCAGAACCCATTGGTCCCCTAATATTCGTCCCCCGGATTATTGGGCTAATTGTGGCTTGTACTTAGGGGGCAATTCAGTGAGATCTTTGAAAAATCTAATAAAATAACGATAGAGGTTTGAAACAATGGCTTTTCAATATGACCTTTTTCATTAGATTTTTCAAAATTGGTCACGCCTGTCTAGAATGTGTTGTTAATTTGTGGTGAGTAATAAAATGTTTCAATGTTGAATGAATCTAAGTGAATTCAGTACTTATTTGTTGTTTATATGAAGGTTCCTGAAACGACAATTCTTACGTGTGAAGTGATTATTTGGAAAGATATGAAACATTCTTCCTGAATAATCCGCCTAATTTTTACCCGACTGCCTCAAGGAGGAGAGTAATGGTTTTTTATGTAATAGTTTTCTAGTCTGTTCAGCCATAGTGCAATTAAATGCACAAATACACATAACGCACGATTTTGCAGCCAATGTAAATGTGTGCCAAAAGTTTTCCATTTTTATGCCAGTTTTTGAATCGCTTTTAATGTTTTCTAAAAATGTTATGGTATCAATGTAAATAAATTGTGGTGCATGAAGAGAATTACGTGATAGATCGCAAGTAAAATGTTTTCTCTAAATCCAGTTCGTATCCACTGTCAGTCCAAGTCCGATAAAAAGTTCTATCAGATCTTGTAAGTATAATTTAAAATTAAGATTTTTTTAAATTCCAATTTTCTACCAATTATGAAAAAAACACCGTCATAGTTTAGGCGGACTTCACACCGACCGGAGCATAATACGTAGGTAGTTGCGCGTATTTTAAAAATTGTTTTCGAAATAGTCACATTTGTAATTTTGTTATGTAATCATCATTTCGCCGCAGTCTCGTTAGGCCTATTGTGACTTCGAGTCAGAACTTGTTATGGGGTCAAGTTCCGTCGTAAGGGCGATTATTTTTATTGTGACAAATTAACGCTGTACATTACTGCAATATTTTCGCAAGTTTTAATAAACGATAATGAAACGATACAATGTTTGTCAAAATGAAGACGATTACGAATATAATGGAACTTTGAAAGAGTGTGTAAGATCCGCCGGACTATTCGCCGTAGTGAAGACCATTTACTTAAAACTACATGATTCTCCAAATATAATTAAGTTGACTTATGTCTTTGATTTAATTAAAATATATGTTACACTTTAAGTCGTATTGTGAACAACTGAATAATAATTTTAAAGTAAGGGTGTGTATCACAGTGTCAAAGTATGATGATTGATTGATACTAGTAAGAGAATATGTGCCTGTTTGTATGCCTGTAGTGTAGTGAGACTACCAAAAAAGTTACGTAGTTTACAAGAAATATGCCTATGATATAATAAGCCGACACATTATTTTAATGTATTTTATATAACGGATGTTGTTGTCATTTTATATACATTATATTGTTATTACAATAGAATACCTACCCATTCTAATCTAAAAATTGTCACTAGCTAAAAATAAGATTCCAGTCCTTTAGCGCAAAATGTAAGTTGTAAGCTGTGATATATTGAGCTTGTAAATATTAGATAATGATTTATACATGTTAATTGGCTTTGTACAAATGGATATTAAAGGTAAGTGTCGACTTATCGGTATGCATTGGATTTTAGTTGCTTTAGTGTCGTGCAGTCAAATACGCGTCGCTTCATTACGGTCGATATTTTCTCAGTAACGACTTTAGCGATATTTTAAATTCTTTTACAAGCACTACATTATCATCATTCAACCTATTTCAATGTTCCAACTATTGGGGACAGGCCCCTTCGAGGGACCTTTAGTATACAATCATAAAGTATCTATACCAATGTTAAGAACTTTTGCAATATGTCAAGTAGATTTGTGAGAAAATTAGGATGTACTAAAGGTTCGCTCGAAGGGAGTGACCAGTGATTGACAAAGAGAACTGCGTTTGCGCCGGCGCATGTCATAATTGGGACAGACTGTACCTTCTCGACCCTGACATTGGCAGAATCGTCCACAAAACGATGGAGCCATAAACATCAAATTGGAATTGGTACTACATCCGTGCGTGGTGCGATGCGTACTGACACTTGCCTTAAATGTAGGATTACCTTTCTGAAAATGACGGAGTTATAAATACTTTAAAAGTTATCCTAGTTTATTGTCATCTAGTAATAATTTTGGTCTATCAATATTTAGCGATTGAGCATCTTCCAAATAAAATTGCACTTATGTATAAATAAACGCACACAGAAATCGAATGTAGGGTCCTATTTTTGCAAACAACTTATTATCTTGGTGTTCTAGTAGAGGCTAAAAAAGGGCCAATGAGGCCGATTCTGGTTTGTACTTTTTATCTAGGGTCTTTTTCCTATACATTATTATTAAACTATCTGCAATTAATCATAAATAGTTCTTACCCTCTTAAATCTTAAAAATGCAAGGGATTTTCAGGTCGTTTATAAAACATTGCATAATAAGGCTTATGGGTAGGCAAAATATTGTTAAAATATTTTTAGAGGACAGATTTGGACTTATGTCGGACTGAGTATAAAATACTATTAATTTTGTTTAATAAATGAATAAATATTACAGACGATCTTTTATTTCTGCACATTGTAATTAATTCCATAACAACCTTATAAATCATTCAAAACAATAGTTTAGTAACTTAAGAAACAATTGGTTTTATCAAAGATCTGATAGATACATTGGTAATTAACACCCAGACATGAGTAGAGATTGCATTGGGCATCTCACTTGGATAACGAAGCATTGTTGTCAATGGAAACAGATCTCCTTTCAAAGCCACTATAGGCTCACGTCTAAACCAAATAACCGAAACAACTATAAGAAATGCAACGGCGACTTGTAGACCAATATGTATGGAACCTTTGATGGCAAGGCTTTTACTGATACGAGACTGTGAATCATCTTTGAGATGATGTTCTAATTTGTTGATTTTTCGCTGTATTTTAGAAAATGCAGCAAACTCTTCTTTCATTGATATGCCCTTCTGTTCTGCCTTGAGTTTCTGGATCTCTGCCCAAACTGTGCGCTCTTCGTTTGATGGTCTGGAGAAGCATGCTGCTATCTGAAAGTAATTTTAGAAAATGTCAACACTGCAATGTATTTCATCTAGATAGACAGCTCTGTAAGAAACAACAGCGTTTTTCATTGTATGTTTCATACACTAGGCTATAAAAAGTATAAAACCGCTGGTTGAGTAATTAATATTACGCTGGATTCTAGAATCCAAATCGAATTAATGGAATTTAGACAGAATTTGTGCTAAATGGAATTTAGCTAACCTTACCCACATTTCTTTCTCATGTTTTCATTCACGTACGGGTTAAGATATTTAGAGGAAATATATGAATAATTAAAATAATTTCTTACCGGTTTCACCAAATGAGATACTAAAGCACTGAGAGTACATAAAATAACGAAATAGACCATAAGGAAGCCATTTATAACCTCTAACATTTTTCTGGGCACAATTTCAGTTATTCCAACAGATGTAAAAGTCGAGAAAATGATGATAGATGATAGAAACACTTCAATAAAATAATTAAGTTCAATAGAAAATGTAAACAAAATCCAACCAAAACAAAGTATTTTTTTATGTAAAATAAAATTCTTCCCAACCAGAGGGAAAGGCTAAGCCAACTAGGGCAAACAGCCTAGTGTCTGAAAGTAACGGTCCGGTCCCTTTGTTAAATCAGTTACCGAAACAGGTTACCGGTTTCGTAACACGGTAACACGTCGCCGGAGACCCTATACTTTCATGTTGTTAAATAATATTAAAACACGAAAGAATAAAGCTACGCTGGCTGTATAACTCGCATCGGCTATATTGCCTTTAGCTTTACCAAAACAAAAAAAAATTATAATTGAATTTTGAGGTTAGAATTTTTTACAATTTGTTTTGTTTTCCATTGTTTGTGAAAGGGATTGTGAAGCAAAATCATGGCTAATGTGGTATTCCTGGAAGCATATCCAGGCAGTGATGATTACCAAAGTGTAGGTTCAATAAAACTACCACTGGAATCTTTTATATCATACTGCATTTACAAGTACTGTTCTCCAGAAAATGTAACTTTGAAATTCATTACTGTAAATAAAACTTCAAAGGAATACGAGTTGACACTGGACTGTGAGGAGCAGCTTTTCTTCACTGATACCGAAAATATCCCTTGGCAGGTTGCATCGTGCGTATATCCTGTGGTTTTGTATGACGATACTATTATTACTGGCCTGTGCGCTGTTGCCAGGCACATTAGTAAATATAGAAATCTTCCACCGTGTCCGGCAGAGCATGATGATGGTTTACTTGGTTTCCGTAAGAGTTGCCTGCAGGCACCCAATGAAGTATCCATATGGACGAAATTCTGTGAAGTTGACATCGTGAAGACTGTCAGAGAAGTTTTACAATCGGAAAAAATATTTGAATTGCCTAAGAACTTAGTTCGATTTGAAAATCATTTGAGTAAACCTGTAAAAGTGCACAATATTTTCAAAATTGCCAGAGAATTGAAAAAAGAAAATAGAAATAATAGTGCTGACTGTGAAGGCACATCTAAAGAAGATCCAAAGGCAGTTGATGATAACCCCAGAGTCCCTAAGACAAGGAAATGGAAATCCAATACTAAGAAACAACTCGAAATTGACAGTACTACTAAAATAGAAGATCTGGACATAAGACATCAGTTTGCTGAAGGACCATTCCTAACACTAGCAGACTTAGTTCTTCTGCCGTCTTATTACATTTTGATACAGTTGTTAGGGGAGACTACTATTAAATCTTTATTGCCATTGACTTATAAATGGTTCGATAACCTTAAACATATTTCAGAAACAGAAAGTTCAATAAAACTTATTAATGGCCTTAGAATTAAGCCTTTTTTTATTGAAGATATGGTTGTGCCTACAACAGATGATGTGAGCTTATATAAATGTGATCCCAAAAGACATAATCCCAAAAAGAGACTGTTTACAAAAGAGAATGACATAGAAAATGCCTTGAGTGCACTCCTAGATGGAATGGAATTGAATGTCAGCGGTAATGAATATGAATCTGGAATAGATTGGAATACCATTCCAGATGGCGCGAATCCATCAGCAGGTCATTTACCTGATGTAAGAATGGCTAGAAAATCTCAACAACTTGAAAATTTAGTTTTAGCTGTGATAAGTATAGCTAAAGCGGGTGACTTAATTGTGGATTTCTGTAGTGGAAGTGGTCATTTAGGAATCCTTCTAGCTTATTTGTTACCCAAATGCACTGTTATTTTGTTGGAAAACAAAGAACAATCTCTATTGAGGGCCAGAAAAAGGGTACATGAAATGGAATTGCGGAATGTTTACTTCTTTCAATGCAATTTAGATTTCTTTATTGGAAAATTTGAAATAGGCATTGCACTACATGCTTGTGGTATAGCCAGTGATTTGGTTTTAGACAAATGTTTAAAAGCTAACGCAAAGTTTGTCTTATGCCCTTGCTGTTATGGGTCATTGCATGCTACAGACAGACTGGTATATCCAAGAAGTAGCATATTCAGTAGCGTAACTATTGACCAATATTTGTGCATCGGCCATGCAGCAGATCAAACTCATAAAGAACATCCCTTGACCGTCAGAGGAGCAAAATGTATGGCAGTTATAGATTCAGACAGAGCTCGATTAGCTGAGGAATATGGCTACAAAGTCACTTTATCAAGACTAAAACCACTTTCGTGTACACCTAAGAATAATTTACTTATAGGAGTTCCGTCATGAATCATGATAATAAAATAAAATATAAAACAGAGATCTAAACTTTAATTTTTTGTAACAAATTTCGATAGCCTAAAAAATACACACTTTGTACTATTATCATCACAAGTGTTCAGTTTCAAATTAACCAAATAACAACAATAGCATTTACATAATTTAGGAATTTTAATTTTTAACAAGTCTATAAGGTTTTAATGGAAACAATTCATTGTAAAATGGAACTACTTTTAACCAGTAAAAGTACTACAAAAATAATTATATCTATTACTTAAAATATTAACAAATCATTGATATTTCTAATACTAATTGCAAAGAGCGTATACTATGGCAGTGCGGCATGGGATATACACCTGTAAAATAAAAGTCTTCATCAATATATTAATTCCTAACACCTTTGTAATATTGTGTTGCGCTCAAGAAATCCGACAAGGAGGATTAGCGCTTGTTTTCACGGGTTAAGACGCTAACTGTCGTGTTACCTTTTGTTGCAAGTAAGCCTTGAATATATCATTACAGATTAAAATTAGAATAAGTGTAAAATTACCTGTATTGAATCCTTCCTGTTGCCCCAAGGCATGCCCTGTGTGATGTGGAGGTCTCCTTCGGGCTCCACGCGTCCGAATCCTCCATACTTCTTACTATCTGAGCATAGCACCACCTGAAACACATGTGCTGTTACTCTTAAATCTCACTTACGTGCAGTACCGTCTTTACCATAAGGGCACACGGGGCCCGTGCCCAGGGCCCTCATCCTCACGGGGGCCCCGAAAGACCGATATTACACTTTACAATTTATTTTCTATTTTGAACCATTTGTATTTGAGCTGCACTAAGAATTACCGCCAACATTTCTAAGTCAAAACGTTAAACAATGAAAATTTTGAATTTTTTGTCATACACTTTATTTTCCAACAGGGCCTCATATTCTTGTGTGCACAAGGGCCCCGGAATGGCCTAAGACGGCCCTGCCTATATACTCAGGGTACCTGTTTCTATAGTAGTGTATCCATAAAATATTTCCCTCAAAATTCGATCTGCTAAGTGACGCGTACCTGGTATTTGCCCGGCACGTCGACCCCCACCCTGTAGTCCGTGAAGCTCTGGCTTGTGTGGAAGTTGAACACGAACAGCAGGCCGGCGCGCTCGAACGCGATCACCTTGTCGCCCTCGTGCTTGCATGACACGTACGCCTGGGGACAACACAAATACCGCTGTGACCACTCAAAATCGCAAGACCAGTCAAAATTTCATCGAAATCCGAGGTAGGTATAGGCACCTAGGACAACATCATCATCAGTCTATTTATGTCGCCACTGCTCGGGCACAGACCTTCCCTTACATCGAGGGAGCTCGGGCCATGATTCACCACGCGGGCCCAGTGTGGATTGGCGGTTTCCATATGCCTTAGATTGTTTTCTTCTATGGCATGCAGGTTTCATCACGATGTTTTCCTTCACCGTTTTGAGAGCACTCGGTAAATGTACGTAAGTTTTTCCGCCGAAAAACCCGAGTATAAGTCATTGGTACATGGCTGCCCTGGCATTAAATCGAACCTGGAACCTCTGTATCGCAAATCCATTGACCCAACCACTGAGCCACCGAGCTCTTGCCACCTAGGACAACATGCGTGTTTACAACTGCCGCGAAGACCGATCAAAATCGCATCGGATATACGAAATAACCTAGTACTTAGTTATCACGAAGTAAGGTAATAATTTATAAAGAAGACAACTCACCGGGTCCGCCCTCAGCCAGCCGTACTTCTCCTCCAGCATGTTCATGTCCCTGTCGAACTCGTTGAGGAACTTGTACTTGAGCAGCGGGTCGTCTACCAGGTGCCACTGCCTGCGCGCGTAGTGGTACGACGAGTTGTTGCCGGCGCGCGGGAAGTCCAGCCACTCGGGGTGGCCGAATTCGTTGCCTGAAAATAGAATCGTCATCTCCATTAAGGAAGCCTCTGAATTTCCTCTTCCTTCCTTTAATTTCAAGAAACTTTTTTATAAAACCCCTTCTAAAGTCATCACCACCCAAGATACATAAATTTAATACTTATTACTTTTTTATTAACGACTGCTGTCGAGCGACAACAACCAGAACGAAGCGATGTACTGAGGGGCTCAGATGAAAATATCATCCTGGCACTGACCTCGCCCAACGTTGCTTAAGGCTTCGTATGCGCGGATTTACAGTTTTTCTATGAATGCTACGACACTAACTGCTAAAATTAAACGTCTGAAAAAAATATATAGCAATCTTGGGGTATGTATTTACGGACTGATGAATACCGATACACGATTGGACAAACTTCGCTCGATAGAAAAATATCGCAAATATAACCCTTCCATTAAAATGAAAATTATGTCTAAACCAAAATATTTATTCATACAAAATATATATCAAAATGTAGGGTATTATGAATCCGAGAGCTTGTTTAAAAAAAATCTGGTTTTTATTGGCGTATTTTTATTTCTCTGCCAAAATTCCATCATCCAAAATTAATACAAATATGGAGTCACTGTGACGGACGGAGACGGAGAATCTCGCGCTTGAGTTTGACAGCTGGCAGCCCCTTAACTTGTCTACGCAACTGGAGTACTAGCCTCTCCTGTCCTTTGTTATTGTAGTCGACCATCTGATTGACTAAACTGACTGTGTATAGCCCTCATGGTAGCATAGCTCACCAATGAAGTTGAGGTATGCCTCGCCGCCGAGCGCGTGTGTGACGAGCCTGATGATGCAGTGCAGCGCCAGCCCGCGCTCCACGGCGGGGCTGGGCTCGCTCACGAGGCTCATGTGCGTGTACATCGCGGCGTCCATCAGCCAGAACGCTATCGTCTTATCGCCGACCAGCGCCTAGGGCAAATATAACATTGGGGATTTGACATGTATAGGGAAATACGAAAAATCTTATGCAAAGAAGATTCTTTTTTGCATAAAATCTAGATTTTAATTATAATTTAATTGCCTGTAAAGTCCCACTGATAGGCAAAGGCCTCTCCCCAACCCTTCCTCTCAAAATGTAAAGTAATAAAAAAACACGTAAAATGAATATACTTAGGTAAGTTATTAAATAAAGTATTTATAAATCCTGTGTCAGTTTCGTAGTATTCAAGACGAAATCCACCAAGTCGTTTCTTTGGTCTACAGAAGGTGACCAACACCCGAAAAATGTTTCATTTCATCTAATTTAAATAAACAAATTGACGGTCAAGTCAATTGAATTGAATTCATTCTTGTGATAAATAAATTATCGGCAAGATGTGACGTCACAGCTTATCTATTAACGTACACCACACTAAACAACATAAGTAGGTACAGCTAACAGCAGATCAAATGTTACACTTTGGTCCGTTCTTATTATCTGCTACGTAAGAGTTAAAATCGCGCTGCAAGTGTTACCATTGATCTGCTGTTGTCCGTACTAAGCCATGTGAAAGGGGGGCAAGCAAATCAATGGTAAGTGGTTTTTGGTGAACTTCCAAACACCATGTTTGTTTATATCAATGGAAAATTAGATTGCCGACAGACTATAGGTAAGTATCCTCCCCTCACCTGGTCATGACTCTCAGCATACGCGACCGTGCCCTCCATCCATCGCCTGTTGGTGAGCGTGTGTACAATGTGTCCGAGCTGCCAGTCCTCGTCCTTCTGTTCCTTGAGCAGCTTGATCCACATGTCCGGGATGGCCATGCCCAGCCGGTAGTCGAAGCCGGTGCCGCCCTCGCGCACCGGGCGGCACGACGCGGGCATGCCAGACACGTCCTGAGAATGGTATGTGTGAATGCAGATGGTAAGATGTCATCAACTTACTAATTTTACGGGCCCGATCCCGATAGTCATAAACGAATTGTGAGTTATACAGGGTGTAACGTAAAGGGTATATGAAGCCGAAGGGAGGGTGTTCAGTATAGGTAACTGAACAACTTCTGTTCTACGATAATATTTGACGCGCCACAAGCTCAGTAACATGCTCATCGTGTTGAACGGCAATGAGGAACTTTTGTTTAGTAACTCGGCAACTTTTTGTTGAAGCTCACTAACACAATTGAATTTTTTTCTCGTGCTGCTTAGTGACCGAACCTATTGTCAGAGTTATTCAGGCCGCCCGTAGGCCTCTGACGACTACTACCGAATTACAACAACCAGGACCAACTGCTTTCCGCTTTCCGAGGCACGGAGGGGCTCAGATCAAAATCAGTCGATCCAAGTACTGATCTCGCCCAACGATGCTTAACTTGTACCATCGTTTTCAACGTGTACTCGCAACTGGACTACGAGCCCCTTCTACAGTTGAGTTAGCATGATACAGCTCCTGGTCTGACCTCCGCAATAGTGATAGCCCTTTGGTCCAGCCTGTGCACGAGCTCGTTGGCCAGCATGAGGTAGACCAGCGCCTCGGTGTCCACGTTCAGGCCGTAGTACTCGTCGTAGTGGCCGGAGAAACCCTCGCCGATGCCGCGGCTGTGGTACAACATAGACGTCACACCGTCGAACCTGGGAAGTTAAAAAAATATTTTGTAAAATTAAAAATGGAAAGTCTTTTTGAGACTACAGCTTTAAATAGGTCTCTGTGTAATTTTCTTTGAGTTAGATTGTATGAATGACAAGTCAATAGTAAATTAGTAACACTTGCAGCACGATTTCAACTTTTACGACGCAGATTAAGAACAGTCCCATTTGGTGTGCTTTGGGCAGTAAATAATATTCGCTATCATATACCTACTTAATTAAATGTTTTCTAGGGTCGTAAAGCCCTTAAAATAAGAAGTTAGAATCCGTGGGCTAAACAATAAAATGAATTTTGCATTACCTGAATCCATCAAACAGGTATTCCTCTTGGTACCACCGCAAGTTTGATAACAGGAACCGCAGGACTTCTGTTCTGTAATAAAACAATAGAAAATTGCAGCTATGAGTAAAGCTGAATTCACAATGTGCATATCGCTAAAAAGCCGGAATTTTGGAGAAAAAATATTAGAGTTTGGTGTAGAATTCTAATATTGTGTCTCATGCATGTAATCAGAGAGGTATGCCAAAGCTGCGACAAATTGCGCCTATTTATATATTATTATTTGCGCCTTTATATATTATTTGCGCCTGAATAACTTGATGATGTAGGAGTAGAATACACAACTTCATGATGTAGGATGCCCCTACTCTTACTTTGCATAATTGAACAACCTGCTGTCGTGGAAGAAGCATGCGTTGGTATCTTCGAACTCGTTGAGCAAGTCCAGCGTGTTCTAGCTATAACCCCACATCCCACAGTCTTCTTCTTTCTCGGCACACTGCAGCCCACTCCTGGGCATATACCTCTCCACATGGCTCGATCCCAAGGTTTCCTGGTACACACCGAGCCAGTAACTCTCTTCATGTCGTCGTACCATCTGGCCGGCGGTCTCCCCACACTCCTTCTACCTGTCCAGGCTCGTCCATCCCACAGTGCTGCGTCCAAACTTACTCTGAATAATTGAACAGCCTGCTGTCCCACAGCGCGTGTGTCCCCCTGGAGCCGTCGTGGAAGAAGCACGCGTTGGTGCCGTCGAACTCGTTGAGCCCGTCCAGCGTGTTCTTGGAGGCGTGCGAGTGGACCACGTCGAGCAAAACGTACAGGCCCAGCTCGTGCGCGCGGTCCACTAGCTGCTTCAGCTCGCACGGGGTGCCGTAGCGGCTGAGAATGACAACCATAGTGTATTGCCACGACAGTCGAGAAATGACATCATGATCATCATCAGCCCGCAGTCCACTGATGGACCTTCAAATGGTTTATTGCAGTCACAAAGATCATAATTCTTAGTAAGTACGTTAAACTATGTTAGTGTTTACCTACATGAGGTGTATTAGGTACTCTCTATGTTATATTTTCTCCTCAGCGTTGACCCTTTTCCTTGCAAAGTGTTGTAGTTGTAAATACTTACAAAAATGTTGACGTGCAAAAATGTACACAACGTGCTTACTTGCAAAAAAGAGATTTGACTTTTGACTATGATATGCGACTTAGTTCCGAGGATTCTTTGGACTTAGCTCTGAGGATGCTGTTAGGGCTGCCGCGAACGCTAGACGTCCCCAAGCACGCCAAGCCGATTCTCGGCCTTTTGCATCCAGTCTCTGCCAGCTAACTTCCGAAGGTCATCCCTCCATCTGGTCGGGGGCCGTCCCACGCTACGTTTACCCGTTCGTGGCCTCCATTCGAGAACCCGTCTACCCTAACGGTTATCGGTTCTACGATAGATGTGGCCAGCCCACCTATTTTATGACCACTTTTTTATTTGGTGGATATACCTACTCATTTCTTATTCTAATGGCAAACATCTCTTTTCAGAGCCTAGTCTTTCCATGAGTCCTAACGATGGGAATTATTTACGAAACCTTTGTATTTTAGTAAGGAAATGTTAAACAATTGCACCCATTATCTCTTGCCTGAATCCACGCGTCGTTGGGACCTAGTACTCGTACAGGAGACCTACCTGCTTGCTGCAAAGAAGCTCGTGACCTGGTATCCAAAGGATGCGTAATACGCGTGCTCCATTATGGCCATGAGTTGGATGGAGTTGTACCCTGAAATAAACGATAATCTCAGTTTTGGATCGAAGCCTTGTCATATATATTTTTTTTAATTTGGATACCCGAGGTACCCTGTATCATATCTATACCTTGTCTTTTGATCCTGGGAAGGATGTTGTCCCTAAACTCGTTGTATGTGCCAACTCTCCCCTCGTGAGTGGCGATACCCACATGGCACTCGTAAATGCGAAGTGACGCCGGTTTGGCCACTTTAGAGTGTTTGAATTGGTATGGCTGAAAAAATAAAATGTAGTAAAAAGGGAGGACTGAGAAAAGCGTATATTTAGGTGGCGTCAGTGACGCTGTGGTAATTTCCTTACTTTTCCTGCGTTTAATTCAAGGGACTAAAGTGTGTCACCATTTTCATAAGTTGTTTTCGCAACACAGGTTGAAACCAGATCGATATTCATATAACAGTGTAATTGTAAATTAGGAAGAACTCATCTAGTTCCGCAAAAAATGGACTTTGTTGCTGTGGCGCATCGCGAGCTCCATGTAGGTCTACAAAGGTTCAAAAATTAGCTTTTCTCCACAATCCACAAACTTCATAGGTACTTACAAAAAGTTTCGAACTCAAATTCGGTACCTACCTACTTAAAAGGAAGGAACCAATTTCTTAAAATTTACTTATATATTATTTTAAAAAAATACGGCAGACAGTCCCCTTATCAGACTCATAAAAAATGTAAGTAATGCTGTAATCTAAAACCCACTATCACTTACTTGGTCTGGCTTATAAATAAACTGTTGATACGTGAATCCCTCGAACGGTTTAACGTAGCTGGCCCACGGCGACACCCGGTACAGGTGGTCGTTCACTATGAGCTGGACCCTGGTGTCGTGTTTCAGGGGGCAGGAGCCGTCCGGGTTCTGTGGGATGTGAAGCTCCCACTTCCCGTATTCGAGCTTCTTGAATGGATGGCTTTTTGAGTTCCAGCCGTCTGCAACAAAGTGAGGATGTTAGGTTAGGTCGAATCAGTCATGTCAAAATCCCAGAATGAGCAAGTCCCAGAGTGTACATTCCCAGAATGAACAATTTCGACAGGTTGCACAACATATTGCTCATCATGTTGAACGATAACGAGGAACTATTGTTTAGTAACGTTTTCTGTCCAGGTAATGTCGCGCGTTGTTGTACAACTTTGCAGATCTTGGCGTCACGTGTTGTGCGTCAATTGTTGCCTGTGGATTACGGGGCTTAATGTATAGAGGATGTCGCATTAACGATATTAGACTGAACTGAGCGATGCAGCGGCCCATAGCAATAGGCTCAAGGCTGATGATGAACGATACTTACTAAACTCCCCCTGTAGATGCAGGGAGTGCGCTCCTGGGGCCCACTCTCGCCAGGTGACAGCCCCGCTGGGGTGGAACTGAGGCCCGAAGTACCTGTACCCCTTGGTGAAGCCTTCCAAGCCGCCCTCCCACGACTCGATGCGATTCCATATGTCTTTGAAGCACCCATATCTGAGAGATAAGATCGTACCTATGTAGAATGATGGTTATCTCCTAGCCCTAGGTTTGCAAGCAACACTGTTTTTAAACAGGCATTTTTCTATATTTATTTAGAGATATTTGCACACATGGTGACAATGTCAATCCCATCGTAACTATTCTAACTTATCTATTTAAATTTTACAAAAAAGCGAGAACAACATTTTGGCTGGGCCTGAAGTTGGCTCAGCTAAAATGCCATGGAATAGGTATACCTACCAACATCTAATTTATATAAACCTAAACTATTAATAATATGTTCTCTTTTTTTAGCCGCGTACCGGACACATTCCATCAAAATATGTTGCATTAGAATGCAAAAGATTTCGATGGAATATGTCCGGACCGCAATCTATGTGCCGTAATTATGTACTGTCTACTTATCTTATTTGCAGAAAAACAGGGTAAGTATATTATAAACGAATTACTTAGAACGTTAAATTACTATTTTTTTTGAAAGAAAACAAGTAAATTAATGACTGAGAATTAAAAAGCCTATGTGTAATTCACCAATCTGCATTCGGCACTCGTGGTGCCTGACCTACCATTTAAGTTAATTTAAAATAAATTACGATAAGTTTATCTTAGGTAGGTATAAGTAGCGGAATCTTATAAATTGTAGTGAGGTGAATATTTTTAACACGCACTCAAGTGTGTAAATAGGTTGTTAATGATTAGGACTCAGATTAACGGGTTACTATAGTACCTACCTAATACCTATTGGTAGATAGATATAAGTAACTAGATACGAATCGACAGTAAACTATTACAATCTAGGTCCTGTTAACGGTTGTGTTGCTCTACTGTCGACTGTACCTACTTCTACTGTCAATCATACGAGTAAAGTAAGTATCGACATTCATGAAGTTGTTAATACTATTCATTCAAATATAAAACTAATAAAGCCCAGCCTATAAAACTAATGAAGATGGTACGCTTGTGTTGCTCTACATAATATCAAAATACTTAAAAGTGTTAGTGGTTCAATGTTACAATGACCTTTCATTTGACATTGGAAATGTGTTCATTCAAGTAAGCGCTTGAAGCGCTGAACATCGATGCTATACTACGGACACGGACGATATCGATAGTAAAGTTAACGTTCGTTCGTTAAATAAATCTAGGTATTCAGTTTTTTTTAAATTAGGACGATTCGAACGTATGCTGTGCTAACATGAGTATGTGGGCTAAAGGAATTACTTGCTTAAGCAAGTAATTAAAAACATTACAATAACAATCTCACGTCTATAGAATTTATGTTCGCTCAGCGCTTGAAAGCTACATTGCCAACGTTTCGTAAACACAACTTAACCTCAACTCTTAATAACAGTTCTTAACGTTAATTTAACTAACAACACTCTTTCATTTATAACAATAATGACGTAGAAAGTATGTTACACTTACCTGCGTCGTATTTCTCGTTCGTACGGCTTCAAATAGCCGTCCCTTTCGAGTAATTTCGGCAAGTCGGGCACTGGCACGTCCATCGGATCCATTGCGGAATAGTTGCCACCCATATTCACTATAGAATATAGATATTAGAAACCGGCTCGACGGAACTGCGCACGCGCTTACAACCGCGCGAATTGATATCAGCGGTTTGAATGCGCTGATAACAAGAGATGCTTTGAATATTGAGAAATCTAGTAATTACGAACTCCGATAAACTTACGGGCGGGTCACCTTATGCCACGCTTTCGATTAAACCTGTTTGTTGTTAAGCATAGCCTGCCCACTTATCATGTTAATTAAATCATAAATAATGTCAGTTTACCCACAGTTTCAGATAAAAACTAAAGTACAGTCGACAGCACGTTACTGTACGCGGCGATAAAATACCTGACCCTAAAGTTCTATATCATTGGCATGACTTACTATCGTAAGTAATGTTCATCATTGGATACCTAAAAAACCTTAGCTGCAGTGTCCGATAGTGGTGGAATTTTATACCGATACTGGCCGCTAACAACAAAAATCTCACCAACCCCAAAAGATGAAGAATGTTGTTTGTTTCAGCAAGTCATGGTAGTAAACTAGTGACACTAATATTTTAACTATAAAATTATACAGGAAACTAACTGAATATTCAAAAGCAGTGGTCTAAAATATTAGGACCTCATTATGACTCTCGCATTGAATGAATAATAGTTAGAAAATATTTACAGTCTCTAAAATAAACATATAAATAGGAAGGAAAACCAAGTAATATAATTATAGCAACATTCATTTAATAGATAATTATCTTACTAGATAAACTACTACAGCGGTACTGTACAAATAATATGAATACCTAACTAAAATATATCTGAGCCTGTCTTCTTTGCCCGAGCGACTGCCTCCTCGGGCTGCAATTTTTCTTCCTCCGAAGGCTCAATCGGTAGGCCTTCTTGATCCAGTTTGCCTGCTTTATAATCTGTGACTATCTTCTTACTGTACACCGCGTCAAACAGCTGCTGTGCTGTGAATTCACTTTGTATCACATCCGCTGCTTTGTATGAGACATAGGGTTTCAACTCGCAATCTTTGAGGTTGGGCACGATTATTTCGGGTATCATTTCTGGTACGTGTACGAAGCGGTCGTTCAGATAGAAGCCCACATCGCGGACTCCTCGCTTGTCAACTGGCAGCTCGGGGTCACGGCTAGCCTGTCGCAATTTGTGCTGCCGAGTGCCTCTTCTATTCGGCATCACGAATTTTCGGAAATTCCGTTTACCTTCTCTAGGAGCTGTTACAGAGATGCTTCTCTTTGTTATGAAATTAATTAATGTGGTAATTTTCGACATTTTTTCTTAAGATTAGGACTCAATTTATTTGTTTACTATTATTTCGAGTTTGAGGTCAGTGTTGCCAGACGTAGCCTGAACCAAATCGCCAAAAATTTGGCTTCAGGTAGCCTAAATCGCCCAATTCAAAAAAATATTAAAATTAGCCTAAAATCGCCCAAATACGGATCAGGTAGCCTAAGTAGCACTTTTTTTATACATACCACAGTTAACTTTAATTAGCAGGACACCGTTTTTTAGGCTTGAAATACACCTCAATTTAATTATTTATAAACATGACGTGTTCCTTTCGCAAAAATTTCCTTTTCTCCTTGTAAGTATATGTTATGTACTTAATGTGATTTTCAAATAGTATAAAAACTAAAATAAAAATAATTTAGATTTAAAAAAAAAATAAGTAATGTAGTTTGTTTGACGTTGACTGGATCATGATTTACAATTTTAATTGTGGCCTCGATAAAATTGGAGAGCCAAATCTTTGTTTCACAAAAATCTAAAATTTGTAGAACTGACCGATATTGAAAACCCTCTCTTTTGGCTTTATAGGTACTCTTTCTGTTTCCTATTCCACAATAATTGCATGAAAAAGTTTCATTTTTTTTAAATTGAGGCTACAATCAAAATGTGAAAATCACGGTCCAAGTCAACTTCTAAACAAACAACATTGATTCTTTTTTTTTCAGTTTTTCTCTACGAGGAAACCATATGAAAATACAAGGAGAAAAGGGAGATTTTATCGAAATACATTTTGCAAACTTAACAATTTGCGAAATGGACATTATGAGAAATTGATGTTTTGAGCTTAGTGGACATGACTTAAACAACGTTGCTAAACCCACACTATATAGAAATACACAATACAGAAATAATTTATTGACGATGGAGGCAATTTATTAGCATTGATGATGAATAATATTAATCATCATGTAGGACCTAATAAAACAATTTCTTCTATAATACCTCCATCGTCATAATTCGCTGAAGATATGCTGGAGCTGTAGAGGCCAGCTGATAATGTGGAAGGATCTGTGGGTTATGTGGTTTTGCCAGTATATGATTATATTAGGAAAATAAAACGTTAATTGGAAAATTATGGCAAGATTTATTAGATTTTTCTCTATTTATTATTAAGACTTATTAGAGCTGCTAAAAATTTATCTAGCTGTTCGTTTGTGGCCTAAAATCGCCCAATTTTTTTTTTCGGGATAGCCTAAATGGCGACCAGTCGCAAATCACGATTTATGGTCGCCCCGACCCCCTTCGAGATAGCCTAAATGGTGATAAGTCGCCTAAACTGGCAGCACTGTTTGAGGTTAGAATGGACTGTCAAAGTGACAGTTGGACTTGCGTGCAGAAATAAAACGATGAATCGAGAATAATGATTGGAAAACCGGTATTTACCGATTTACATTACCGTTTTGGAAACTCGGTGGCGCAGTGGTTGGACTATTGGAATAACGATACGGAGGTCCCAAGTGCGATCCCCGGCCAGATTAGCCATGTACCCAACATGTATGTATGTACCCTATATATGAGCTTTCCTCGTTTTTTCCTACCTACATTTACCGCATGCTCTCAAAACGGTGAAGGAAAACATCGTAGTTTCGTGGTGAAACCTGCATGGCGTAGAAAAAATTGGCGCAAGCCGCTCTACCTAACTCTCGCTGAAATACAAAATCCATAACAAAGATAATACCTACATTGTAGATGTAGTCGCCAAAGAGTAAAGTTAAGTTATCGCATCGCAGTCGCAGCTTCATCGCAGTAACGGTTCGAAGGACCAATTCATAAGCTCGATACTCCGGTAAAAATGCAATGAAAGAAAATATAAAAGTCAAAATTGTATAATTTATAATAAAAACTTTTTAATGCGTAACTTAAATTTCATTGTAAAATACATATTCGAAACATTTATTATTAGACAATTTAAAAGCAAAGTCGATTTTACGGGTATTTTAACATTGGAATTATTTATAATAATAAGTACTTTATAGTGAATGTACACAAGTGCATATACAAATCTGTAGCGCTTGCGCAGTACATAATAGTTCGTAATAATGTTTTCTTAAACTATGTACAAATGTTATGATTTATCTCTAAACAAGTGACTCGAAAGAAACAGTTATGTACAACCAACCAAAAAAGTAGTTGATCACCACTGTGGGGCATATCGCAAACTACGAGAACAATATAATTTGAAGTGTCCATTTACTTTTTTGATCGAGTCACTTTTTTGACAGTCATTATTTTGTGCTCCCTTTATATTATGAACACCAGTGAAAATTCTTATTTTTAAAATTGGCACTGTAAGATAGCACCTCAACCGCTGTTATTAGAGCCTACAATTCAATAACAAATGACATTAAAATACCAAACAGCAAGTCCGAAAAATGTAACGAAACAAACTACAAGTGAATTTTAAGATTACTTCATCTGAATACCTTATTTTTACTAATAATAATTTATGTAAAGTACAAAATATTGCAAAAGCTTAAATAGAACACCCAAGAGCGACATAACATAAAATTGCATTTTTATTGTCCATGGGAATGTTAATTACATACAAACTTTGTATCACAAAATTAAACCCATTCTCTAGCATCAATAATTATATACTAACACGCACACAACACAATATACATATAAAAATACGACGAAGAAAAATACTTAACCACGATCAAAAATCTTTTAGATAAAAATAAAATAAATTATTTACAGTATTGTTTGTATAAGTGGCTAACATAATTCTTCATCGACCGTACATGAAGATTTGACTCCAATAATAAGTTTCTTACGGGGCTTTTTGAAAATGGCGGGAAACGACGGTTGCGAAATTATTTGATAATTTTCATTTTAATGTGTACAGTGGTTATTTTGTGTTTAATATCACGTTAAATTAATCAGAAAATGTTCGCGAATGACGGTATGGTGAATTTGTTGGATGATTTGGGCAAGATCTGAAGATTCGAGTATAGTCAAGAACTTTGGTGGAACTTTGGTGGGACCACCAAAGTCCCACTACGAGCTTGGGGGTGAACCAGTGAAAGTGACTGTCGAGCTGCTTCGTCCAGAGTGAGGACGGCGAATAGCAACGGCGACTCCCCGTCTATTCAAGAGAAAGAGAAGCCTATGATATATGATATGATATTTTTAATATTCTGTAACATGACATTGGCAAATGTCTAGTCCATTAATAAAATAAATAAATAAAAGATTCTTACGGAAATAAAATGTCTTTTCTCGTTGTTTACAAAATTAAATAATCCCAACCATTACAAAACAATTAGAACAATTTTATTACGTCACAACCTTGCCTAAAGCCTAGGTCCTACGATAATTCACACCAGTCGTAAAAATACTTATATATCGATATATTGCGCTGCTGAAATGCTATTATTACAAGGCATTTTGGCCCAAAATGCTGGACGTGTAGCTCTATTTAAAATTTTGATTTATGTAGCACCGGCCATATTCGCCCTCCTATTATCGCAGGTTCTAAGGGCGTTTTTCCTGTCACCCTCAGTTCTCCTACAAGTCGATTCCCTCAGGTCGTAGAGGTCCATTACACCGGAATCATAAACATAGAGGGATACTATATTGGGGCCACTGTATATGAGTAAGGCTAGACGGATCTTCGTTGGATATCGTCAAACAAAAACAGGTGGGTCTAATCTATTTCCATTCCAATAAGTTAATTTCAATACTTGTTAACTTACTATTATATCCAACGAAAACCAGTCGGACTGCTTCAGTATAAAAATACATAAGCATACATAAGCCCAACAAGTATCTTATATTGTAAACAAAAACGACTATCATTATAAAGCTGTGATTGAATTATTATTCTCACATTATTATGCTCCCACTTCACTTGGCTATTCATATTCGCTATTGGATGTTTGTCGTATTTGTCAAATATGATATGTTTGTCAACATATTGTGTGTTGAATAGGCAAATACTGAGGGCAAATAAGACGAATATTTTGTCATACATACCAACCACACATGGCAATAACAAATACGCAACTACGAATAGCCAAGTGAAGAATAGCCAAGTGAAGTGGGAGCTTTAGATGATCCAAGCACTTTATCTTCACAATCATGAAGATTCATTCAATTTCCTTAAATTTGATCACATTTGTTTATCAAATAAGACACTTGCTATGGGTTTACGTATACTGAAGAAATTAGTGTAGTCACAAAATAAAGAATGATGTACAGAAGGTAAGCTCCATAGAAATGCGCGAGTACCACCTCACGCATACATTGAGACTACGTTTTTTTATTATTGATTGACTAAACCCGCGTTTGGCCCCGATCTCACCTGATGGTAAGTGACGATGAGGCCGACGATGAAGCACGCGGGACTAGTAAATGTCTATTCACTCTTGCCTTAAAGATCCCAAGGTTATAAGTGTCTGGAAACACCGACGCCGGCAGGGCGGCCTAGCCGTTCGTATGATGAAGGATGAAGAAAAACGCTTCGTACGGGCAACCGGGATATCTACGACATGCGGACGTACAGGCAATCTCAGCCTGTTTGGGCATGAATCGAGTCGCGAGTATCAATTTGTATTAGGAACGAGAACCAACTGAGTGTGAGTGAAGTTTGAATTTGGTCTTACAACTGTCAGCATTCATACCATTTTGACAGTGTAAGTGCGAGCTTAGGCTGAGTTCGTGCTCAAAACTGTCTATGACTACCGGCCTACCTATCGCGAGTTACGCCAACGTTTTATTTGTACATTTTTTGAACTCGAAAATGCAGCAGCCCTAGCGCTACAGCCGTATGTATACCGAAACCCAAATCAAGTGTCTTATTTTGTAAACAAATATGATCGTCTAATACCTTGTAATGTAACACTGAAGGAACTGATCGATTGAACCTGTTCATCATTGTGATCCGATCTAATAATGTGAAAATACCTATGCAATAATCACAGTAAAGCTTAAAATGTTAGTAGTTTTTGTTTACAAATTTAAGACACTTGATTTGGGCTTTGGTATAGGTAATGGAGCCTACCTTCTATCGCCTTCTTACTTTATGTTATAGTATGTCCTAACAAGTCAATGTATCGGTCACGTGTCCGCCGGCCTGTGTACCGCGTCGTCATGGTGATTGTTCTCCATCTCCTCGAGTGTATCGCTTGAGTGCGTCACGTCGCTGAGCTCGTCTATAGCCTTCTGCTTCTTGCGCACGTTCCAGTGCAGGCACTCTGCCAGCGAGTCGAACCAATCGGAGATCTGGTCTTGGGCGCATATTGACGGGACTGGGTATACTGATGTCGTTACGTATAGGCTGTGGACAGTTTACATAAATATTAAATAAATTGACCTCCTTGAAATAAATAATATATAATATTGTAATGTAGTTTTGGCATAATTGGTATGTACAACAGCAGACCAATGGTAACTTGCAATACGATTTTAAAGCTTGCGACGCAGATAATAAGAACGGCCCAAAGTGTTACACATGATCTGCTGTTAGCTGTACTTAACATTTAAAGACTTTGTTATGATGCACTAACGATTTTATCTATTTACCTATCGCCGTGTTGCAGCGCCTGCCGGTTGCGCCCGTCGAACGACACCCACATCGCGTTGCGCGCCTCGGGCGACAGGGCGATCTGGAACAACGCATACACTATTAGACTCTCACCCTCAGTTCTGCATCTCATACACTATTAGACCCTCACCTTCAGTTCCGCACCACATACAATTTTAGGCTCTCACTTTAACTTTCGAGTAACATACACTATTAAACTGTCGCCTTCAGAGCCGCATCACATACACCGATAGACTCTCACCTTCAGTTCCTATACCCACACTATTAGAGTTACTTCCACTTCCGCACCATATGCATTATCTCCATGGCTTCTCCTCTTATTAATATTTAATACACATTATTATTCGAGCCTCACTATCAGTTCGTCACCGCACACACTATTAGACTCTCACCCTTAGTTCCGCAACACACTATTAGACCTTCACTTTGAGTTCCTACCCCGCGGGCACCACTATAGGCCGGAAGGACAGCGAGTGCGGGCAGATGGGCGTGACCATGATGGCGGGCACCGACGGGTGGACTCTGCATAATCGGGTCGAGTGGCGTGCTTTGGGAGAGGCCTACGTCCAGCAGTTGACTGTACGGGTTGATGATGATGACACACTACATATCAGACTGTCACCTTCAGTTCAGCAACACACTATTAGACTCTCACCCTCAGTTCCACAATAGACTCTCACCCTCAGTTCCACAACACACTATTAGGCTCTCACTCTCAGTTCCACAACACACTGTTAGGCTCTCACCCTCAGTTCCCATCACACTATTAGACTCTCACCTTGAGTTCCACCCCCGCGGGCACCACTATAGGCCGGAAGGACAGCGAGTGCGGGCAGATGGGTGTGACCATGATGGCGGGCACCGACGGGTGGATCATGCTGGCGCCCGCCGCTACCGCGTACGCCGTGCTACCGGTAGGGGTCGACACTATTAGACCTGCGAACGGAAATAATGCTTTGTACGGATAGGATTACATCATGAGAGGTTATTTGTGAAATTACAACAAATAAGTCATGTTTATATCTTCTTACAAGTATTTGGAAGAACAAAAACTGATTTTCGCTTTCCGAGGCACGGAGGGTCTCAGATGTAAATGTCACTAGCAGTCACCCATCCAGGTGCTGAACTCGCCCAACGTTGCTTAACTTGTACAATCGTTTTCAACGTGTACTTGCAACTGGATTACGAGCTTGTATTGGCCCATAGACCACTTACCCAATAGACATGAAATCGGTACAAAAGACATTGCCACATTTCAATGGAGCTTTGCGCCACCTACAAAACTACGTGACCATTTAAGCTGTACCTATCATTTTGTTGGGGACTTATTGCAGGTTTCATATTGCATAATCATAATCAGTATCATTTTCTACTACTCTCGCAACTCCTATAGAAGAATAACAAAAACAATGAATAATTCGCTTCAATTTCTTACTATTTTCTGAATTATGAATTAAGCTGTTTTTTTCGACTCGCAACTTGTACATAACTTTAATTTAGACCAATATTTTTAATAAAAACGGAGATACCTTTACATTTATTCGTTATACAACTTGCGGTTGACGGTGGGGCAGAATCTGGCATTGTCATTTGCACGCGAAAAATTCTGTCGACGATGAGCGCATAGAGACGAAGCGGGTGCTGCAGTACTAAAGAGATGCGTCCATGACGATAATATCTCTAGGTTACAAGTGTCGCGAAGCAATTTTGCGCTCATGTGCGAGCAGATACGGGTGCCCTCCTGTTACAGGTCTATGGGGTAAGGGTCTGGGTCTGTGTATTGGCTCCATGTGCCCACAATGAATATGATTGGTGGATATCAAACGCAACTATAGCCACTCTGCTGGAAAAACATCCTTACCATCTCCCTGTACCGACGTGATATGCTTTCCGTCCAGGAACAGGTCAATGTTGGAGAGGTATGGCGAGGGTCCCCGGTCCACCACCACCTCGTTGAGCACCAGGATAGTGGTCGGCTTCTTCTTCTCCTTGCCCTCGTCGCTGCGCTTGCGCAACACCACGCACTGCAGCCGGGACCTTAAAGTTAACGCGGCGTGACCTGAAACAATGTAAAACGCAATGTAAATGATCATTTCATTTTTATTTCCAGAACAATTTAGTATGCTCACAAAGTTATTTTAGAGATTCCGCCATCATTTTGAAATAGTGGATTGATTATTATATATAAACGGATATCACTCACTTATATTGTTAGTGGATTGATATTTTTATTTGTTTAATTTTCTATTTTCATGAATTGAATACTCCAAATAGAAAGGGCGCTGACTCAGCATTTGCTGCGCGCGCGCACGCACGGGGCGGCGCGCGCGCAGCGCTGGTATTCTGTCAGTGCCTCAGTGACGTCACAGTCACTCCGTCGCGGCGACTATTTGTATCCTAGGCACTTTGCGATGTCTCAATTAATACCGAAGATATTAAGCGGTTAAGTCAAGTGGTGGCTTCATCTGTTTTTAACCGACTTCCACCCCATCGTATTACCATAACATTCATTAGTAAACCATGAATAACAGTGTCCTTCAGTATACTATAAATAAGTGGCGTGTTTTCCAGAACCTACACTATCAAATTATTTTGTATCGATCGATTTCACCTCACCTTGAGAATGCGTAATAGCATTCACGGTGTTGGTTTTAATAATTCATTCATATCGTCCAGTATTGGGTAATCGTCACTAATCAAGTATGTATAATATATGTGCTGGTTTGTTTGTTTATTTTTGTTCAACAGCAAATTGTTCAGGTGTCTTTCACTTTTGGGGCACAGGTCATTCAAATCCACAACGCGGGTAAAGCGCAGACTGGTGGATTACACCAATTGAGTAATCGATTCTTACACCATTAGATTGAGGAGTTGATTGGACGGGAAAAGTATCAGAATAGTGATTACAAAAGGACTATCATCATTAGTCTCTTTATATTGCCCCACTGCTTGGGCATAGACCTTCCCTTACATCGAGGGAGCTGGGGCCATGATCCACCACGCGGGCCCAGTGCGGATTGGCGGATTCCATATGCCTTAGATTTTTTCTTTTTTTACGGCATGCAGGTTTTATCACGATGTTTTCCTTCACCGTTTTGAGAGCGCTCGGTAAATGTACGTAAGTTTTTCCGTCGAAAAAAAACGAGGATAACTCATTGGTACATGGCTGCCCTGGCTGGGAATCGAACCTAGGACCTCTGTATCGCAAGTCCATTGACCAAACCACTGAGCCACCGAGTTCTCTAAAAAAGGACTATATTTTAATAATAAATATTAGATAGATACCCGAGTAAAATAAAATATTATAGGGTCATATGCTCACCTTCCAAAACATTCATAACTTGGTCCTGGAAGTTGTTGAACTGGAACGGCGTGAGGAAGCCCAGCGAGCCCAGGTGGAACGCCATGACTGGGGGGACTGATTGCTGCAAGGGATAAAATGCGTATTTCAATCAATAATCAATCACACCAATAATGGTGAATATAGGATCTGTAGACTTCACAGACCACTTACCCCATAGACATGAAATCGGTACAAATTTGTAAGGGAAAAATTCTGTCAAACGATGAGCGCAATAGACGAAGCGGGGCAGGGGCAGGGGCGCCATATTAAATCCATGTCGATATCTCTAGGTTACGCGTGTCGCGAAGCAATTTTGCGCTCATGTGCGGGCAGACACGGGCCCTCCTGTTACAGGTCTATGGGGTAAGTGGTCTGTGGTAGCCTCTTTCTCTCTGGCAAGCGAAAAAACTAGAGAAAGAGGTCTTACCTTTGATGGTCCTAGACTTCTCTTGAGTATCATACTCTTCGCCACCAAGAGCTTATTTTCGTCCTTCAGGGTCAGGGTAAAAAATAAACAGAAACACACAGCATATTAGCTAACCTGAAACAACGAGCTCGCATGCAGCAGCGTGCCGTCGCCGCCCAGACATATGATGAAGTCGATCTTATCCGTGAGGTCATCCGTGCCCGCCTTGAAGGTCATCAGCCGCTCCCGGACGGACGAGAAGTCGCCGTACTCCTTCAGCAGGGTGTCGTCCAGGACAGCAGACTCCACGAACACAACCATGCTTTTCTCCTGGAATGTTAATGAAGCAAATAAAGTATTGCTGAGGTTGGGTCGACATCGTAAATGTATTCACAATTCACAGGCCACACGTTAAATATTTATATGTAGACTGTTTTAATGCCCTGCCTAGAAAGTTCATTGCGTTTGTTATTGTCTTCAAAACAAACGGCTTGATTGATTTTCGCTCCGGCCGCGTGGTTCGATTGCATAGTTCGATGAATCGAACTATAAGTATTTTTAGGTCCTTGTGATTGTCCTTAGGATTTTGTCATTCCTAGTAGTTCGACGTGGTTCGATCCCGTAGTTCGATGAAACCTAGCCCATCAAAAGGCAAACTCAGCACGACTCGATTATAGAATCGGACCAACAGGTCTTCGGAATCCTTGTGATTCGATTCATCGAACTACGCGATCGAGCCACGCGGCCCCAGCGTCAATTTTAATGCATGGAATAACGTTAGATTCGTTTTGTTGGTATATTGTGAAGTACTTACAAATGTACAATGAGTGGTACAGTCGAAAACACACCAAGAGTAACACGGGTACTCAAATCCATGGTAATACAGCCTAGATTGCAATTATGTAAACGTCGACGTAATGTCCACTGTGCACAACGGTGGACCATGGGTCCATCTAGAAGTGGACTTTTGCCTAATTGCTTTTATTTTTTATTATAAGTCTTTTTGTACAAGTATATTTGAATTTACGTCAAAGCGCATATTTACCTACACTTAGTATCCTGCCTGCTAGAGTTTTATGCTATGAATAATTCAAACGTCGGTTAGCGTACGTCTTTAAAAATTCATTTGTAATTTCCAAGTTACAGGAAAGGAGGCTTCAAAGTCCGTAAAAGGAAGGCTTGAGGATAATTTTCGAAGCTTGAAAGAAATTGTATTCAGAGGAAACCAGCAACCTCCACTTTGATTCTTTATACAAATTCGTTTAGGCACTCGGGCACGTTTCTCAACAAATATTCGAAACAATCACGGGACATAGAAGCCAATGGCATTCGACCCCACGAATAATCGAGCCGGCACCTTGGACGAATTAATCAATTCGTCCTAGGTCAGCACTTATCGATGAATGAATTTCGATGCCAAGGGGTACAATATAATCAAGTGTGAGAGCAGTGTACAGTTCCCGGCAACTAAGTGCGCCCAAAATGGCGGCAATTAGTGAAGGTAGACTGGACAGCAGATTGATGGTACCACTTTAGATTACGATTTAAACTCTTACGACGCAGATAGGTAATAAAAACGATCCAAAGTCCAAAATGTTACATATGTTTTTGACTGTAAAGTCAAAGTTATTTTTTACAATTTCTAAGCTATTTTGGGTCAAATCAAAACTCTTTATTGCAAGTAAGCAGGTTGTGTACATTTTTGCACGTCAATATTCTTTGAATTTACATTTACCTAAGTTTACAACCACTTTACAAGGAAAATGCCAACGCTCTGAGGTGGAAATAGTGGCAAAAAACTTTCAGGAGCACATCTTTTAAAATAATAACAATTAAATTAATTAAGTAGGTCTTTACTTACATGAACCAGCCAATGCACGAGCTGCACGAACGGCGCTATGATGGTCGCGTCGTGCACCTTCTTGATGACGAGAACCGTCAGCGGGGGCTTGTACCAGGTCAGCCGCTGGGAGGCAGGGTCCTGGATTTGCCTGCAACATGGATGAAAACCAGGTTTATTAACCATGCTTTTAAAAAAGGGCCGGCAAAGGCTTCGGCAGGGAGGAGGCCAGGGGCAAGTGGATATAAATGGAGTTCGGGGAAAATATGAATTGTGGGTATACTTATTAGAAATATAGAATCAAAAAGTAAAAATGTAGAATCAAAAAGTAAAAATAAATATAGAATCAAAATGTACAATCAGATAATTAAAATATAATCTTCAGTTTTTTGGTTATTAGCAAATTTTTTTTTAAGCTCTAGCTGTGGAGGTAGCGAGACTTGTGTGACAGGATCGTAGCACATGTAAGTTTATCGTCTCTGCCTACATCCTCAGCGTCTTCACGTGAGTAGATTTAGGTACATTTTAGTCTAATAACTTATGACCAAACATTTTTCGAGTCAACGATTAGACAAAATAATGAAACATAATTAAGCACTAAGAATAGAGTAATTTTGTATTTACTGTGCAACACCATCTAAAACACTTATAACACTTTGGATTTTCTCCAATTCTTATTTTCTGCACCATAAGAGTTGAAATCATACTTCAAATGTTACTATTGAAATGATTTAGTGTTGGTAGCATTGATCTCCTATAAACAACTAGATACACAAAGTCTTACTAAAACAATTTAAAAAACGTCCAAATAAGGGTCCATTGTTAACGTCCAAATAATATCCAATAAAGCAAATAAGGGCATTCATCAGTTTGGACCTTCTTTGCGCTCGGACATTTTTAGAAGGCAGACTGTGTATCTAGTTGTTTTAAACTCCTATAAGAGATCAATGGTTGGTAGGTATATGAGCTGTGTACATGTTAACTAATTAATATTTGCATGTACTTGGGCCAACAAGAACAACTGCGCAAGCCTTTAAACAGGTGTTTCGTAAATTAATGGTGTGTGGGTAAATTATTACAATGTTCTAGTAGGTATGACTTGTAAAAATGCTTCATAGGTACCTACCTACATTTTTTCTATCCATTAAATAGCTTTTTATACGAAAACTTACAAAAACCGCTAATACTCGTTTAATAGAGTCACACAAAAACACATCATTATTAAAATTTCCAAGGACAAATATTAAGAATATAGGGACAACAGCAACAAGTAAAAGACATTGCCACATTTCAATGGAGCTTTGCCCCACCTTCAAAACTACGTGACCATTTAAGCTGTAGGTATCATTTTGTTGGGGACTTATTACAGGTTTCATATTGCATAATTATAATCAGTATCATTTTCTACTACTCTCGCAACTTCTATAAAAGAATAACAAAAACAATGAATAAATCGCTTCGATTTCTTACTATTTTCTGAATTCTTAATTAAGCTGTTTTTTTCGAATCGCAACTTGTATAAAACTTTATTTTAAACCAATAATTTTAATAAAAAACGGAGATATTTTTACATTTATTCGTTATCTTGTACAACTTGCGGTTGATGGTGGGGCAGAATTTGGCATGGTCATTTATATTGCCAAAAAACTACTGTTTTTAATTAAATCCTATCAGTCTGTTGATTAAGGCGAATCTAACGACACCTCAATACATCAAAATCCATCAAGCATTAGGCTACAGGAGGCTACAAAGGAACCGACATTACATATAGGTACTCGAAAAACATCACCTTTCTCCTTTCAACAGTCTGGTAAAAATGCTTTACTATTTAGTTGGTCAAAGGAGGAAATCTCCCAAGCGGGATAACGCATTTCTACTTATTCCAGTTTCTTTGCTATCCTATTTGTGTCTTACGATTGTAGTATAGTCGATAGCACATCAACCTACGCAAAACACTGAAATCTAGGCCGTATAGTTGTCGCACAGAGTGCTCATGCCCGTATGTTGCGAGCGTGCTTGTAACGGAACAGAGTGGTAAATAAATATTTCTAATAAAGAAATGCTCTTCCACTTGTGCAGATCACCGCTCCATGGTGTTTTTTTGTATTCACTAGTGGTTTCTTGATAGTATGGCCTGCTTCTTTCATAACGTTTGAGGTTAAATCCAAGTTAGGATTGAGCCCACTTACACCTCAAAAATAGGCTACTGCGTTTACAACACAACGTATGGATTCACCTTGATAGACTGTAGTGTAGGTACATAAATTGCTATTGCTACTCACATAACCATGGCCGAGTTTTTCATTATCCTGCCGCATGGTCCAAACTGTTGTATGGGGCTCGGTGCGTTCAGGGAGCGGGTCCGCCTGAAACAAACATACAGAATATGAAAATAAAAGTTTATTTAATTATTTACACACACAGTATTACTGTCACAGAATGGGTGCCATTGTACGGTCGCCGGCGTCGGGGCAGACCTCGGCGTAGGTGGAGAGACGATATCGTTAGATACAGGGATGGGTGGCTGGAAGAGGCTCAGGACAGGGATGGATGGAAGAGGAGGGGGGAGACCTTTGCCCAGCAGTGGGGCAATTTGTAGGTTTAAAAATAAAATATATTTACACTTTTACCTTATTTATCAGTTGAAGCTACAATATGTTTGGGTTAACTAAAAATGGCATCACTATAGTGTGCTGCGCCGTGACAAGGTCCATAAAGAGCATAGTGACATAATTATTGTTAAAATACATAAGTAATTTTAGAATTAAAACTATAGTGAGCCATTACTACAAATTATTATATATAAACGGATATCACTCACTTATATTGTTAAAGTCGGCAATTAGACCGACTTTCTGTCTAATTGCCGACTTGAACAATATAAGTGAGTGATATCCGTTTATATATAATAATTAATACATAAGTATGTTATTTTCAGCTATGTATATTTTACTATGTACGTAGCTCCTAATAAAGTTCACAGTGCATTGGTTACTAAAAATAAAATTGTAATGCTGTGAAATAAATAAATCAAATCTCTTTATTGCAAGTAAGGCAACTTCGCTGAAGTAAGTTGTATACAGGTCAACATTTTTGAATTTACACACCACTTACAATAAAATAAATGTTACGGAAAGGAGAGAAAATATCCCAAATAATTGAAATCAAAGACAGAGATTACTTCAAACACACACAAAATATCACAACATCACAATTGTAACTGTTTTCTAATAAAATCAGCACCTGAACGCTGCGAGACGTCCATCGTTAAAATGACGATAAAACAACAGGTAATTCAGTACCTACCGTATAATCAAAGAATAAATTATGTGTGTGTAGTAGAGTCATTCAAATAAACGTGCAATCATTTTGATACAGCATGTCATGAAATACCGAAGTGAATTGAACACAGAACTGAAGGTATGATTCATATTTCAGCTTCACATCGGTTATTGCAAGTGTCAAGATAATGTATTTGCATTATTGCAACTACGTGAATAAAATATAAAAATCTATATTATTTTTGCTTGTCACCATTTATATATTTCAGTCATTTAGCAAGGTGCTATCGCTGAATAGAAAAAGTGGAAAAAATCTTTCAGTTCAGCAGTACATCTTTCCGAAGAATAATGTATATTTTTAAATGTTGTACTAACGATAACAATTAATTAACAACACACGTAATCGTGGAATCATTAATACAACCATTCCCGTAGGTACTTTGATATAATATTATGTAGTCTACAAAAATCCTATATTTAATGAAGTTTTTAGTTTTCTTTGTCACGAGAATACTTTGATGTATTTTAAGGAATAGTTAAACATTGTATTATTTTTTATTTTCAGCATGAAATAGATGGAAAATAGAAAAAGAATGCGTCGTGATTATAACCTGTGATAGAAGGCCTTTCCGATAGAGCTGTACCTGTACTGTTATATCCACACCAGGGACTAGTTTGCCACTCAGCTCTTTAATTTTCATACTGTATAGTTTAAACACATACGTAAACAGTTTTAATTTAACCTTTGCGACATTGTTAATTTAGTACCACAACATTTTCAATTCAAGGGATTGAGTTGCAAGAATACTCGAAATGTAGAATTGCGAATATTATTACTATTTCAAGTAACACTACTAATAAATAGGCAAGCTTGGATTGATAAATTCATGTCATACATAACATAGGTAGCTGTTATTTCTATTAAATCAGGCATTCACAACAAGTACCTAATTCTTTTCATTCTTTTTTTAGGAAGTAGACTTGAATAGACAACATAATTGAAATCAATTAAGATATAACACGGGTAATCTAAAATCTTACTAATTCCATACAAACTCCACTAAGAAAATTTTGCCAAAAACGGATTAAGCGCAAATTTAACCATTATTATCTTTGTTTATAATTGAAATATCGTAAAATTAAATTCAGTTGCATTGTAGGTAATATTTTCTTGTCTGTCTAACTTAATTGCTATGCTCATTATACCTAATACAATCACTTTTCTGGCAATTAAATGGTTCAGTTCTCGTTTTCTATTCTTAGATTTTAGTAAAAGTTTGTCGCCGGTTAATTGTACAAATTACTTATTTAATTAGGTAGGTACCTACCTAACGATTTACTTGACCTTTGAATGCAACTTCATTACTTTTTATACAACTCAAAACAAACAAAAACGCAATGACGTAATTTAAAAACCTTTTTGGGTATTTTAATATGAGTCATTGGATCTGTTCGACTCCTTTCCTGGTATTTGTGGAATTTCTTATTTGCAAACGGGTTTTTCGTATTTTTAACATCCTTTACTGTACTGTAATAATCTATAATAAAATGTAAGTAAATAGGTCCTGATGGTATGTATCCGGAGTCACTAATATATTACATGTATTTTGTGAAAATTATAAAATCAAAACCAGTTAGACCAAGTAATAAAATAATCATTTGTACCAAGTGAATTAAGTTTTTTGCACCGAAAATTAAAAATAGTAGGCAGAGTATTTAGTGGAAATACCAAACCTACAGTTACATAGGTAATATTGTTATCGATAATGATGAATAATACTGCAAATCGATAGAAAGACATTAAAAAAAACACGAAGGACTACTCATTTTGTCTATCAAAGTCCTTGGCTATCTTAAAATCCATTGCTGTTATTCATAAACCTAGTTAAACCTCACTTCCTTTAAATCGTGTTGCTATCCCTTTCACACCTCGTCAAAAAAGGTTAACATAGAAAGGGACAGGGTGACTAAATGGTGGCGTAACTTTAAATCACGTTTATGAATAATAGCCTAAATAATCATCATGAATCGGTGGTTTAATAAAAGGCACAAGCATTTGTATGACGCGGGCGTATGTATAAAAACAGTACACAGAAGTCAAGATTACGATAACATCTAAAATCACTATCGATACGCCAGCTATCTACTGATAATAACAATACTGCAGTTTTGTTTATTATTATAGTATTTTTTGTTGTTGTTCCTGACCTTAGTAGTAGGTAGATCATAATTGCCAAGCTTATTCAAAATCCAATGACGATCATTATTTGGAGTTGTCATGATGATTTTCTAAAATTTATGGAAATCTAAATCATTAAAGGTCACATTACCTATAAGTATCTAGATCTACATATGAAAATAGAAAAACTCTAGATGACTCGTTAAACTATGTTTTGATCAACAAAGTTAATCTACTCCTATTTTCAAATCCAATTTTCAAGTTTTGAAGAAAGTTTGTAAAACTTCATACTAAGGGACATTTCGCAATCGCGTTCAACGCGACTTTGTAGTAAAGGCAATAATAAAATAACACATACCTTCTATCAAAATCCTCCCTGGCCCTATCGAGCGCAGTTTTACCGGACTCGTGAGAAAACTGCCTTCGCAACATTATTTCCAAAAACACCAAAACAATAGAACACCAATTACATTTTCAACTCTATCACACAATATTCAATTTACATGCTCATCTGAAATTGTTTAGCGAACTCGACTTGTTTTATTATTGAAAACATATTAAACGGCACGAAGGTTAAATTACCGGAACCTTTTGAGGCACTAACCACTAGTGTCCACTAATAAAATAGTTTTAAGAGTCATTTTACGTGTTTACTGAGGAACTGAGTGGGGATATTTCCGCGGGAGGTGCGCGTGCGCTTGCGATTTGCGACTGCCATCACCGGCGCGCGCGCATAAAGAAGCCTCATCTCTGAAGTGACAGTAGTGACCTTGCGTGTGCGTTGCGATTATCGAGATTGGCTTAGCGAGCGAAGCGAGCTCCATCCGGTTCCTTTACGATGTTATCGACCGCTTCTTTGGAAATTACCGGTGTGAGATTTGAAACAGGTGATATACATATATGCCTCAGATGATAGAAGCAAAGAAAAAAGAATTGTAACATGAAGTTACCTTACAATATTTTGGCCGTGCGCGACGTGTTAAAGAGCATGTGGTTTATGGACTCAATGGTACCTATTCAAATAATGACACTCGAGATAATAGACGTTCTTATCTCACAACTTTTGTCAAATTAATCAGAGATATACGCGTAAGTACTTACGTAAATATACGAAAACGCACATGTGAGCGATTTTGTTAATCAAATAAGTATATCTATGCGAAAAATAATAACAAAACAGAAGGGAAACATTTACAGCTGAAGATCCACACAATTTGCTCAAAGTCTAAGAAAACAAGGCAGTAACATACCTAAAATATAGATTTGATCTATAAGCCCTTGCTGACCCGGTTCCCCATCAGCCAGTCTGATAACAATGGTCATCAGTACAGTCGACAACTCATCTAGAAGGCATTCTATGTGACGACGGTAATACATCTTAATTTGCAATGATTTTATGCAGGTTGGTGTGTCGTCGACTGTACAACGGTCAATGATATGCATATTACTAAGATCGACACTGACCGATATAGTTCTCGATCTGTAACGAACTGAGACTTGACCAAGTTCACAAAGCAAGTTACACAGGCTTGAAATTAATGACTCGAACTATGATTATCCGATTTTGATCTTGAAAATCTTAACTCATTCAGGTTGGTGGTGATGTATTAGCTGTAGCAATCGATCAAAACCTGTCAGTGTTTATCTCTAAGTACATAGTTCTGTCACACACGACCTATATCAGAAAGCCTGAAGAATAGTTTTCATTTAGAGTGTGAAGTTATGCCATTGCGACTTTCTAATAATGAAGTTATCACCAAATATAGCTTTTTTCGGTCCTTCGAAGTTTCGTAGTTCGAAGTAAAAATCAAAGTTGCCAACAGGGATAGGATTGCAGTATGAAGTAGTTTATTTGGCAAAGTCTTTTTTTGTTATTAATATAATATGCAATGCTGAGAAAATCTCCACCTCTTCCTCAACTGATCTCTGCGATGAGCCCCTTCTGATCGTCTTTCAACATGTTTGTTGAGATATCCCTCCACCGGTCGGTGTCTGTCCCGACGTCGAAATATAACATTATTTACATTATATTGCAGTATTTAAGTATTATTTTTATTTTCGCCCGTATTATATAACGGGGTTAATTATCAAAAAAAAAATTGGTGTTTACGAAAAGTCCCGACGTCGTGGTGTCCTGTCCAGGTCCTGTCCCACCCATTCTGTAGCCTGTCATGTGACAGATGAAGCCTGCTCAGTTCGATTATAATGATACGTAGATGTCTTCCAAGCCAACAAATATCTAACGCCAATAACCAGGGATAACGTAAAACGAAACTCAGTGCATTCTTCATTAGGTTAGGTCCATTTCCTGTCTAAGCATTTGCATTGCTATTTGCTTGGCTCGTGTTTCGAGTCCATCCTATTACGAGACGTTACCGAGCTATGGCCCGAGGTGTCAACACAACACGGCAGCATTGACCGACATAGGGCATGCTCGTTACGACGATTTCGTCAACATAATGATGGTAGATGTGTGAAGACCTTATTTGATTGAAATTTGAGGAAACTAGGCCTTACCGTCTTCCAAACTTTATTCAGAGACGCTTCTTATTTTTTCTACATTTGTTTATTCGTGATGATTTAGTCAATTTCAATGTTTCTTTCATTTGTTTGTTTGGGACCAAGATATGATTGGGATTGGGAGTTGGGACCATCTCCAATTCGCGCTACAAATCGGTCGGGCCAGTGATTTTTCAAATACTGCTCTGATTGCTCTGATGCATAGGACAGCCGAGATATTTGCTGCAAAGCATGGAAGAAGTCGTTACCTTGACCTTTAAAAAATACCATGTTACATAACATAATTTAACGGTTTATTTGCATAAACTAGATACACGTTGATAGTTTGTTACATTTGTTTATCAATATCACGCTCTTCTGTCAAGTGTTTTGATAGGACAGCTTATACTTACGTGATATTAATGTAAACAGTGGCAAATATCACTTTACTTACCTTCCTAAAAGGAAGACTGGCACTAATTGTTTTCTTTACAGGAATGGAATGTGTTTATCTGTTCGCTTCATATTTGGCAATGTTGAAAAACCTAGCTTAGCTCTGTTACATCGATAATGTAAAAGTTTAATTAGTTCTGAGTACAGAACTAATGGTAAAATTGGTTCAGTAGTTCTGTACACAAAACTAATGCGAAAATAATTTCACTGGCTCTCTAGATAGATCCAAGTTCTGTGTAGAAGATAACTAGAAAACTGAAGAAGAGCGATATTTTAATAGAGAAGACCTCATTAACAATAAATGTTAATGTTTTTATTGATTTTTAAAAGAATGAAAAAGAAACAATTTATTCAGTTTTCTATGTGAACGTACGTAAAAAGAATCTCAGGATAAAAAAATTCAGTTACAACTACTGACTTGAACGAAAGTCGAGTGAGGTCTGCTAAAAAAAACCGACATTTTTTAAATCATTCGCAGGCAAAGTCGCTGGCAAAGGCTTATGTATTTTATGTAATATAGAGTTCACTATATCACACCACGTGTTGTCACTATATCCACACGAGTGCTGCTCAAACGGTTATCATATCAGCTACAGGTCATGATCCAAATAGACAGTGCGTGATTGAGGTTTCCAAAAGAGGTGGCCAATTTAGCACCCTCTCTTGTCAATCTCCTTTTACTCCATAGTTGATGTCGGAGAGGAATTGACACAAAGTCTACGAAAATCTATCTTTTTGTCGATTGTGGTAAAATCGAATTAAATTTTCTTTACTAAATATACAAGTCAGAATCTAACCCCAATTGTTGATTATGTGGTGGCGGGATCTGCAATGTTACTTTACTGTGCATTGCGCACACTAAGTTGTATGTTTTATTTCTTCGAATTTATTAATATGTGTTTAGTTAAATAAATTTATATTTATATCGTCCTACAGACTCCAGTCTTTGATTTCTAGGCATTACTTTCTATGGTATTTCTAGGTTCAGTAAAACTCGACCCCCTCCCTAGATTCGGCACTGCTTGACAGGTTCACCCTTGATCGCTCGATCACGAGTGGTCTGATTATGACACCGTTTCGAAAGTACACGAGGAACCTGTCCCTAAGTGCGAATTATCACTTCCCTGACATCAATGGCTCTAGCTAGAACATTGTCAGACAAAGGGTCACCAGAGTCCGATAAAGATTAATTTAATTGTTTTGACGTCAACTAAGCATTTGTGATTACTTCTTTGAGATTTCTGGTACAGTCGAAGACAGAGATAATTATACAGGGGTCCTCAATAAGATTGATCCAATTTATAATTTATTTTACAGTTACATAGTTTTAACTTTTGTGTATCTAACAGTGAAACAATTTTTTACATTTGGTCAAGTAGTTTTTCAGAAAATCCCAACCTTATAAACTTTCCTGTACACGTTTCTTTGTATTCTATATCTCATCCCAAATCCCGTCATGCGGACTGATGATGACCGTACAGTCGGAGGGAAATGTAACTGCCGGCTGCGTTATGTCGTACTGACTGATATATTATGTGTGCGTGTGTAAATAATGTGTACAGGTATGTGCGGGGCTTATGTGTAACTTTCACTATCGAATGCACTGACACGATGACATTGGGTGTTAATTACGATACCGTTAAATTATGCCGACAATGTGACGTCATGTTATGCAATAAATAATCATGTACTTTAGGGGTCTAGGCTATGGGATAAAGAAATATTATCATTGCGTAATGATTATTCCGCTATGATGAACCTATTCGATATTAATCCAAGGTTGCTAAAACAGATATGTCTGTGTCTCCCAAGGAATCTGGATTCCCCATACTAAGTTAAAAACACACCCTTCATTCGACAGCCGGGTAAAAAAGATAACCCTGGCTGTCCTTCTTATATGCTTCGATCAACTGCTAATATTTTGCTTGGAATTGTTTACATAACAGGAGTTAACGGCTTTCACACGAATTCAGGGATACCCTGTATTATGTTAAATTATTATTGTTATTATGAAGTTATGATTCATTCATAAGTTTCATAACTTATGATTATGAATAATGATATGATAATGGTACCTATACGATTAGACAAATTATTATAATTTATAGATGTAGGTACACACACACACACACCACTAGATTAGATTACCTAGGTAGGTATTCCATTCATTTAGAACCCCAAACATTTATTTGAAAAGTTTGTGGGTTTTTTTCTTATAGGTCAAGCAGAAGTTGATTATTTTTATTTAATCTTAAAAACAAGGATATGTTTCAAATTAAATACGAAAAATAATATAGTGATAATCCAAGCCTTATATTAATCATGTTTCAAAGGAAGTAATTCAAGAGTCAGTTTTTTTAAACGAACATAAACCTAAATGCTACCTCCCTTGCCTACACCAATAAAACGGATGGCACTACTTTTTAGAACTATCAAAGTTTTATTAAAAATACAAACACGACAGAATCGCTACCAAAGTACCTACTTAAACTAAAAATCGCGTGTATTCAATAGCTACAGTGTTAGTTGCGGAACATTCCAAGTCCATAGGGTCACTTGACCTCAACAATGCTCACTATGGCAACGTAGACGTCAACAGTACCTTTCGGTCAACCTCTGTGCACACGTCACACAATCAATAATGGATTTGGTACGGATATTGAAGTACAGACATCACTACTCAAGCGAATACTAAATGTACTGACTCGAGTAGGTATCTGCAAAGCAGACGTCACAGCTTTTGCTAAAGGAAGCACCGATTGAATCAGCGATTATCCAGACACATCATATGGTTCTGAAGAATTATATCAAGACAATTCTTTGTTCCCTTTATAAGGAAAACTGTATGTATTGACTTGGATGACGAATGGTTTATTTTATTGAACAATTTATCCTTGATTTACGCATTAGGAAAAACAAAGACGTGCTCAAGGATAGGATAGGAGGTAGATTGCCCGCAGCCCAAACTACATATACTGCCAATCCAGCTGGTTACCCAGGAAGTTAGAACTACGAGACGCAGTATATTTAGTATTCTCTGCTATCAGGTCGATTGCTTATTAATTTTTTTCAAATTCAAATTTTCGTCGTCGGTATTAGTACATCTCTATGTTTCAATAATTACTTTTCGAAAATTCGAAAAATATAAATTATTCACATATAATAATTTAGTTTCTCCATTTCTGATACAAAAAGAACAGCTTATCGATGAGGTTTTTATAATAACAGGGATATACCAATAATTTCTTAAGGGAAGGGTAAGCACTAAACAATATATACAATTGTAATCAAAACTGAATAGTTCCGGAAGTTCATGACCAACATTTATATGTGGTCAGGTGGCCTTAGTATGTTACAACTCTTCGACAATAGAATAGATTATGTTGAAGAGAACTCGAGTATAAATAAGCTATGGCAATTTCAATTCCAATGATACACTCCGTGACTTATGCTCAAATAAACCCATGGTTAAAGTTTAGCATTGTGAGCCAGGTTTGCCGGACAATCATAATTGTGATTGGAAAACTGCAATAATATTAGATACGTACGTACGAGGGAGCATTGAGGTGATTCTTGTTTGTGATGGATTGGCGCAGGATCATTTGTGCCATTGACTAGTACCATTGATGGTACCGTACATTTTCTAAATCAAGAGCCCAAATGAGTCGAGGAAAAGATTTCGAATTCCTTCCATATTATGTTAGTATTCGCATCATCATTACGACATTTTTAAGAATCTAGTTGTTCAGCTGAAAAGCACTACACATTCATAATAGCATACAGAATATCGTAGCTAATTATTATTACTGAACAATAAATAAGCTATTGACCCTCATAAATATAATTGACCCTCGCTCCGGTCCAATACCTGGTGCAAAGTCTGGCAAATGAGCGTTATGGACACCTTTGCTCATCGGGTACGTACGTACCTATAGGTACCTACTTATAATGGGCAACTGATGGATGATGCGATCCAAAGATGCAAAAGCAATGCAAAGATTACATTTTGAATTACTAAAATGTACTAGATTTAGAAGAAAAAAATAATGTACCACATTTCTGTTTCGTGACAAAAGTCACAATACGATAAAAAATTTAGCCCAAGGATATTCACATATCTACATTATTACGGATAGTTGTGTGTATGTCAGTTACGTGATATGTTAGCACGGGCCAGTGATGTTAAATAACCGCGTGTACAAGCAATGCTCGGTGGATTCGTGGATAAGACATCAGATTTCCGCTATGGATAGGCCCAGGTTCGATTCTCAGGTACTCATATACTGTCTAACACCCAGGGAAAAGTGTACAGGAAAGAGGTTTTCGGGTTGAGATTTTTACAAAAAGTACTTGACTTTTTTTTTTTAATTATTTACAACTCTAAACTCCTAGTACAGATTCTGATCTGTCCGACATAGGATAGGAAGGATACATTCTAGGTATAAAAAACAGTCGGCTTTTTGTGCATGTAAATAAATTAAATAATTGTAAATAAAATTAAATAGTTCTAAAAAGGATTCATTAAACACTTACAAGCGAAATATTTTACATTCGAAACGAAGTAATTCGTCATAGCCTCGTCGTAGTATACTTTCTAACTCACGTAATTCTTACTTCTGTACTTTCAGAATACATTGTAATTTCGAACTTCAAAAAGAAACATAGTCTGGCGTCAATTGGAAGTTGGCATTAAATTAAATCGGAGCGAATGATTAGTTAGGTACATATAGTCTCCGACCAAAGCTGTCGAATGATATATTGTATAGAAAGCCAATCCTGTTTACAATTAGCTTTCCCGTGTAAATGGTTAAGGTTGGTGGTCTCATTGACAAGCTCGACCGAAGGAGATAAGGTTCGGCCCAGCACAGAACCGCATTTTATCGTAGGCACATATCCCTATCCCAGTCATATAGAATCATCCTTCGCTAAAGCGACAAGAAAGCTTATAAGCGACCACACTCTTGGGTAATGAGGAATCGATTCCATGAATGTCATCTTCTATCTCTAGTGCACAGGTTAGAGAAAATGCGGTTGCCGGGAGTTTGGACGGGGGACAATGTCAAGGGTACGAAACACACAACAAAAATGTTTATATATTTAATAGGTAAGTACCTATTCATATTCCAGAGATATATTCAGGACATTTTTGTCTAAGTCTCTGACGTGGCCTAACGACCGCTGCCGAACGATACCAACCGGAACCAACTCGAGGTTCGGAGGGGCTCAGATGAAAACGTCACTAACGGCCACCCATCCAGGTACAGACCTCGCCGGACGAAGCTTAACATGTACGATCGGTAACGTTTACTGGCAACGGGACTACGAGCCCTTCTATATTCAGGAGTTGAAGCGATATAAGGAGCGAGCTGGCGACATGCAAAATCGCTTAGCATCCAGCAGCGTATCAAATAGACCACAGCCTACTATTAAATGGACGTTGTTTCCACTCGCTCTGGTCAAGCAATACTTAACGACCCATAGACAACGTTACCAGTTCTAGGCGCATTTCTACATAGAAAGACTCGAGAGCAATGTAACCTCCAGGTACAGTCAACAGCAGATCAATTTACACTAAGATATAAGTAGACTGTGTTCTTATTGTTTGGGCCATAAGAGTTGAGTGATACTGCAAGAGTTGAAGTGCTGTCGAGGATACGAGATTTTTGGGGGGAGTCCGATACAGATCGACGGTTTCGATAGAATCTGTGAGTCTGAAATGAAACGGGAAATCATATTAAAAGGGTTGTCTTTGCACATGACAAACCTTGCTCATATATTGATTTACTTTTAGGACATTTAAAATGAATAAATGTCCCAGAAGGCCATGTCTACTAACAAAGCAGCTGAGTAATATTTGAATAGAAATAACCACATTTCGCGAAGGTTACGTCTCGCTCCGAGAACTATCTGGGTGCTACTAATTAACCGTGCATCAGTCCTTAGCGACCAGTTAAATTTTTTACATGTTTTTCAAACACAACACTGCAAGCCGAACTAACTAACGTATAGGTATAAGCTAGCTAACCAAAGCTTACGACCCGACATTTTCTACAAGGGATTTAAGTATTTAGGACTCCGCGGGGCTAAGAAATGGGGTAATTGGACTGAAACCATAAAAGTACCGGGTGTTGGCAACAGTGTGAAAAAACCAGATCGACAAGATGTATAGAAACTGGAACCCACTTAGGTAAAGCAGCGATCAAAGTTGACCACTAAAAGAGAAAGGTCTTTCCCGACTAATAGGCGTTGATTACCTTGCAATTGCAAAGATAATAGGTAATTAGGTTAAGTGTAATTGCGAAAGAAAGCAGTTTTAATTCGAATGGAAACTAGATGTTTTTATTTGTACGATTGTTTTAGTTGATGTCCACAAAGCAACCGGTGTTCAGAAAGCCTAAAAAGATGAATGTCTTAAGAATGCAGAATGCTTAAAATGTCTAACAAGCTTTTACTGCTTGGGTACACATTGTCTCTTAATTATTTTAAACACTTTTACATTTATGTAATTTTAAACCTTTTATGATGACAACAGAGGTACAGTTTGAAAGAGATCTATTTTAGAAATTCACCTTTTTATTAACCTCGTCTACCTAAACGAGTCAGGTTTTATACAGGTTGGTTACTGATTATAAATTATTTTCTTTTTCAATAAAAATGTAAATGGTTCGTGCACGCACTTATTAGCATTAGCCAGTAACTACGAGAAGTTTATGTTTGCTAATAATAAAACTGCATAATAATTAAATACAATGAAGAAATAGGAAAATACTCGTAAATACGAAACATCTCTCGATGTGATAATTCGGAATAAACCAATAACTGTAGCCAATAAAATAATCAACTCGATACCCTAATGATGGAGATAGAAGATATTTCAGGGTCGCATACATCATTAAGCTAGAAACAAAGACGTGTTAGACAGGTAAGATCCATGTCAGTAAGACGAGAGCTATAACGGCAATAATGATAGACTAGTGAGATAGGCGTCATTTTGTACGCAGGCAGACATAATTGTAGATTGTGGAAATAGTACAAACCAAGCGGTCACCGGAGCTGATTCCCGTAAACAGAATCGAGTACCACAATGGGACCATTCTGGAGGGGCTTCCTACATTCGTTGACGCTAGTAGAATAAAATGATAAATGTGATTATTATCGAAAGAATAGAATGAGCGTTCGCTAACTTCTTCACACTTGGCTACAATCTAAGTGGACGATTTAAGGGTGATATTTCTAATTGACTTTTAGGAAGTGGCCGTTGTGACTTGATAACCTAGTGTAGTAAATAGTAATATACTGAATTTCATTATAATTTGAAAAAATGGTACTATTCATTTAAATAATTTGAAACTAATTGAAATTGGATCTCTACTGTACTTCGTCTTAATTTCGATTAATGAACAATAAATAATAGTGTCTTATATTATTGTTATGTTATTTATACATTAGCTGGTATTATGTATTCGACCTTGTCCGACCTACTTTCGTAATCAGATTGGGTATTTGTGCACCTGTGACTTACGTTTATTTTCTTATATCAGGTAAACTCCTAAATATCTTATCGCGAAACAGTAAGTGCCTAATTGAGACGATGATTATACCGTTTTAACAGTCGCAGACCGCCTTGAAAAGATATGTATAAAATGCGGTTATTTCGCAATATTGGTTAACAATTTAGTACACTTAAATTCCTTGACCGTATACAAGATTCTCAGTAGGAAACTATGGACTTATAACTTTGCGTAATCTTGGAATCCTACCCGAAAAGTTCAATTTAACAAAGTTTGGACAATAACTTTTAAAGTATCTTATCCTGTTGGAAATAATAGATAGGCATAAAGGCTGAAACACATTTAGAAAGCAGCGGAAAGGCAACAGCGGGACGGTAGCGGCATGCGTGGTTGTAATGTATGGAACTCTATGAAAGATGACTTTAGATTAGATGACAGAGACGCGCGGTTTACTCCTGTTATGCCTGAAGGTTGAGCTAGCCACACAGTGGATCCTATTACAATCATAACCGTAGTAGTATCAGTCATTACTATACTAAATTACTGTATAAAAGAAGAAACACAGTTATTAGTGTCATTATTGAACAAAACTACGTAGGTATTTTCCTACTTGTTCTATCAATAAAAGTTGGAAAATAGGACAAGCTGCGACATTTTCCCCTACTTGTTATACTAATTAGAACAAATAGGAATGACCCGGCTGATACTTTTGTTTGTACACTCGCAGTCATCGTAATTAAAGCGTAACTTTTGTGAAGTCACTTTATCGTACATATATGCGTGGTGATATATGTGTGATTGGTTTCAATCAAAAGTATAAACAAACAATTACGTAACTGTATATAAAGGTTCACCACTTATTGTTTAGAATTTCAAGGATCATTAAGAAACTTTATAAATAAAGGCTTTTAAGAACTTTTTAGGTCTTACCTAGGTCCCTTGAAGGTACGATTTGATTACAAACCAAAATAAAATACAAAAATGGTTAGTGACAATGAAGGTAAACAATTAATATACTTGCAGCTAACGATATCTGAAAAGAATTTGAAAATCCTAATCCAACCTATCGTAACACTTACGGCCAAGTCCCTGACCGGCATCGCCTGTGAGCCTTGGGCTGCGGCTCCGGCTGCGAGTGCAGCAACGCCTGAGGGATCAGACTCTTGGTGGGCTTGCGGCGGCTCAGCCGGTACTCAGACCTCTCGCTGCCACTCTTGCACAGCCTCAACGTCGACAGCTCACTCTCCGAACCACACCACAACGAATCCATAGACAACATAGTCAACAAACTTCAAGTCATCACTCGAATCTTGGTTCAAATAAAGTATCACTTCACAGTTGAATCAAAATTTTGGGACGCTCATCAACGAAATGCAGTTTAGAACGTCCGAAAACGAAAAGTAACCGAAATGTCCCAATCGGACAGTGTTTACGCGAATAACCTTCTATGCGTCGGCGCGCGGTTGCAAAATTTCGGACACGTGAAGCCTGTTCGACTGGATGGATGCAAGGCCCAGCCTTGCAATTGAGTTGCGAATTGTAAGTCAAATATACGGAAATGTTACCGGTATCGCGTGAGGCGTTCGCGCGAGCGCCCGGCGCGGGGTTGAGTACGTGATAGCTCGCTTGGAGCTGCCGACCGACTGACAAGACTGATAGAGTCTTGCTAGCTCTCTACACGAAACGAAAACCAACGAAAACCTGGACATCGTTATCACAGATCATGAATGGCATGCTGGCTACTCGCGCCATTACCCGTGACACCGATCCGTGTTAACTGACGATCTAGATTTCAGTGTGGCCTTTCACGAGTTCGCGACCCAGTGCCTAATCTCATGATCAGTGTGCCCCAAAATAAAGTCTCTTGGGGTCAACCGTCCCTATTTCCTTACTTTTTAGCTCATTACTTTTTGCGATCCACCTTTAAATGCACATCGCGTGCGGGATCGCTCGCACGCGATACATGCATGATTTTATATTACTGCACCTCGATAACCTCTGCAGATTATTATTTATTTGCTGTAGCTACACATTGTAAAATAAATTATTTAGTATAAGCCTATTGATTAATATATTGTTACCAGTAGGTACAACAGGTAAATTAACCATTTATAGACTTACCGAGGCAAAGTTTTCATGTAATGATACGATAATTATTATAATGAGAGAACGTATACCTAAGTATGATGCAAGCTGCGTTCCCGGTGCATGCATACTGAATACAGAATCTTGCTTTTAAATTAACAATTCGCAAATGAAAGTGAACAACTTAGTTACACTAATTGCCTAGGCCACGCAATTTCTGGAAACTAATTTCAATTAACGAATTACGTCTACCTAGTCGGAACCATTTCACGTAAGCATATATACAAGTCAAGCGTATTTTTAAAATGCAAGTCACGAATATCGCAACGATAAATGGCACTCTCTTATCATAGCACTTTTAGATAACTACGACAATAGTAGTGACGGACTTGTTTGTGCATATGGGTCCTTTTCCGTTTGTTTTTTTTTGTTGGAAAATTATGTGCCACGGAATAGCTAGGAGTCTCAAATCCGGGGAGAAAATTTGTCACACTGTGTTTAATATTTAACTTAGATATTGACCGTCAATAAGTTGAACTCATTCTGTTAGACTGTTCCTTGATATGATAAATCTTAAACATGTACAAACCAAATTACCTAACTCACTACCCAATTGGCTCACTGTAGTTTCAATTCTACTAAAGAAGTATTTTTCAATTTCGTGTAATTCCTGACAGGTCATGAATGAGTCAACAACGCAACGTTTGAAAAACCGTGTCACAGGAGCGAGCGTGGGCTTTTACGGCGCGACATTTCGCTGGAGGCGGCCCGGGCCATTCCAAAACTTTACTGCCTATTTCGGAGATATTGCCGGTGGGATTAAAGTTGTAGCTATTTACGAGTATCTTAATTTTATAGCCTGTCTTAGAAGTTACTATTGCGAGTTCTCAGGTTTCTCAACCCTTGGTACTCGTTAATAAAATACGAGTACAAGATTTAGCAATAGCACTTGTACTCCATATCGAAGGAACATAATGTTTTCGGGGAATATGTCAGGGCGTTCAGAAACATGTCACTTTCATTCAGCATGCTTTCCGTGTAAAGAAATGGAAGAAGCGATCCGACTACATAAATATTTTGGGTCATATTTCCTGTGTTTTCAAAATTTCTGACTACACTAGTTGACGAAGAATGTTTCTGACCTTTCAAATTCAGGATGATCATGTGCAGTGGTCATGTTCCCCGCTAAGTTTTGCGGCCATTGGCTTAATATTTACACTACGGTAAACCTTCGAAATTCGACTACACCATATTTTCTTCTTGGGTTCCTCTCCTTTCAGAGGTCATGGACAGCGTCATATTCTGACTCTAGATGCTGCAGCTCTAAATATGGAAGTGTCTCTTTCTTGCGATGTTAAAGGACTCTGTATGTTGTCGTTCCTCGTGTATCACGTGTCCGAATTCAATTACAGTTTTGTTCGAGGAGTTTCACTTTCTTCTTCATCGCTCCCGATGAATATTTTGACTTTGCCGCGCCTATTTTAACTCCAATATAAATAGCATAGTGTTAATGATATCGCAGAATATCCCATATGGTCATTGTTCGGCCGACAAAGCGCCTCCGGAGACATGGCACGAACGTTACAAGACAAGCGATTGGAATCTCAAATATTTCGAGGTGTGCCCATTTCCCCGACAGCGACACAGCGGCGCATGTGCCTGCTCATTTTGGAATTTTAATGACCTAATAACGAAAGGAGTGGAAGAACCTGACCCAAGTTACTTGACGAAGGCTTTTCTCCAGCAATTATTGTATGTGAATTCAAGTGTTGATAGAAAAAACCAAGGAGATTTCCTCGCGATTTCAAAGATTTATTGTGACCTTATGTCTTTTACATCTTGCCCCAAAGACTCGTCCTTGTACGCGAGTCCTTATGTCCTCGGATGACATTATTTGTGTTCTATGATGATTGAAGCCGACAATTAGACCGAAAGTCTTGACCAATTCTGACGGTCCGCGTCGCCGGCGGCGCCGGCGTCCCGTCTTGCACTCAGCTGTATATAACGGCGCGACCGATCGTGTGACGGCTGTAGCTGGATTCGTATGGTCAATCTCACTTGTCGGGGAGTCATCATCTTTCATTACTACGTTATATCTCCTCATGCAGTACGTACACTGTGTCGTTTAGGCTGTGGGTGGACCCATTAAACAAATAGTTTGCGGGCTGACTATTTGCCTTCCATATATTTTAGATAGATAGGTCATACAATGCGTTCTGTACGCTTTTTGACAGTCAGACGCAAACTTTGCGCCACACAACTTCACACCCTTACTGATAACACTCAGATGAGGCCCGAAGTATCGTATTCAAGTAGGCAATAACCAGCTACAATCTGTATTGAAGTTTGGTCATCTAGAAACAACTAGAAGTCAACTAGATGAGATCAATGCCCTTTCTGATTTTGCATAGTACAAAAAATTTAGGTGTGTTATTGCTAATAAAATATTGTACGGCGTATGTTGGTTTATTGACGCTCTAACTACTCATAGCTATGCAATGCAAGTGATATCAATAAAACAAATCAATAAACGATCTGATAGAGTCTATTCGATAGAGAGATTCGGAATTAAAATAAATCGTGGCTATAGTGTATGAAAACATATTGCTTATTATGCTCTTTGAGTGTATGCTCGAACTTGGTAGGTTATTGACTCAAACATATGGTAGAATGGACCTGATAAATAAAAAAATAGGTACTTAATACTTTATGTATTTTGTATTTCCCAAAAACTTTAAGTAAACATATTGAGCAATCATTCAGTGTAAAGGCTGGGACTGCATCAACACCTTGGCTTGTTTCTGCTTGATCATGACGTATTGGTTACCTGGCTAGCTGTTGTTGAGACTTTGAGAGGTCTCACCAGAAAAATGGAGCAAACCGATAAATGCTAGAGCCGGATCTATGCAGTCTCAGTCTTAAGCCACATACTCAGGCGGCCTGCCCGCGACCTGTGGTCAGTTGCAGCGCATGCCCCGCCCCCTATTCTCCCGTGGTTAACATCCAGAAGGTAGCGATCTGCGGTCTAGGCCGATCACTACCGAAAACGGGGCGGGGCATGCGGTTTAACTGGCTGCAGGCCGCGGGCAGGCCGCTGGTGTATATGTCAGGCTTTATGCTGAGGCTATACAGTGGTAAAACAAATGCAACATATCCTACCTTTTCTATGAAATTAACGGGTTGGGGTGTCGTCGTTATGGCCCCTATAGCTACGACACCGACTGAGGGGAAAAAATACCACCTTAGTTTCTGACCAATAACTTGATGAAATAGTTTATCTTGAGGTTTGGGAGCAAATATATAATTTTAACTGGCGGAACATAATTAACAATATTTGGTTCAGGGTAAGTAAACAAAAATCTCAATTGTATGTTAAGGTTAGAACTTAATACTAGAGAAGGAACCTACCTCTCATCGTCTTCGTCAACATCAGCATTACTTGTATTTGGTTGTTTTAACTTGGTTTTGCTATCCATCTTCATAACAACTTTTCATCAATATTCGCCACAATAATGTCATAATTTACACCTACACGTGTACTAAATTGTTATTTATTTATTGCTTTGTGGTGCACACACATATAACATCCGGAATTTGTGATTTTGTGCAAAATATCATTTTTCAACTTTTCAATAACACGAAACGAAAACAAAAATATTTTTGAGGTTATTTTTTACTTTTAAATTCTTCCCAGAGGGAAAGGCAATGCCAACTAGGGCAGCAATACAGCCTGGTCTGATGTTAAAAAAATGTTTCTTAAAAATACATACCTACATACTCAGAGAATTTCTGAGCCTACATACCTTGAAAAGCGCGCTAAACGATATTAGCTAACTTTATTGTAAAAATTCTAATTAAATAGTTTCCGTGGTATTTAGTGATTAATCACGTTAGATGTCCGCGAACGTTTTATAATTGGAGTGCTCGAAAGAAGTCGTGTTTGTGAAGTTTTGTGCTCTTAGGGCTCTTAGCAAGGATTCCTTGCATAACTCGATGATTGCGTGGATCGTTGAGTTACTTCGTTTAGGGGTTTTGGAGGGTTGGGCGTATGTTTAGGTTAGGTTATCTTCGCATAATATGTATTTATTTATAAGATTTTAGACATTCTATTAACATCAGCCAGGCTGTATGCCCTAGTTGGCTTTGCCTTTCCCTCTGGGAAGAATTTAAACAACAAAAAAAACAGCTGTTTTGTTGTGGTTTTGCTTGCTGTTGATGAACTTAATAATTCATTTTTTGGTTTGTGTAATTTTAAACAATACAATTTAATACTAATAGCTTGATTTAAGTTTAATAGTACTTAACTTACCACAATAAAAAAAACCATTCATAAACATGGTTAGCCCGTGCGTTGTGAAGCATTGTATAAATATTGGCACCCACCGATTTCCTAAGAATGAAGTACGAAAAGCCCAATGGATACAAGCAATAAAACATTTAAAGCCTGGATTAACTATACGGAAGTATTCATATATATGCTCAGCTCACTTTCGACCGACAGATTTCGCTCTAACACCAACATACTTTAAAAAATTAGGTAAGTTACTTCATTAACTTTATAATAATAGGAATACATGCAGCTGTCCGAAGTCTCGCTCTATAGACAAGACTAGCTGACCATCGAACACCCCAAACCAATAGCCCCAAATAAGTTTTAATTGACTCAATAGTTCAGGCACCTGGAGTTTGTCATTGAGTGCATTCAGATGCGCTCAGAGACGGGTCCATCTAGATGTATCACACAGCAAATTCAATTCAATTTTTCTAAGCTCTAAGGAGCCTCTACGATGACTCCATACCTTTCAAAGGATCGTTTTTTTAAACCTGTGAAACCTTGGGAGATAGGTACACAATAATATTAAATTCATTTATTAATAAAATATATTTATTACAGGTAGTCTTTCTAAAAACGTTTTGGGTTTCTGATAATGTTTTAAGACTTCTAATTATTACCTTATATTTTCATTTTAAGCAAAGACAGGCATGTGTCATGTTGTACTTATCTACAGATTTATGAAATACATTGCTGTTTCTTACTTTTTTAGATCGTGCTCTAAAAATATTAAAAAAAGATGCTATCCCTTCTGTGTTTTCATGGAATAAAGCATCAAAGCAACAATACCAACCTCCTCAAGAGCAGCGTTCATCACCATTATCGTCATCAACAACATCATTATCGTCACCAAGAACATCATTACCATCACTGACTTTTGATCCATCAAAAGTACAAGCAACATATTCTCGAAGTAAGTGCTTACCTATCTATGTAATACAAAATGTCAAGGTGCCTCCAAACTGGATACATATATGTTTCACCAAAAATCAAATGGTTGTTTTGATTAATAGGTCATTAACGAATAGTCAGCAACTTAACTCGTAAAACACTTGTATGGTAAATGCATCATTAGGTCGAATGTTCATTATTTAAGTAAATTCCTAGAACTCAGTTCTAGCACTCGTGGCATGGTCGCGTCACTCGCTTGGCTTGTGTGGTGGTGACCAATCCTAACATGTTTGTCGCTTCTTGCATAAATTTGGTCGACCTAACGATGCATCGACTGCAGTGAAACATATGTAGCCTCGTCCAAACATTGGGCAACTATCATCCAAGAAAATTGTGTAGACTACAAAAAACTGTTGCAAAGTTTTAGATATCTATTAATTTATAATAAACATTGCATTTTAGTTGTAATATTTATTTAGTTTTGTAGTTGTAACTTGAGTTCTTTGTCTACAGTTCGTCCAATTAATTTTGTTAAAATCGAACCTTTTATGGAGACGCAAAGAGACAAAATTGAAGATCCTTTACAACTATTAAAGCAGGAAATAGAATCTCAAGCAACTGAAACAGACATGATTGAAGTTCCACTTCAAATATTTAGTCAAGGAACAGAAAGAGACGTTCTTAAAGATCCACAACATACGTTCAATCTTGACAATGTCAACAGTATTATAAAAATTGGAATGAAATCAGTACAAACGCAAACCCAGGATGACATGATCATGATAAAAGTTGAAAAGGAATCAGTACAAACACAAACCCATGGTTACAGCAATACATGTGAGTTGTGCGGGATGCAACAGAATGGCCTATCAAAAAATCAAAGTTACCTTTTGCTCAATAAGTAGCCTTTGCTCTTAAAAGAAGTCTGAGTGACCACGAACCATAGTCTTTGATCATAGACAAAGAAAAAGTCGCGCCGGAGTCGTCGGAAGAAAGAATAATCGATGTCTGGGCGAGCAAAGGGTCTGTCTTAAAAGCAAGGTTTGGGCTCTGATAGTGTTTCACAATGTATAGCAAGATTCAGCAAAGTCTGTATTCAAGCAAAAAACGTTGAAAAAGTCGCCAAATAAACAATAAGACCAAAACTAAAACCAAACTATGATAATCAACCTAAATAACATTCCAGATGTCAGCGTGCAGCGTTACACACAAGTCTAATTTTAATTTTGAATTTGGATGAAAAATCAGTTCTATCTACGGGGGCTATCGGTACGGTACTTTTGTCACTTTAAAAGCCTCTAAAATCAAATTTTGAATCTTTTCAAATTCTCTTGTGGCACCTAGTGTTATGATGGTTATGGTAGGAGTAAAGTAGGTAGATTACCTAAATTCAATAAATTCATTGATATTGAATTTATCTCAATGGCTGTTTTATCGAAAAAGTTGGTTTTCATAACTTACCGGAAAGTATTAAGTTTATCTACAACTTTAGTAAGCGGAGTTTTGCGCAGAGGACCCGGCGAACCACCTGGCGAGTTCTCCCGGGATTCGGCCGCCAAAGCTCGAGCCACTACTAGATCTTGCTCATTCATTCTGAAATCAACAATCATTATGATACCGAATGCTCTCAAAACGGTGAAGGAAAACAAACATCGTGATGAAACCTACATGCCTAAGAAAAAAAATTAGGCATGCGTAATCCGCCAATCCGCACTGGGCCCGCGTGGTGAATGAAGGAACGAGCTCCCTCGATGTAATGGAAGGTCTATGCCCAAGCAGTGGGGACATAAAAATATACTGATTATGGATGTGGTATTAATATACACTATACATATAGGTACCTACTTACATGCTATAATAATGAAATGTTAAAGTCGCGATAAATGCAACGAAACCTTAGTACGACTTTAGTTCTTGAACTTCGTAAATCCTTTGTATCATTTTGTACTAGATTTATCGATCACAATTACGCGATAACATCCTTTTATTGAGCCAGAGCTCTCGATCTTCCTTAATAATTCGAATAGTTATTAATTCACCATGTGTTGCTCTAAAATCAGCGATCATTAAAGGCCTAAGGGCCTAACCTTGTAACAGTAGTCTACTTTATAATGTCTTTAACATGACTTAAGTGTAGGTAGGCACCTGCAATAAAATTATGTCATCGACGTATTAAATTATATTTTCAATAAACTGTAATATTTAAGTCCTATCAATTTGAATAAAGTAAAGGAGCATAGCGGGTCATGAATTAAATCAGAGTTATTATTACTATTAATTAATCCTCTCATTTGTTATCTTTTGTTTTATTCCACCAATTATTTTATCAAAATCAATACCATAAATTAATCTAAGTACATCAAATATTTATCGCATGGTAGGTTGACGAGTATTTATTTAGTTAGCTTGAATAAGTATAAAACCTCATTGACATCCCTAAATTGGATGCTGGCCGAAAAGAAAAACCAAAGAAAAGCGATGGTTATTTTATTTTTTAATTATAGAGTATCTTCATGTTTCCTTATTATAAGTTAAGTAGTTAGATATCACATGTGTGCCGTGTGTAGATCTTTATAATATCTTTCAACACATGCTATGTGCGTAGGAGTAGTTCTTTTGTGTTGTGGTATTGGGATTTCGATAAATAATATTCTAAACACTTGCTGATAGCCATATATCTAGTTCTTCCCTAAACCGCGACAATGTTCTTTCACACTTTGTTAAAAACGTCAAGTTAGAAAGGGACCAATGGTGGACTAACTTTAAATCACGTTTATTGTCAAAGCTATAGATTTCCTAAGCTAACTAATACTAAGCCAATATGATGACAGTTATCTAGTGTATTTATGTCATCAAACTCATATGTACACACAACAACAAAAGACAAATCAAAAGGGGAGATTTTTCGAAAAAAGTAAAAAATCTCAATATCTCGAAAATGGTGACGACACTTTTACTAAAGTAAAAATTTTATCATAGGTAGGCCACCCCACCCCCTATCTCCCATTTTCGTTTGACATACTACTTACGGGACACCCTGTAGGTAGGTCCTGTAATACCATACTTAAGTAATATTATAATGGGTCTTGTTTGTTCAAAGTTTAATTTTCCGAGACCAAGGCAAACGTCTCAGTATCGTATCAAGACCGGAGTTAAATTACGAATTACAATTAGGTACCAAACAGCAAGAACAATAACCATATCCATTAGCCTTATTACTGCAATATCATACAGTTCATTTTAAACAGAAACAAATGCTATATTTTAGCTAAATGGATTGTATTGTATCCTTGTTGTAGGTCAGCAACTTTAATAATAATTTAAATAATAATTAATAATTTTGCACTTAAATCTAAAATAATTGCTTGTGGAGAGACTGGTGCCGAAACTAGGAGTTAACCTGTAACTTAGGACACCAGGTAACTTTCATACAAATAACCTTTTTTTTTACGAAATTGTAAAATGTAGGGACAGCGTTTAGTTACAAGTCAAAACTAATAAAGATCAACAATTTATACCATTTTTAAATTCTTGTAGATCTAAATAACTCTCGTAATAATGAATATTACGAGAACCCCAAAAACCGGCCGCTTTTGGGCATAAATGTACCTACTTCCCATAATTAAGACGAATCTAACGATACCCCTTACATTAGAAATCAAAATCAAGGCTATAGGACCCCACAATGAAACATACATGCCTGAAAAAAACATTACCATTTTCCTTTCGGCAGTCGAGTAATAATCTAATAGAAGACTACATAGCATATCCGACTATTGCAATGCAATGAAGACATTAACAAAAATTAAGAATAAAATATGCCTTCATCTGACCGAAGAACCTACTCGTAATATCCACAAACATAATACAAACACGCGTAAAACAAATATACGCATTACATACTCACTTCTAGATTTTCCTGTAGATATATTTTATTCACTACACTGTTTCCACTTGCACAGTTAATTTACCGCTCACAGAATGTCAACATTGTACGAAAAATCGTTTTTAAAAATAGATCACTTACGTTACGACGGTAAACCTACGCAGCGTGTGCGCTGGCTAACGATTTGTATGACAATGCTGTTACCTATACAAGTGCGAGTGGGTAAGGACACTATGCCAGTATTTTCGCCTGAGGGTCGGCGCGACGGGTCGCAAACTCCGAGGATCAATCAGAAAATAGTTTACGAAGTCTTTGGTCCCAACGCTTGGTTTCTGGGCAAAGATTTTGCCTAAATTAAACATGAGAGTAGGTAGTTCTTATATTTTGAGGCACAATTTCTAGGGTGAGTAACTTTATAATTATCACTGAGGATGTCATAGTCGAGGAGTTAGTAGCCATAATTGATTATAGACATAAATTGATTAGATGTAGATTAAAATGGACAATTCCTTACTCTCGTCTATCGTCATATTTTCTAAGTAAAATTCACTTGGGCCACGAACAAGGCGCTAGGTAAGTAAGTACACCATTAAATATCTCGTTGGTTACGTTAGGTCGTTGTGTTTTTGAGTATTGCAAAGTATGATTTTATTATTCTAGGTCTAACCTCGTTTGAGCTTTCGGAAAGTACCTACTTAGTTTGAAATCATTTTATTAACATCTTGTAAGATTTTTTTTAAACTATCGCAGGCACTGTTTATGCTGTTGTCTGATATACCTTCCACTTTTTGAATCTATGTACTTACCTATCCCTTCTCTTTTTCGTCTTCATTAGCATACTCCAGCCCACTTATGGCCATGTGGCCCGATGGGGTTTCTGGTAAACACCGAGCCGGCAACCTTATTTATATCGTCGGACCTTCTGGCTAGATGGTCTAAAACGTGCCTAGCTAGATGATAATTTCAAATATCAATAACAAAAATGCAGCCTCCAATATCCAATTAGGTCAATGCCGATGCCGAAACCGCACTTCTTTCCCATTACCATCGAGTAAACACGAAAGTGTTGGTTTCGGCCAATAAATCTGTGTTTCAATACGGACACTATCGTTGCTATAGTCAAGTAAGCCACGGTCGCAGCCTCTCACTCGATTCAGAACGAGCTGATCAATGGGACCGGCACATGGACCACCTTACGTTACTACTGTGATGTAATACTGATCAATCAATGAACGTGTTAATTTGGACCGAGAACAGTCGCCCATATAAAGTTGTTATCGCAACGCACGTTGGCTGTACTATATTGATAATCAACAGCTAAATATTGTATAAGAACTGTTTATTACAAAAACAATCATTACATTCCGTAGTTCGTTGCAAGATTGACATTTTTATGCCACAAAAACAGTAGTTATTCTTTTTGTAATAAGTAAGTCACTTGTTGGCTTACTTCAAGCGCGTATCCATAAGATTAGTTATTCTACCGTTTAGGCCTTCTGTCCCTTTTTACCTTAACGTTTTTTAACAAAGTGTGAAAGTGACAAGAATACGGTTTAAGGGAAGTGATGTTTAACTAGGTATGCGTAAGTGTAATAAAGGCCGAAGTATAGGTACTTGTTTACTTGGTAAGATCATTCCCTCCCTCAGGTCCTCATTGAAGCTGATGGTCAGCATATATTCTGATGTTGGTATTTCCAACATTTTTCACACGTACTAATGGAGCTTGCTCAAAGAAACATGTACTTAGATATTATTTATACGTTGATGATGCATTCAGTGACGTCAAAGGTTTTCCCAACGCTGCTATCATATCTAATATCAAAATATTATTATCATCTATTTTATACTCTATAGGATATCCTCTTTGTTCTCATTCCTTTTGTCCTTTGATTTATACTCGATTTCTCTTAAAATATCTTGCTTGCGCCTTACTAATCCTCCGACTCATTAGCGGCAGTACCTATGTATAATATATGTATAGGTTCTTTATCTGTCTTAAGCCTTTAATGCCTCCTTAACCCAATTCTACTTGGTACTTAAGGCTTATGGAGTCGTTAATGATATCACAATAATTATTTCAATCTTGGAACCTGACCGAAAATAATCATTGATGCTGTTATTCATAAACCTAGTTAAACCTCACTTCCCTTAAATCGTGTTACTATCTCTTTCACACTTCGTTAAAAAAGGTTAAGATAGAAAGGGACAGGGGCCTAAACGGTGGCGTAACTTTAAATCACGTTTATGAATACGCCCCTGAATCTGTTAGTCATTTAAAGTTATTACATGGCATAAGCTTTGGTCCCTTTCTAACTTAAAGTTTTTTAACGAAGTGTGAAAGTAACAAAAACACGGTTTAAGGGAAGTGATGGCAAACTAGGTATGGCTAATAGCATAAAAGTTTTCGGAAACAAACCTACAAAGAAACAAAAATATGGCTTCGCATAAGAGTGAGCACGATGCCTCGTTTACCAGATGTAGCATGCCACACTCTTTAATCACTGCAAATTACACTTACCTAATTAATAAAACCCAGTTCAATCTCTCACAATCCAATCAGTAATCTCCAAAGAGTAATAAGTATCTCGCCGGCTACGGCTGCTTGGTAACCGCCCAGACAATTCATGTAATCACCTACTTAGTAGACGTTAATCTACATACGATCACGACCCGACCTTCGTCTGATCGATGGTCGTCTGTCAGTTGATATTGACCCCACACTCGTCCGACTGGTTCCATTGTCTTAACGACTTGGCGTCTCGAACTTTCTAATTGGCAGTGGTTGTAGCAGTACCTCTCGTACATAAATGTGGTAATCATGAATGTATGTATACTGATTTCGACCTATAAGATCTGGAACACTTTTGGATATAGGTAGACATAAATGCTATTGATATGTACCTAAAGCACGATGGTACACAAAAAAAAACCATTAAAACCATTATAATCTACGCTGTATTAGTGTCGCATCGCATAGTGTTCCTGTGTTACCCTGTAAATCAATCAGTTTGTCCATAGAGGTATGTATCTACGTTAAGTATTTTTAAAGTATAATACCATCTGTAGCGATTCAATTGCTCGCGTAAATGACAATGCCAGATTCTGCCCCACCATCAACCGCAAGTTGTACAAGATAACGAATAAATGTAAAAGTATCTCCGTTTTATATTAAAATTATTGGTTTAAATTAAAGTTATGTACAAGTTGCGAGTCGAAAATAACAACTTAATTAAGAATTCAGAAAATAGTAAGAAATCGAAGCGAATTATTCATTGTTCTTGTTATTCTTCTATAGGAGGTGCGAGAGTAGTAGAAAATGATACTGATTATGATTATGCAATATGAAACCTGTAATAAGTCCCCAACAAAATGATAGGTACAGCTTAAATGGTCACGTAGTTTTGTAGATGGGACAAAGCTCCATTGAAATGTGACAATGTCATTTTAATCGTCGCTAAGCGAGACGTCCCGCCTACTCTTAGGTTTAGGATTTGACCTTGGCCACGATATTATCATATATTTATTAGTTGCAAAGTCATTAAACAATAAAAAGTAAATAAGTTCCCGAAATATAGAAAGTTCGCATAGTCATATTATCCAATCACTTCGTATCTAATCACTGTCTTAATATAGCACGGATCATACGATACAATCAATGAAAAATTCTATATCATTCTTCCATTAATCTAAATTTAATGTAGATAGGTATGTAAATTATAAGTGAATGCCCTTAGGACATATTGATTCCTTGAATTGTATCATAGTATCTATTATAGTTCACAAAATGAAAATATACCAGGTTATATTAACTGTATTAACTACAGTGGCTGCTCGATATATCTTTATCTACATAGTGTTGTTATATTAAATCTACCTATGTAATGTAGGTATTAACATTCAAACAACAAAAGAACTAGCATACATAAGTACATATTTAACCAGTAAACCAGTCAGTTATGTATTGAATAAATAAATAAAAATCCGTAAAACATTACCTTCCTCCTAGGATAGCCAGATAAGAAAATAAAACAACAATTATAGATCTACTAAATATTTATTATAAAAAATTCATACAAAGACATTGAGATTACTATGTCATTTCATTCTAACCATCACACCAAGTTTCTATATTGAATAGATAAATTCCTCCAGAAACGTTTAAAACATCCTTGTTCAACGTCAACTTTCACCTAAAACTATTTAGAAATCTGCCCGGCAGTGGGACTGTTAATCCTAAACTTAGGGACAAGTTATTTTTTATTAATATTTTTTCTTCTTCAATGTTTTTACATTACCATTTATTTCTCAACCACAATAGTACAATGAATAGAACTGAGTCTCATATCCCATCTATTGCGCTATTGTGTCTTCAAAATGTTACAGTACCTATCTTATAAGTACGTAGTATTCTAATTATATATAGTCTGTAGTAAGTATCCCAGTAGATACGGTCACACTTTAGAAAAACATAATTCAAATTATAAGATAAAACCTTAAGTAAGTAGTTGATAGCAAGAGCTGTGGTAAGCTGTAAGTAAAATTGCGCAACAATACAAGATTTACGTGTAAATAAAACGCGCAAATACTTAATCAAATTACACATACATTTTATCAAAAACTATCTAAATGACACTATCTTAACACCTTAGGATTAACGCATAAAATAGCGAATAATTAGTGTCCGATACACGTACTGTAAAAGCTAAATCTTAATATTATATAGATTCATATGCAAATAATTGAAAAACAAAATGATTAATTGATTACCATCATTAATAATATTGATTAGATATGAATAAATTCATCCGCACTTCAAAGTACGCGACGATAACTTAATTTTTAATTAACTTACACCAATAAAATGAGTCCTAAGCATAAAATTACGTGCAAATATAATACGCAGAATTGCTTATTCTATATAAAACATAATTCGTAAATTGGCATAAACTAAAGAAGCTATCAAACGTACCTACTTAAAATATAACAAAAGAACACGAACATTATTACGGTTTTCATGATTGTTTGAAATATAGGATTCCCTTCAGTCTTATTAGTAAAGTGGAAGATTTCATTCACACGATTTATATTAGTTTGTACGAATTTAATTGAGCTAAGTAATTTAGTTAGCCGGAGATCGCAATTGTTTGGGCTGGCAAATACTACCCACTGGGTTTCTAAATAATAACTAGCCTGTGCGCTATCTAAGCCCACGCATAAAACCTTTGAACGGAGGCTGTATGGATTGAGATCCTTTGCCTATAAGCTGAAAAACAGCAAGAAAAGAAAATGGCGGACATTGGTTTGAATACTTTTAAAACTTTCGCCTCTGTTGGATTGGTATAACTTGATGATTTATACATACTAAAACCTTCCTTGGGCGAATGTATGGATACTCATAATTACTACCGCAGCATTTACTTCTTCTTAGGCTGTTCTTTAGTTATAAGCGAACGGATATCCAGGCAGATGTTGAGTTTTATAACTATAGGAAAGAGAATAAGAGAAGAGAACAATCTTCAGCGGAACTCGGGGTAGTCCTGCTTTAAAATTATTGCCATTCTAATTTAAGATTAAACTTAAATAAAGTCTACATTTAAAGAAAACACACGTGACCACTGATCACTATCACCAAAGTCAGTCACAGGTATCGCTATTGACTTCAAAAACCTTGGCGTGTCTTCACCATCCATGGCATTTCACAACCGTGGACTTGGCCCATACATTACAGATGCTAGGGTTATGTTACCCTGGTAATGCTGGTATGGTATATCGCCGTAGACCCCGAGGGTCTGGGCTGTGCGGCCTAAAGTTGTGCCTCCGGCGGGTTCTGCCACAGGTTGGATGGGAGGGTGTCGTAGTGCGATGGGACAGTCAACAAGGCGTCATCTGTAGTCCTATTTATTGAGCAGTTCTGTAACAAAAGCACACATATTTTATATTAATATTCATGGTTTCAGAGCTGGTGAGTATTTTGCCCAGCGCCTGAGCCTCGCTATACAGCGGGGCAATGCGGCCAGTGCGCTGGGCACCCTGCCGCGCGGGACGGGCCTAGACGAGGTGTACATTTATATTATTTACAATTGTATTTTTTTATTTATAAATAATACGGTTTCATATTAAAAAGTCAAGTTTTGTATGAAAGCTGTTGATGACTCCAATTCTGGGACAGTTTATTAATTCAGATGTTGCCAACAATAGACCTCCGTTAATTGCACTAAATCGTCAGAAGTCAAACTCAATTACAGATTTCTTTAAACAGCTATTTAACTTTCTAATCCCATTTATTTATCGTCACCAATGTTTTACGAAGGTCTTTTTGACGACGGCACTCGTAACACTTGCTATACGGTTTCAACTCTTAAGACGCAGACAATAAAAAAGGTCCAAAGTGTTACTTGGTGGGGTTTGGCCGTTCCTAAACGAAGGCACCTAGTTTTACCCATTACATTTTTCTTAGATTATGTCATCCACCTCATACCTCATCCCATTCCGCTAGATTTAACGGGAAATCCGTCAAGAGCAATGTCGAGTTAGTGAGTGTCTTTAAGTGCACAATGGATTGGATTAGTGCCAATGGCCCTACATTTGATCAAAACATGTCCAGTAGACTAAACATATAAGATACAGTCAAATTATCAACTGGGATAGTGTAGATAGGCACACTGATTAGATATTGTTTCTAGATCAATATTGTACCTAATCAAATCGTGGACTCTCCAAAGGGAGAGTGCACGAGAGGTTTTTCTCTCGAATAACCCAGTTATAATTATAACTATTGTCACATTAACAACCCAAAATAATGCCCAAGGCTTTCTATACTTGTCTTACGAGTGTATTCTTATAATCTTAACTCAAGGCTCTACGCAAATACAACTGGATACAGCGCTTCCGTAGTTAAAATTAACACGATAATCTTTCTAAATATTTGCACCAAATAAGCTGAGGACAGTGAAAAACAATTGTGAGTATATTATTTATTAATTAATTCAAAGCCTGTGACTCATTGCTTTGTTGTTATCGTAATACATTTTGAAACCTGATTATATTGATTGCAGATTCATATACTTTTATAATAACAGAAAATTGTTATACGATTCAGAAGTTAGCTTCGGAATTTTCTCGTGCATTTATTTATTAATGAACATCAAATAGTTTCTCCTTTTCTTATTTTTGCTGGGACTACTTATATACGTTTATTATACGTGTTGGTTGTTTTTAATTTAGTTCTTTTGATTATTATCGATCAGGTTTCCGACCTTTAATGCTGCCGACAATGTCAACCAGCACTTATATTATGTTGACGTTGGTACTTATATCTAATCAGAAAGGGGACATTATTTGCTGATATGATAACGCTCACCATAGGTTGTTTGCGGTGAGTATCGACGCATTCGATGGCCATCTTAATCATCTCCACTTTGTACTTGTAGCCGTAAGAAGTCAGCTTCACTATTGTATGGAGAGGGACGTTCATGTACGGCAGCTCGTCTGCAAAAAAATGGTATTTATAAGTGAAGGTTTATTGAAACAAAAAAAAGAATTACACAAAAGAAAAGGCATTGCCACATTTCAATGGAGCTTTGCCCCACCTACAAAACTACGTGACCATTTAAGCTGTACCTATCATTTGTTAGGGACTTATTACAGGTTTCATATTGCATAATCATAATCAGTATCATTTCCTACTACTCTCGCAACTCCTATAGAAGAATAACTAAAACAACGAATAAATCGCTTCGAATTCTTACTATTGTCTGAATTCTTAATTAGGCTGTTTTTTCGACTCGCTAGATGTACAAGACTTTGTTTTAAACCAATAATTTTAATAAAAAACGGAGATATTTTTACATTTATTCGTTATCTTGTACAACTTGCGGTTGATGGTGGGGCAGAATCTGGCATTGTCATTTATAGGTTAATACTATCACAATTGGCGGTCTTATCGCAAGCGATGTCTTCCAGACAACTTTCTATTTGTTTGTATTGTAGGTACACCTACTACTTTTATTACATATAAATAAATTCACATGATAAAAATGCTGGAAATAAATCTACTTGGAATTTATTTTTAGACATTTTATTAACTAACATCGGAGCTTAATTTAAGCTTATTAATGATGGTTTGAAATGGTTCCTGTTTTGCAGCAACGTTGTCGTTTAATGTGACGGCATAATTAATTGTGGTTGTGGTATCTTTCTAACTTTCTCGATCTAGATAAATGACAATGCCAGATTCTGCCCCACCATCAACCGCAAGTTGTACAAGATAACGAATAAATGTAAAAATATCTCCGTTTTTTATTAAAATTATTGGTTTAAAATAAAGTTTTGTACAAGTTGCGATTCGAAAAAAACAGCCTAATTAAGAATTCAGAAAATAGTAAGAAATCGAAGCGAATTATTCATTGTTTTTGTTATTCTTCTATAGGAGTTGCGAGAGTAGTAGAAAATGATACTGATTATGATTATGCAATATGAAACCTGTAATAAGTCCCCAACAAAATGATAGGCACAGCTTAAATGGGCACGTAGTTTTGTAGATGGTGCAAAGCTCCAATCAAATCTGGCATTGTCTTTTAATATCCAACTGATTTCAATTAACGAAAAACTTAAGTAATTTTCGACAGTTGCTAACTATCGTATCTTTTATCAGACCATGAAGTTTATTGACAGATAAGTATAGTGGGTGGAAATGAGTTGTTTTCCTAAAAAACAAGATACAAATCTTTTAGATATGTAAGTTTGTGATAAATTATCACAAAGTTACTTAGGTAAACTTCGTCAGTTCGTAATTGCGAAGTGAAGTCGAAGTAAGTAGGTAAATGGTAGACCGTGGCATACAAACGTTATCAGTATAAAGATACGGGTCTTTAGACGCATATTAGACCATGTAAATAAAGCAGACTCCTAATTAAATATACGAGCTATATATCTGCCAAGATTTTACGTTGATTAAATCTGATACGGGTCGAGGTACGAGGATTCCCAGATCAGCCATGTACCAATGAATTTCCAGTTTTTTTTTTAAAAACGTATACCGAAGGCCAAATCAAGTGTCTTACTTTCGTCTACTTAAAGTGCGCGAGGCGTAAGCTCAGGTTTGCATTTGTGTGAGTGCACATAGATAGTGTAGAGTGATATTCGGCCTGAGGCGCGACGCGTCCTACACATACAAATACAAACGCAACAAAATACACCCTGCCGCGCACGCACCGCACTTCACCTCTTGTACCGCTATCACTCACACAAATGTAAACCTGAGCTTACACCTCGCGCACTGTACCTGTTGTGATGTAACACTGAAGGAACTGATTGATTGAACCTGTTCATCATTGTGAAAATAAAGTGATCCGATCTAATAATGTGAAAATAATTATGCAATAATCACAGAAAAGCTTAAAATGTATGTAGTCATTATTTACCAAATAAGACACTTGATTTGGGCTTTGAATACCCTATGTATATCAAAGCTTTCCTTTTTTGGATTGGGGATAGATAGGTCGCAGTGGGCTGCCTGCCGCCTTTCGCGACGCCTATTGGAGGAACAGTGGCAACAAAACTAGCACATTCAAAACTCACCCAGCTTAGCATCCAGGAAGTACCCCAACATGCATCGCAGCACCGCCTGGTGTCCGACGACCACCACGTTGTGTTCGTCCTCCAGGGCAGAGAGCACGGGCCGGAGTCGCGTCATGATGTCGATGTACGACTCGCCCCACGGGTAGCGGTAGCGCAGCTTGTCCTGGTCACGCCAAGCGAACTCCTGAGGGAAACGCTCCTGCATCTCCTCGTAGGTCAGACCTTCGCAGATACCCTGGAAGAGAAAGATGAAGATGACAAGCAGATTTTTTTATGCATCACTTTCAGATAAAGGGGCTACCCATAGTAGTACCTAACACACAGAAAGGTGTAGGTAAGTACAGAAGAGTTTTTAAGGTTGATATTTTCTCAAAAAGTTATTGATTGATTTTTGAAAATTCTTTACAATTGCATAGTGTGTACTATAACTAAACTATCTACTAGTAAAATATTTTTTACAATAGGTCAAGTAGTTCTTTAGAAGATCTCAACCTTATTGAGGCTCCTTGTAGACTTAAATCTCCGTCTTCGTGTGTAGGTACAGTGTATCCCTAGTTTGAGAGCCGGTCCTTTTCAATAATTTATGATGGGAAAAGAGCATGTTGCTATTTATGTTGTTTGCTTAGCCATATACCTACATAGTTTAACCTCACTTCGCTTAAAAGTTATCAAAAATGAACTTCAGATCGTGAAGTTCTCGGCGAACGTGAGGACACTGCCACGAAATATAATGTATGTGTAAATAATAGACAGAAATCTAATAAGACTCGAGTGGCGCTTGTTATAAATAAAACCAATCGAATATTTCTCTGAAGTTGAATAGCACTTTAACTTTATCTAATCTAATTTCCCTCTTGAAAACAATTGTAAATAGGATTTCCCCATCAATGATCGACATTGATGATGTGTGGGAGGTCGATCGTTTCATAGAAAAGTGAATAATGTACCTATGTATACTGCAGGCCAGATCAAGTGTCTTATTTTGTAAACAAATATGATCGTCTAATTACCTGTTGTGATGTCACTGAGGGAATTGATTGAGCGAAACTGTTCATCATTGTGAAAATAAAGTGATCCGATATAATAATGTGAAAATAACTATGCAATAATCACAGAACAGCTTAAAATGTTAGTAGAGTAGGGTAGTTTTTGTTTACAAAATAAGACACTTGATTAAGCCCAAATCAAGGTTTTATGTACGGACAAACAAGGTCTGATGACATTAAATGGTCACCACCGTCCCTTCAGGGCGGTTTGGTCCACTTCCTGACTTGTCTATTTCCAAAGTTGACCACTTCCTATTTCGTCCACTCCTATAACGTCCTTTTCATAAATAGACATCTTTCAAATCCTAATTCGTCCACTTCCTAAAGGGTCCATTCCTCATTTGTCCATTTCCTATTTATCATCTTCCTAACTTGTTTAGTTTATGCATAGATCCCTCCGGTGCTGACCACTTCTTAACCTCTCGCTAACAAAAATAATCATCCTTTCATATTGCTAATGGAAAAAAAAACGAAAAACATTTATACTTCACTTTATTGAAACTAACAAATATTTTTACTTAATTTTATTGAAAATAACAAATGTTTTTACTTAGTGATAGCCGTGTTGGACACGTTACGTATTCGATTATGAAGTCGCCTTGAAGGGATATTTTTTTTAATCATTTATGATTATGATTAACTCAATAGTCTTAAATATATTGTAAAAAATATATCCGCGTTGAAATAGTCCAAGTTAGGATGTAGACGAGTTAGGAAGTGGTCATATTTGAAAATGGACAAATTAGGAAGTGGTGGCTTTGGAAATTGACAATTTAAGAAGTGAACATGTTAGGAAGTGGTCAAGTTTGGAAATGGACAAGTCAGGAAGTGGACCAAGCCGCCCTGAAGGCCACCGTCACCTATAGGCAGCTGCTACAGTGTAATTAATGTTCCTATTTAAGTATGCAGTATTGCAGACATTTTTAAATTTTCACTTTGTCAGTAAGTATAGAACCTATTATATTTCCGCCAGATAAGTTGGCCCAAAATGGCGTCAGTTCGTGAAGGTAGAATCGACAGCAGAATAATAGTAACACTTATATTACGACTCTTACGACGCAGATAATAAAAATGGTTTAAAAGTCCAAAATGTTAACTTGACTTAATTGTAGATTTTGCCGCCATTTTAGGTCAAATTAGCTGCTGTGGTCTGTACCAATTATAGTAACAGGTATGTGACTATCATTGATCGTAAATCATGATTAGATTATTATGGTAATGCATGTTTAAAACACAATTATGTATTGCTATCGGTGTTTACAGTGGGATCTGTTTGTCATTTAGATAAATGCTATCATCCATTCACATTACCTTGCTAACTAATGGCTATTGAAGCCATAATCTCTGAACAAACTAACCTTGCAACTATGACAACTAACTACATTTTCATTGCCATACTATTACAGTTTATTTGAAAATTTCATAGAGGCAGTAGATGTCGCATGTGCAACGATTTTCCCTTAGGGTTATCATCTCACTAAGACACCAATAGTAACGTAACCAGTCGCGCCACCAACAAAATGGATACAGCTGTATGCTGCTTAGCTCATTGCTTTGTCATTATGGGATAAAGATTTGAGTCGTCGTATCGGTAATTTTATGTAAGTATTGTTCCAACCTTTATTCTACGACTTTTCGATTAAAAAATTAAAATTAAATTAATTATCATACAAAACGATCATCGGTGACCGGTACGAAATGGATGAAAAGCCAAAAAAAAATCGCGGAATTCGAAAAGTCGTAGAACAAAAGTTGTTCAGTTACCGATACTGAACACCCCCCTTCGACTTCATAGACCCTTTCCGTTACACCCTGTATAAACGGATGTCACTCACTTGTATTGTTGAAGCCAGCAGTTTAAAAGTAGTAATGCCTCACTATAGTTTTAATTACAAAATATTTTATTTACCAGAAATAAAATATAATAGAAAATTTACTCAAGGCCTCTCCTAGGAAGCTTTCATCATATCTTCAAATGTTGTCAGGATGATTGATAGCGTTATTTTGTTCGTGATATGAGTCGTGTGCTCCAAAACATAATGTTTGTTGCCTTTTATCAACTTTAGATCTGGTAGATAACGTTATGTTTGCCCACAACCAACGATAAAGAGATGAGATAACTTCAAAGAATTTTCTTTATATGTACGACGTTAGTACGTACAATGAAGGGACCCGATTGCTAGCTTTATATCGTTTATTGACTTATGGAACAGTAGCCGTAATGAAGTAGTGTGTTCAAGACGGATAATTAATTTGATATTATTTTCAGAGGTCATTGACAGATCCGACCTAAAACTTTTTTGGCACAATGTGTATCCTATGTCAATTTTGTGATCAAGATCATCATCATCAGTCTATTTATATACGATTTATATCTAACGTAACGATATCTCATACATCAAAATATATGAAGCCGTAGGCAATCTGTATGTTATAATTATAATAATAATAAAACTTTTTATTAAAGATAACATGGATCCACTTTTGTTAGTAAAACACGTTAAAATTATTGTTAGCGGGTTATTTGGTATGCTTCGTTGAGGTGCTGATCAAAAAGAGTTAGCTCTTTCTGATCAACAGCTCAACGAAGTGTTTTATCATTCGAGAGTCATACCTCCACGCGATTACTTCCAGGATGCTGATTTTATATGACTGTTGCATAGTTGTTAAACGAGTACAATAGGTACTCACAGCATCCAACTCATTTAGTGCCCGCAAAGCTCGCTTAGGCGCCCGTATCTCAGCCGCTGTCTGCTTGGTGCGCCGCAGCTCTGATGTCCACACAGCCATGGGCTCGTGACTGGCGATCTCATTGGCGTATTCGGCCAGCCCGTGGGCGTACAGCTGACCACGGGCAGACAGGGCCGCGTCACCGCCAATACGGCCTAAGATGTTGTATTCGCTCTCGCCGTGCTGTGGACAAATATTTGTAGTTAGGTCCTTGCGTCAAGAATATAACAGCGATAAGGCCGCCTGTCTGTAGGTACACTAGCTAATTTTGGTTTTATAATGTATGTAACTAATGTATTTTCATTTGTGTGCAAATAAAGTATATTCGATTTGATTAGCCCCGTTGAAGTGTCAAATTACACTCAAGTGTTGTTACTCAGACCTTTAAGGTCTGAGCACACCAGAACGCCGCGGAAAGGGATAAGCGCCGGATCGCCTAAACGCCTCAGAATGATTTGTATGAAACCCCATACTGCAACGCACACCAATCCCCACCGTAACGGCATCGCCTCGCCTCTGTCAGCTGTCATTCTCCTGTCAGTCAAACGTCACCTATCAGTTACGTACCGTTACCTAGTTAAAACTCACTTCCCTTAAATCGTGTTGCTATCCCTTTCACATTTCGTTAAAAAAGTAAGATAGAAAGCGTAACTTTAAATCGTCTAAATGTTTCGACTCTTAACTTGTAAGTATTTCGAGAGATAATGAGATAGCGATTCTGTCTAAAAATAAATCTTCTTGGTAATTTTGAAATATTTTTAGACACATTAGAATTGTTATTGACTAAACTAATTGACGAAAATAAAAGGTTTATTCTGGTCGGAGATCTAAACGTGGATTACCTGTCTGACAATACAAGTAAACGTCGTTTAGACGACCTGCTGAGAAGCTACCATGCTAAAAATATCGTAGATTTCCCTACGCGCGTCTCGGCCGACTGTACTACGTCGTTGGATTGCGGGGTGGTCTCTCATAGCGACGGTGACGTCACCGCGGTGCCTATCGACACTGCAATTAGCGATCACAACGCTCAGCTGTTCGAGTTAGGGATTAATAAAAATGCAATAAATACGCAGAATTCACATATTGAAAAACGATTGTACACCAAGGAATCTATTCATAATTTTTATATTGACATTACAAATCGAGATTGGAATTTTATATCAGACATTGACATTAACATTAATGAAAAATTTAATAAATTATTACAAATCTTGACATATTATATTGACATTCATTTTCCTGTAAAAAAGCTTTTAGTAAGAAACAAAAGTCATACACCTTGGGTGAGTGAAGAACTGTCCAAGTATATTAGAAAGTTTGACGATTTTTGCGAGATGAGGCGACAATATCCACATGACGAAATTATAACTAAATGTGTTAACTACTACTCTGACCTAATAAAATCCACAAGTTTACGTGATCGCTAGACCGTGTGCTGAAGTCTATGTTGAAAACACCGAACACTCTTGACATATATGACATATCAGTGAACATCTTGCTATCTGTATGGCCAGTAATATCAGATCCATTAGTTACGCTGATCAATGAAATGTTTCACAAAGGGGAGTACCCTGATGTGCTAAAAAGCACTCGGGTTTGTCCGGTCTACAAAGGCAAAGGTGAAAAAACACAAGTTGACAGCCACAGACCCATAACAATAGTCCCAAACATCTCGAAAATTATCGAATCAATTATTTCCTCGCATCTGATGTCACATCTCGAGGATAACGACTTACTGACTGACAAACAATTCGCATACAGGAAACACAGATCAACGACTTCAGCAGCACAACAAGTCATAGACGCTATACTGACTGGATTAGACGACAGGTATAAGATAGCTGGCATATTCTGCGACCTCTCTAAGGCATTTGACGTTATACAGAGAGAAGTGTTGTTGAACAAAATAAACTATTATGGTATACGAAATAATGCTCTCACGCTCTTGACGTCATTCCTGTCGGGCAGAAAGCAAACAGTTCAGGTCGTTGTGGATGGTAGAAAGGAAAAATCAGGGGCTGGTAACGTGACAATAGGTATTCCACAGGGTTCCTCATTAGGTAATACTCTATTTTTAGCATTTATAAATGACCTGCCACACTTCATCTCCGATGGTTTAATTACGCTGTTCGCTGATGACACCACTGTAGTGGTCTGCGCACGAACGTATGAGCAGCTAAACAAAAAGATAAATAAAGCCTACGAACAGCTGCGCGAGTGGTTTTCATCAAACGGGTTGATACTAAATGCCTCAAAGTCAAACGTAATGCTCTTCGCTGGGAAAAAGGTCCCAAGGCCTACCTGTTTAGATAGTCCAATGCCGTTCTGTGATAAGTGTAAGTTCCTGGGATTCACACTAGACGAGAGTCTAAATTGGAAGGCACACGTGCAGTCACTCTGCGATAGACTCAGTGGCGCGGCATACGCATTGCGAAAACTGCGCCCTTTAGTTACAGACCAAGTACTAAAGCAAACTTATTACGCACATTTCAATTCGTTAATGTCGTATGGCGTCGTCCTTTGGGGAAGCTCCACTGAGTCAAATCGGGTATTCGTCCTTCAGAAAAGAGCTCTGCGTGTGCTGGCCGGTGTGAAGCCCAGGCAAACGTGCAGAGGATTGTTTATCAGGTTTGGCATTATGACATTATACTCACTATACTTATACGAGTTAATTATGTTTGTGCGCCGGCATATGTCTAGTTTCGTGCGTTGCACGGGCGGGGGGCGCTCGCTGCGCAATGTGGGCCGGCTGCAGCCCGTGGCACACAACACCGCCCTCGCCAAGAGGAACCCACGTGTCATAGGGCCCGCTTACTATGAGAGACTGCCAGCAGACTTACGTGGTGAAGTAGATGACGAAACGTTTGGTCGCCGACTGAAATACCTTTTATTGGATAGTGAATTGTATTCCTTTAAGGAATTTGACTTATTAATGTTAAAATCATAATTTATGCAATGCATAATATTGTTATATACCTACGTAGTAATTATTATATTAATTTAATTTGACGATCAAATTACTAATGTGTATTTTAAGTATTGACATAACTGTAAAAATGACATTGTAATCTGAAATAAATGAATCTAATCTAATCTAATCTAATAAATGCCAGAATCACTACGATTGATTAGAGACCTATCACAGTGTAGGAAGTTAAAATTACATTGGGGTTCCGTATTAAACAGATAATGCTGATAAATATAATGCTTATTCTAAATATTGACGATAAAAAAGCGATATGACTTTGTCGATTAGGATTTCGATTACCTATCTATCTATAGGGAAGGCCCTGCTAACATTTAGTGGGCAATTTATTCGAATAACCTATTTCGATTTAGTTTAGATAGTAAAATAACTCGTAAAATGTAAGAGTGAAAATCTGAAAACAAGCATACGAAATAAAGAATATTGGCAAAAAAAATAATCACATTAGGTATATTCTGATTCTCTGACACCGGATTAGTTTTAGGAATCCGTTTTACATCGTCGATTTTTTTTTGGCAAGTTCATGTGTTTATCATAGGAGTATTTATGAATTCAATTCATGGAAAAATACCGACACTACACTATTCTTATTTATACATTCGATTTCATTAATATTATTCGTCGACATTATCTTTCCACCAAATACCAGAACATTGGACATAAGTACTTATATTGTCTTATATTTGTTCAGCTTTAACACTTACATAATATATTATTTTATTGTAAATTTTCTTCTTTAACCTTGTTTATAGACTTCCACTACAATACATATCTGACCGTTTTCATTTAATAACAAGGTTATCTAAACCTATTAAGTGATAGATAATCCTTTACTACTTATACCTAGTGCAGTTCGCGACATTTACTATTAACTATAAATAAGGGGATTTACACAGAAATGCAAACAATAGAATCTACTACTGGATTAGTCGAAAGTTGGGTTCTAATACGAGTGAAGGATAGCCTATTACGTATGAATGCGACGATCATTTGACCGCGGTTCTACCTGCATATAAAGCCTCCTTGGTATAGGCAGGTACCTACTTCAACTGCATGAATTGTATGCTGGCCGAAAATAAAAACAAAAGAAAAGCGCGGAACAAGATTACGGATAATAATTTTATTCACTACCGTGCGCTCACAGATTAAAGATATAAGTTTTGCGCCTAGATTTGGTTTCAAAACATAGGCCGCACTTTTAACTTGGCAGGTTTTCGTAATTCGGGTTAATGATACATTTTAATATTACGAAAACCTGCCAAGTCAAAAGTTAATATTACTGTAGTTTTACACGTCCATCGTGTTTTCAGTTAGATTAACATCAAGCAGGATTAACTGCTTGAAAAAGAGGTTTACAATTTGGCATTGATTCAGATTTCAGAACTTTTTATAGGAATAAGTAAACCTTGGCCAAATTTTTTGAACATTTATATTTTTGGTGGGTTTATTTATTACGACGTAAAGACCGTATATGTAGCAGTTCCTGAGTTGTAGGTTAAAACACAGTTATGTTGACTTTTATATAAATGTAGGGACGATGTAATGTTTATTATCTGTGTTACTTACCCGTGTGAAGTAGAGTGTCTGCGGCAAGGCCCTCATGCCGGACAAGTAGCCTAGTATCCCGGACTCCTTCTGCCCGGCCACTTTGTGCGCCGTCACTGTCTCGCCCATATTCTCCACACGAACGAAGCCAACCCTCTCCAAGTTTGCATCTATTGGCTCATACTGCCTCATGTAATGCTCCAGCTTCTTCCTCAGATCATCCACCGCTTCCACTTCGCTCATTGCTTTGTAATCAGCGGAGTAGTGCAGGATTTCGATGATATTCCTCTCGAGGAGGCTTTGGTCCTCGCAAACGCATTCGATGAAGAGTATTCTAAAGCCCATGTCGGTGAGGCAGTAGTCGTCCAGCTCCCGGCGTTGTTCCCGAGTGATGTTAGTGCCGTCAAAGATCTGGAAGACAACAAATGTCACTATTGGAGTCAGGCGTTTTTGGTGTACCTATACTATATGTTTAAGGGAGCTGATAAAAGAGTTTAGACAGGCAACTTCAGTCTGTAAAATGTATGTGTTCCTAGATTGTACGCCTAGACCCTGTTTGGTTTGTCTTTTTCTTAAACAAGTTTAATAATGAATTTTGAAAGTCAATCAAATCAAATGGGGACTCAAAAATGCCGTCCTATAGGTACCTACAAGTGTTATATTTATAACACACGTTGATACGAACGATGTGTAGTCAAAAGTTAACTGTAAATTAACTATAAGGATAACTACAACAAAATTATTCCCCCCAAAAATGCGTATTTTTTGCAAGTGTTGAACGCATTTTTTATTCTAATTGAGAAGTCATCAACTTATTTAGTCACAAATATAATATACGACAATCAATTAAGCATCCGAAGACAGAAACATGTGAATCCCGGAGACATGTTTATTGGGATTGTCGGGGTCACGTCTGGGCTCATTAATTAACGTATTTGCATGTCTTTCCGACACTGTAAATATGATGTGCATCTATGTTATTAATAGGAAATAAACAAAATACGTCAATCGTATCTGAGATCTTCAATGTATTACAATGTATTTGATTGAAGACAACACAAGTACCTACCTACCTGTACAACAAACAAAATCATTTAAAACAAGACTATTGAGGAGTTTTTTAAATAATATCATCTGAAACAATTAGAATATGATATGAGTATCAAACTATAATCATCCCTAATGCAATATGATAAGTGTGATTCAGTACGTAAATGTGGACTTTAGACTCATTTGATAAAAGTAAAGAGACGGTCAATAGATTCAAGAAAATGTAATAACTTAAAATAGATCTCTGATTATCTATACTCGAACAAAATGAACTAAGTATGCAGATAGCAAATAGAACGAAATACAATAACAGAAAGATTACAAATGTATTTAAATATTAACAAAGGCTGGTCATTAGAGAGATAAAATAAACATAGCACAGATACCGTAAAAGAGTACCTACTTAAATTTACAGAAAAACGTACAAAGACAGTTACAGCCGGAGAGACGTATATGAATCAACTTGCTGTAAGTAAAAATTTCAGACACTTTCAACGAGGGACTTGGAATAGGCTACAGCCCAAGTGTCTCCAAATATCATTATTACCACAGTTAAGTACTTACTTACTTATTAGATGTCCACAAATAGGCCTGTCAAACTCCCAACTTGATCAGCCCAATGATACAGTGGGGATCATCGAATCATTGGCTCAATAACGCGGTCTCTTTCCATCGACTTTGTAACATATAGAGCACGAGTTTAGTATGAGTTCGCTCGTATAACTGTCAAACATCTATGGAATTTGATCTATGAATCTGGCCCTGTGCAACCAAGGTTTTCTGTTCCTCGACCTTTGTCTTGACCTCTATTAGGTCTGAAAGTTTAAGAATAAAGCCAACACTCACAGCGACACTGTTCCCATCCTTCAGCCAGAGCACCGCGTCTTGCACTGCCTCGCGGGCGCTCTGCCGGCGGATGGCTGAACCCTGCTGGTTGTCCGCGCGGAAGATGTCGTGGCTGCCGTAGAGAGCCATGTGCCGGCGACGGTACTCGCTGCAGTCGAACACTGGGAACGGAGGTGTGGGTCAGAGATATAGGCGCATACACTGACCCGAGAGTAGATCCATTAGAGAAATTGGTTATAGTGAATCGGTCAGTTAATAAAGCTTCTTCTGTAGTAAAGTATGACCACATGCAATTGACCAAGCCTTAACAGTCACCTATTGTCGCGTACATGACATTTTGAGAAAAAAACATGCGCTTAATGTAACTGGATACCTAAGGGTATATTAGGTTTCCATATTGTATAAGACAGTTACGAAAATAACTGTTGATCTGTCTGACTTTTCATATATGAAAAGTCAGACAGATCAACAGTTATTTTCGTATTATTTATTTACAATATTAGCAAGATTTCACACTGTAATATATATATTACAGTGTGAAATCTTGCTAAGCAATGCACCTACCTAATAATTATTTTTAAATTTTAACGTATTTCATTACATCCATCCATCATCCATCAGTGAGCTGAGTCAACTTAAAAGTCAATATTTTCAACTATTCATAGTAAGCTAAATACATAAATCTATGAATAGAACTAGGAAATAGTCATGAAAATATTGAAGCAACATCACATTTTTCAGTGCATGAGTTTGTAACTCAAAACACGATGTGTCCTTTAAGCATTTATGGATGATCTACAAAGTCAATATTATTAAAGATAATGAAATGCCACAACGTCGGTAATCAAAAGATCAACAGATGTCTTTATTTCTTCATCTAGGTCAAGGTACTCCACATGACAAGTTTCTATAACGTTACAAATAAATACTTACTTAGAATTTGATACACTATTATTATTATCTACATTTATAACTGATATATCTTCATCGACACCTTTTGTATACCCTTCTGTTATGTCTATCTAAATATCTACTTACATCTAAAACCGAGATTTAGATACAAATTCGAGCTTAAAGGCCGATATTCAAAGACAGTTTTTACCAAGAGCTTAGCGTGAGCTCAGCTGTCAAAATTGTATAAAATCTGACAGCTTTGTAAGACCGAACTCTAACTACATCCGTCCTACGGTCGTCTATGAAAATCGGCCTTAGTATGAGGCTCAATTAGGATAATAGTCTTTGATTAATTTAATTATGTAGTCTCTGCAAGTAAAGCCATCTTCTCGTCTATTATGCATACAAAACCTTACGAGCTTTAATTTGATTTCCAATTATTTTAATTTGTCAGTGAAAAATTGCAATCTGTTACGTAATTAGAATATTATGTTTACGAGTTACTTTCCTGATTAGTGGTATGTTATTTGTAAACTACATTAAATGGTAAACAACATGTACGTGTCCGCAATAATATACTACAATATTTACAACAGTCAACACCTTAGTAAGCAAATACAGTATGCTGCGTTACATAACTCGTTTGTAACGCAGCAATGTCATTCTTTTCGTGCCACTTTTGTATAATTTATTTATTTGCTACAGGAATATATTATCATTATTATTTAACATCCTTTATAATAATGTGGAATTATTTATTATCCTATTAGAATTACAAAAGATCGTAATAGAATCTCTGGCAAGGTGTTTAAATGACTGTAACATCCCATTATCTACAATACATAAAGTTATATCCATAGAAGTTTTTAGTTAATTTCTGACTGGGATAAATTTCATGTAAATTAAATATCTCGGGAATACATAGGTATCATTTAGAGCTGAATGCTCGTCTGCCGTAGGTATAAGTACCGCCAATCTAGATACCAAATCATATAACAGTTTGTTAAATAATGGCAGATTATAGTTCTACCATACTACCAATTTATTGTTGAATCTGCACAGTCCCTATAGATAGAGTGCTAACCTACCTTAAAACAGTCTCATTCAACAAGCTTGACTACCTATTGCCTTCATCCTTTAAAGCTTATCTTAACAATATCTAAAAACACAAGCTTTCCTCACGATGGCAAACAACTACACAAATTAATCACGATCCTATCATGTACCTATCTCTAGCTGTCCCCAGATCATTTATAACATGGTCGTATAGTTATCTAGAATGATTTACTTGTGTACGGTATACACTAGACTAGAACATGACCTGATTGATTGATAGGAGAGTGGAGCAAAGTGGGTGACAAAGAGTTTATAATCAAGATTGGTGCTAAGCTAAGGGCATGATGAAATCACAGGATGATAATTATAAAGGCGCCTTGTAATAAAAGTACTACCTACAGTGACAGGAAGATGACCGTGGAGAGTCCATCTGGACATAAACGATATACAGGGTGACCTATCTAGATGGGTAAGTACTTACCAAAGGAGAAATCTGTAGCTATTAAGAGTTAGAGATTTTTTTGTAAGGAACCATTAATGGTTATCGATTTTAATGGTTGGAATTAATTACTAGACAGTTACGTAGATTTTTCGCAAGCAGATACCAGTTTTGTCAGGACGATCATGAATTAATTATAGGGCCCAGCAGTGCAGTCCCATTATTACAAAAATACTACGTACAGTCGGAACCAGAGAAAAATATATAGGGGGTATCAAGGTTGAGATTTTCTGAAGAACTACGTGAAGGATAGTAAAAATCCTTTTACTAGTAGATGTACCTTAAAGCGCTGACTATAAAAGTGAAAAGATTTTTATAAGGAAATTGTGTTTTTCTTTTATGTACCAATTACACAAGCTTACAAAAATCTAATACTCAAACAATAAAGTAAACCAAAATTGTATAAGTATTATGTTTTATATTTTTGTTTCTGTAATTGTTGTGTCTTTTATTTATTATTTATTTATTTATTTATTATTTCATCCAAATGTCTAGCATTACAGTCTTAAACTAATGCACTATACATTTCATAATTTATCTTAGTCATATTATTAAATTAATTTGCAGGATAACAATAATGAAAATGTCAATAAGAATAAAAATAATGCGAATGTCAATACAATAATGAAAATGTCAATAACAATAATAATAATAAAAAATACAAAATATCACTATATCACAACACAATACAGAAATCCAGCCGCATTCATTCATTCATTATGTACAATAAAGTGTATTAGAATTGAATTCATAAGTGGTGTGGCAAAAGGTGCATGTTTCAGCTAACCTGACACCGAGGTCTGAAATTTTGTAGAAAATAGTCTCCCTGTACCTGTGTAGTCTATTTTTGTGTTAGCCCGTACCTTTAGTGCTCTCCCCGTTCCAGTTGAGGTGTCTCGAGAGGCGGTGTGCGAGCTGGCTCTTGCCCCTCGCCGGGAGCCCCACCAGCGCGATCAGCAGCGGCGCGAACTGGCTGATGCGGCGCGTGCGCAGCGACACTGCGAGAAGCGAATAGCAAGGTTAGGTTTGACTGTGATGAGGCAATTTGCAATAACATGACATTTGAGGAGATGAATATCAAATGGCATAGCATAGCTTTTTCACAGATTTTTTTTAAGATTAAGGTTGTTTTCATCAAAATTCATAAACGTGTTTAAAGTTACGCCACCGTTTAGCCACCCTGTCCCTTTCTATCTTAACCATTTTTACAGAAGTGTGAAAGGGATAGCAACACGATTTAAAGGAAGTGAGGTTTAACTAGGTTTATGTAGGTATAACAGCACCTGGTTTTATTGAATTCCTACCTACATTTTTTAAAGTCAAACACAATATGCGAAGACTACAAAATGTAGCGCTTTTTATCGACTTCTGTAAAAAAAAGAAACACAGGACATACTCGTATCACCATTCGATATTCATCTCCTCATTTATTCAGGACACATGGTCCGATCGATCGGATTATGATCTTATGACTCAAAGATTTATCTGAGGATTATGATGACTTTTTGGGGTGGTGCTTTAGACAGTTGAGCATCAACGATTTTTATTACCGCTCAAGTCCTGTCAGAGTCTGGGCCAAGTCTGGGCCAACAGTTTTTATGTTCACTTCACTTTTTCACTTCTTTTTTTGTTCTAGTTATTTGCGGCAAAAATCTGACAAGCCCAAGTAAAAGTCGTTGATGCTCGCGCCAAAGTTGAGTGCTATTGGTCGACAGTCATTTGTTATCATTTCACAGTGATAAAGGAGGCGCGGTCGAGAAAAGTAGTTTTTCTCAGAAGCCGACGCGACGGGAAAACGCAAAAATAAGCTTGTCCTACTTTAAGGCATGTAACGAACTGACTTGGTTTAGTGACCGGCTTTTAGGTATAACTGGCTGGTAGGACATCCACGGACAGTGTACAAATTTAGCATAATCGGTGATGTACATGAGGTGCCGGCTTCAATTCCAGATTGGCATAATCTCCCCTATCGTATTTTTAAGGGTGCAATATTTAGTATGTCTTTGGAAGTCCTTTATAGTAGATCTGGTAAAGCCAATGGGCGGTTTTGGAGACTTTTGAAAATTTCGCGACCAGAAACCAAATATGGTTATTTAGGTACATATTGGCAAAGTAAATAAAACATATTATGACAGCTCATCTGTAACCTTAGTCCGGGCCGAGATATTCGAGTTTAACTTTTTGCTTACGTTAAACTCAAATATGTCGGCCCGGACTGAGGTTAGAACCCCGGGAACAACTTTTCTCTTTTTTTGTATGTTCTCCTACACATTAGATATGACACTGATTCTGGCCGCGCGAAAAAAAAAAGGCACCACCCTCCATACGAAATCGCCCATTGGCTTTTACAGGCACGATAGGTAAATTAATTAGTATTTTATCTAGAAGCACCCACATTCTAGACTAGACCCTTCCGTAGGATTTTTTTTGTATTAAGTAAACTTTTTTTTAGACGAGTTTTAATTAACCATTTGGGCGAGACAGAATCAGCGTTACTAAGTAGGTAATTAAAATTGCGTATGTTATGACCCATCACTGACGAAATTACCTATATACTAATTAACAACAATACAGCCATATATTACAATTACATTAAACTGTTTCTCATTAACCTGAAATACGATTGTCTTAATTAAAAGTTCAAATAAGTACCTAATTGAAATTATCGTGGTGCTATGTTAATAAAGCGACCTAAATTAAAATTAATGATTAGGTAGGTAACTTTAATTTAATGGTTACTTCTGCAATAAAACTGTTGTGTCGTCAAGTTAGGTAGGTATACATAAACATTAGCCTTTGTTAAAAAATTTTGCTATTTTTGAACTTGTAATTACAACTGGATTCTTCGCAAACGACTCTATATTAATATAAAGCTTAATACATGAATCTTAATTAACCTTTAAGTTATGTCCGGGTCATAGTGATTGTTAAAATCGCTATGATTGGTCATTCAATATTACGAGTATGTACATGCCTGCCTACGTATGTATTTTTGTTCTGATAATATCGTATTTACTTGTATTGTCATTGCCATATGATAAGTTGCCCCTCCTACTATTCTTCAATCTGTTGTATTGTCTATAAGGTATATGCTTTATGACCCTTAGTATTATTTCTTATGTGCCCTTAGTAATAAAAGCTTCCAAACGGTGGTTTAATTTGACAGTTGCTGAACCACCGCCTTGGTATGGCGAGGTCGAGCGACATATTTTTTTGTTCTTGATCTATCAACCGACATACCGTATAAATTATCTCATATAGTTAGAAAAAAAATTATTTAACTTATTTGCAACAACAAATTAAGCAGCTAAGTATAAAAACAATTACCTATACAAAACAGTAAATAAAGCGCTTTAGGTAATTACAAATTTCCTACATATTTCTTTAATTAATCTATTCGTATCTTTGTTGTGTGTTGTGGTCGCTGGCCTCCATTACTATCTAATATATTCAAATAATTCCTGTTTCGAATAAATTAACTCCCACTATACCGATACTGTCGAACAATGAAACATATGGACCAATAAAATGGCTGCACACAGCCAAGCCTTCGTTTCGTTTGTTTGTTTAACGAACAGTTACGTCAGAGTCGATCCGACACGTTTAGTTAATATAAACTGAGCAACGCAAACGTGGAAAATTTCCTATTTATACTTTTACAGTTCTAAAATAGGCACGTTAACATTAAATTAAGAAAAGTTTTACGAAAGTTTCGTATAAGTATTCTATTTGGTAAGTAAATGCATCAAAAAATATCTCAAGAAAACGCATTGTAAACTAAACAAAAAAGACAATCAGCTTTCGAAATAATTTCTTGGCTTCTATAGACATGGTGAGGATACGTTCAGTACCTACAGTTAACCTCATTGAAATGTAAGAAAGGAGAACTTTATGTTATGTGACAGTAATAAAGCTTAAATTGCAACATGCGTTTGTGTAAGGCACGAATGCTGACGACTGTACGACGATTTGCCAACGCGTTCGTGGACTTTGGACTCGGCTAACACGTTCAAGGAAACGAAACGACATTTATAATCTCGCCGTCTCGTCTTGTTACTGATAGTTGTTTATGTATACTTATTAAAATGCGGGTTAAATAACTTGTAATCTTAGAATAAGACATATAAGTAAATATACTTACATTTAATTAACAATGTGTATTATACAGTCGAATGTATTAATTAAGCATATAAGGGTAATATACTTATTTCGAGGAGGACGTATGTCGACCAAATTGGCGATGTTTTAAAAAAGGGCCCAGTGTGGCACAAAACGACGAGCAAGCATGAAAAGATTGATTGATGAATGTGGAGGAAGCGACAGTTCGTTGTGTGCCAGGATCGCAGCAAAAGTCCATCGTCTCTGTCTACCCCTCCCGTAAGCGTGAGTTTATAAATAAATAAATATTTCAACGAGAGAGAACCAAAGCTTTACGCGGCTTGGCTTGATTGTTATAGTGGTGTATTTTAACAACTCGACTTCACAAATATTTTTTTGCCTAAGATCTAGATCTGAGTATTTATGCATCATGCAATCCTCTTTACAGTGAATAACAAACAGCACACATATCAAAATTTTCTCGTAGTTATCTGACCTTTCGAGACCCGATCACGCCCACAACCACACCTCCTTAATCTACAGTTTCAATGTGGGTAGGTAGGTATAAACCTCACCACACCTCACTGTATTCTACTGTTGATTCAGACAGGTCTGCGAATAATAAAGAACTCTATCTAATCCATAAAGTAGGTGTTATCAATGATTTATTATATTACACTGTCGTATTATAAGTTACTCATTGATTAGTTATTTGGGAATCTATTAAGGAATAGTTTACAAGGCGTTAATTATGAATGTAGAAACTGTACTTAGTATTACATATTTATTATCATTGCCAAATAGAAATGGAACAACCTTTTTCAGAAAAATGGAGGTTACATAAAATATTTCAATAATTATAATAAATAGTCCTATATAAAAGCTTTCATTTAATACATATTTTGGGGCTGTCGGAAATTCTTTGGAATAAAACTGGGTTTTACCTATTATTGGCCACACCAAGTGTTTTGACATCTTTTTAGTTTTTACTCTTATTTCCATAACGTCTCTTATTTTTAAAAGAATTTATTAAGTTTCAGACAATAATAAGGCCGATAGTCATAGATAGTTTTGAGTATGAGTTGGAGTTGAATTCGGAGGAGGTTGGAGTTGAACTGTTAGTTTTCATACAATTTTGACAGTCGTAGCTCACGCTGAGTTCGTGTTCGAACTGTCTATGAAAAGAGTACCTAGAGTGGATCTTTTAAATAGAATTACCTACCTAGAAGTATAATTGCATTGCATCTTTGGACAGCAATTGGCTGGTTATTTTTAGCTGTTCTCAGAGAGACGGTGACTTCAACGACCTCTTTTGTTGAAGACTAATGTCTATGTTTAGAGCAGATGTAAAAAACGAAAGATGTTAAGATACAACATTCAAATTGTGAACGTATAAAATGACAGTTGGAATATTTTCAGAGAATGTATAGTATAAAATGTAATGACCCCAAAGTGTTTTCCAGATAAATTACGAGATTGATATAGATTGAGAACACAATAGCACTCTACCCCAACGAGAACAACTTATAAAGCAAAAAACTTTTAGATTTACATAACTTTAAGTTATCTACTTGTAAAAATATCGTCATCATTAACTATGACGGAATGAAACCCGTTTCGAATACCATTGCTGATTTGTCACCAAAATTCTACCGAAAAACTACTTGGGAGAGTTCTAAATTCGGTGACAAAGCTAAACCTAAATGAAACTATCGTGGGACGGAAACAAGAAGTTACGTTCAGCGATGATTTTTATCATGATGATGGTATCGACTTTGTCTCTCAGATTTCAAAAGCAGCAAGATAAACAATGAGCTTTGTTGTAATACTGAGACGCGTATTCCTTTAACAAAGTGCATGTAATACGCAATGCAAGGACGAGTTCCCTGGAAGGGAAAAATTCCGCGATTTCCTCAACAATAGCCATTACCATAAGGCTTCGCAAGCACAATTATTTATGACGTTGGTCGAACCGTTGAAATGACGTATAGTAGTCTGCATACGGATTCTAGACATTTATTACGTAGGTATCAATCAGAGCTTTATTGCTTATTGGTCATTTATACGGTAAGTTTCCTATTTACACTTTTGTTTGTATAAACCTTAGGTAAACTACCATAAATGCATGCTCTGAATCTCAAACAAACCCATACTAAGTTATGACGTAAGTGTTACGAGGCTTTTATGGTCCTTTGAACGGAAATTTTTTATTGTTCGTGTAATAAAATAATACTTATACATAAAGCCTAAAAGTAAGCACTTAAATGATGAAATAAAACTTGTATATTGGATATGTTTGGTTTATTTGTGTAGTATATTGTTGGTTGGTAATAAAGATATCTTAAATAAAACAAAAGACGAGTGGTAAACTTAATGATAATGACACCTACTGTTACTATCTGAATGTCAACCAACGCCCACTTCTAGAGTACATTTGTCAGTGTGTAGTGATTGCGTACGAGTAGGTATGTGAGTGAATGATGTCGTAAATTGATACGCCTTCAAAACTTCATTATCTAACTAGATATTGTACTTACAAGGAAGTCCTTAAACTTGCCTAATTTGATTTAAATCATTCCAAACGGAAATATGTACCGATCTTTGTTCAATTAGGTATAATTACGCACCTGCATTCAAATAATTATCATTGGACATTCAATTCGTTTCCCTTTAGATTTTAATCACATTTGCACTTAAAATAAAAACAGACACCTAAGTACTTAATTAATTATCATTAGAAGGATCGCTATTCCATTTTAATAGCTATAGCAACACATCGTACAATTTATCTGTAATTGAAATTCAATGAGTTGTCAATTTCTAAATGCGAGAACATTTTTTATCGCTGTTAGGTCATCGTGCATAACAATTTCACCAATGTCTCTATGCTGTTATTCGCCTTTGTACATATTTGCAGTTTGATAATGAACCTAGCAACATCTTGCGATGAACTTCGTTGGGGGCTAACAGATAACAGTGAAAAACAACCAATTCTAATCTGCCAATACAAACAGCTGTGGTTCTTTGTTTCTGTGACCTTTCCATCAAGGTTTTTAGTTTTATTATTTATTAGTTTAGTCTTATCTTTAGCTAATATGTATAATATTGTTAGTTGTCGGCCTGTTTATGATGTGTAGAGTCGATTGGCCTTTTTGGGGGCGTGGCATTACGTCATCTGTTTCATTAATTTGTTTTGGAGGTTTTATTCGGTTTCGATAGCTGCATTGTGATATTTTAAAATCGATTTTTAATGTCGCATTTATTTTCAATCAAGTGTTACCACTAAAGAGCTGTCGGGTGTGTATTCCTGTCTTTGCTTTAGTTGATAATTTAGGTAGGTTCATAATACCGAGGCACAGGGTGGTCAAAAGTAGCTCGGAACGTTTAGTGTGAATAGTGCCCAATGCGGTCGGTGTTTTGACAACTTGGCCTGCGCGCTACCACGCACTTATATATACTAGTAGAGTACCTAATTAAGTTATGTTAGTTAGGTACATTCTCAACTCTAGGTTCATGCTAATTAAGGTTTACTATTTTTTTTACTTTTGGACTAATTTACTGTATTTATCGTCCCATTAATTAATTAACAGTAGGGCATAATTCCATATCACTACTTGTCTAACAGCTTTATAATAACAAAACTATGGATGATGCATACGCCATACATGCATTTAGAAATCAATAGTTAGAACTTAGAAAGGCAATTAAAAGATATTGCTAGACCTACAGTATAACAGTGGCAATAAGGAACGAAACACTAACTTTCACATGTTTATAGAAATATCGAGAAAGTAAATTAATGTAGTTACTTAATTGGGTTTTTGTTACTATTGTTTCTTGGGTATTTTATTATTGTATTGCTGTTGGTTTTTCTGTTAAAATAAAATGTTCAGCATTTTTATGAGACTTGATGCAAGATGACCTACAGCTGACAGCAGATCAAGTGTAACAGTTTGGACTTCGGACCATTCTTATTATCTGCGTCGTAAAAGTTGAAATCGTACTGCAAGTGTTACCATTGATCTTGCTGTTGTCATTGCCATTGATCTTGTTACATACTCTTTGGTGTCGGTGTCATACCCACTTTGGGTCCAGCCAGTCTACAGGTCCAGCGGAGTAAGTTAGTATATCAACTTATAAAAAGTCAAATCATAAAGAAGATTGATTACTACGAACATCGTTGATTAGGTACCTACTACGAATTTTTCTGAGGTCGGTGTACTATGTAACTTTGTTTTTGCATTTCGTCACGGTCGGTACATCGATAATGGATGGACTGATCTTTAACTTGACCATTATCATGGTACCTACTCGTGACGGGAAAAATACTATCGAGAGTTTCCCGATGATTTTACATAGGACCATTATTGCATTTTTAAACATGATGAAAAAAATTTCTAGCCGTGGGCAGGACTTGAACCTGCGACCTTGTCATCCATGACACGCTTTTACCAACTGAAACACCACAGGCCACGCCACGCCCACCAAAATCTTCATCGTATTATACATACTAAAGGGTATGTTGCTAAATGACAATGCCAGATTCTGCCCCACCATCAACCGCAAGTTGTACAAGATAACGAATAAATGTAAAATATCTCCGTTTTTTATTAAAATTATTGGCTTAAAATAAAGTTTTGTACAAGTTGCGATTCGAAAAAAACAGCTTAATTAATAATTCAGAAAATAGTAAGAAATCGAAGCGATTTATTCATTGTTTTTGTTATTCTTCTATAGGAGTTGCAAGAGTAGTAGAAAATGATACTGATTATGATTATGCAATATGAAACCTGTAATAAGTCCCCAACAAAATGATAGGTACAGCTTAAATGGTCACGTAGTTTTCTAGGTGGGGCAAAGCTTCATTGAAATGTGGCAATGTCTTTTGTTTGCCGAGCATGGCATAATGCATAAAACAAATTCTGATTATTGCATTTTATGAGTTCTGTCAATCAGTTAAAATGTTTTCACAGTTGGCCATCGCATCTATTGGGGCACTTAGGCCGATAGCCATAGATAGTCAGCGTGAGCTCGCACTTACGACTATCAAAATTGTATGAAAACTGACAGTTGTAAACCCTATACCGAATTCCATCTCCACTCATCCTCAAACTGTCTTATGACTATTGGTGTCCTTTTAAGTTTCTAATCTTGATTTCAACTTATCTTTATGACATCATTTAATGCAATTAAGACTCAATTGGTGTGCGTCTGACTGGATGGGGGCTATTTCAGTCCTACAATGAGTACAAAGTTCAATCACGTTGTTAGACACAATGAGATCTCCAAGGCAATTGACCGGATCAATGACAAAAGCCACTGTCACTTTTGGTAGGTATGTAGGTACCTACATATATGTATTTTATCATTTCCTCCTAAAGTTTCTTTGGGTACCTATCTAATTTATTAATAAACAAATTTATGATACAAACTTCAGTAAACTCTTACTAAAGACATAAGTAATTAAAGTCCAAAGTGTCATATTTTATTTTATTTCGGCACCGGGCACTTATCATAATAATTATGTCCTAATCACTTAGATTTAGGTTGCATACTTTTATTTTTTTATTTCTAGAAAAGTAGGCGGAAGGAAGACAACAGGCGGAAAATCGAAATTCGAAACAAGTGATCGGCAAAAATAATTAAAATATAATTTATCAATAAATTTACTAGAAATTTAATTGGGTATCTGCAAGTTAACTAACGCAATAATTATCACTTCTCGTAATTCCAAATAGGTTCGTGCTAAATTAGAAGCTGGGTATCTGCAAGTTAGCTGACGCAATAATTATCACTTCTCGTAATTCCAAATAGGTTCCAGCTAAATTAGAAGCTTTCTGATAAGTTAGTTATTGCAATAACTTTCTTTTTATCAAGGAAATTGTTGTTTTTATAAAGTTTATCATATCTTAAGATTTATTATGGACCTAATGAAAATATTACTTAAGTACTTAATCCCTGATCACGATATATTTGCGTGATACCTAATTAGTCTGTATTTGAGCACGTTTTGTTTAATTTAAGCTGATGCCTATATGCGCATGGGCACTTTTGGCGTTGTGCCACCATGATGCACCAGATGACGCGTGGAGCGAAGGTGACGAGGCCTGAAGCGACTGTCAAGTGAGGCAGTTAGCCTCAAAACGTTTGCCAAAATATCGGTAATGAAAATTAATGAATTGTACCAAGGGAATGACCTAAGTGGTATTAATATTTTCAGTCGGTTTGCCTTGTTTGGATGCAATTATTACTTCCGCATATTTTGGGACTGCATTCTTATGTTCGACACTTTTCAACAGCTTGTATAGTATGAAGTCGGTAGAGATATTGATTTATGATTTTTGTTTTAACATGACGAAAAATCTGCTGCAACTATTAGAGAGAGAGAGAGAGAGAGAGAGAGTTTTTACTTAGGTACTACAGCAGATTATTTATATAGTATTGTAACTTTAAAAGAAAATGATGACAGTTTTCTATGTTTAGTTTCTTAAATTAGAATATACATATCAGAATTGATGCCATTACCTATCTACGTATGGAATTTTTTATCATCGAAGAGTTGGCATGGAGTTTCTTGTATTTTCCATAACGTATAGATTACACGTTAGGCTTGGTGTAATGCCAAGAAGTCTTTTAATTAAATATTCTATTTCAAGTTGAACTTCGGACTGCGTGTAAGTTTCTATGACGATATGCATTACTGGAGTATTTCTTAAAATTCAACAAAATAATTATAATAGGTTGCTTTGAATAGTGACCTTAACATAACTAAAAGAACAAGATTGACTAGGAAGTTACTATTGTATGTAGGTACCTAAACGGCGGCGCGGAAGAGAATGGTTCGCCGGTTCTTCTAAAATTATTGTCAAGTAAACAGCTGGAAATAGCTGGAACTTACTTAGGCCGAAATTCATAGAGAGTTTTGAGCACGAGCTTAGTTAACGTGAGCTCGCTCTTACGACTGTCATTTGTCAATTCTAGTCAATTGTATGAAATCTGGCAGTTGTAAGACTGAACTCAAACTCAGCTTGCTCTCAAAACTGTCTGTTTGCCTTAGTAGGGTACGAGCTCTTTACCCTATCTACCGGCAAATCGTATTATAAAGTTTGTTCGTTGTTAATGGAATAATTGCAATACGGTAGGCACAAATTACAAATTATCTTTATTGATAGCGATTCTGATTTTATCTAAAATCTGTCTAGCTCTAAAAATACTACTTACCACTTTCACTCTAAGCTTTTGGGTACGTTTTTATATGGTATTCTAGTACACATGTATGCAGCACGCGCGAATATAAAATGGACATACAATAATGCCCATTGTCCTTTACTTTCAAATAAGAAGCGTTCATAAAATACGCTACCATTGTAAAATAGAATAAAATATCGAAACAATGAAATATCACTGGGTCCGGAAAAACAATACTACGTTGCAATTCAACACAGCTGACAACTAATTAAAAATATCTAGTTATCTTGAAACGATTGCAGCGAACCAGGCCAATGACACTCCTCAGTAGTTTTCACTGACCACGGCCTCTTCTTAGTGAAATCTTTCAGTCGTGGTTAACAGATTTCCCAAAAGCCTAAATCTTGGTGTTAACGAGAACACTTAGCATGTAATCGTTAAGACTTACGTAGGACTTTCTTAAATCTACTAAGTATAGAAATTTTTATATCATGAATTCTTGTTTCCAATTTATGGAAGACTAAAATAATTTATTTTTTGAGTTATGAGATCATGATACATTCTTGAATAAACAATAGTAAGTATATTTTCTATATTTACATACAATGGCAAACTTCTCTCATTACCATAAGGCAATATTTGGCAACATTTTCCTTATTAATTTCAGCAACTTTTGGTTTGACAGCGCTAGTGCTGCCACCTAGAATCCTGGAACTTATTTACCCCCATTACTTAAACTTTGAATGCTTACTGACCTGATGCCAGGGCTCCGTGGAGTGCCTTCTCCTTGTCCTCCATCATCATCGTGCTCGCTCCTGGTGCCATCACAATCCTCCTGAGAGACGATCTCCTCACTAACGCAACGACGTGCTTAGAGCGGTGCTGCTGCTTCCGGCGGCGCGTGCGCACTCTATGAAGGCCTGAAGGCGACTGGCTGACTCCAGCGGTTATCACGGACCGACCCTTATCAACTCCGCGACAGTGATTGCCGGCCAGCCAAACGACGGCCGAGTAAATTTTGCAGTAAATAAGCCAGAAATATGTGTACCAATCGCCTTTTAGTCGGATGCTGAGTATTCTGAGTAACGCCATCAATAGCGACCTGGAACAAATTAAAGGTGGTATTAAATAAACAATTAAATAATAATTTTCATTTTTAAGGGCAGGAATTAAATCCCTTCGAATCGATCAGATCTGTAGATATTGCTGAAGATGATGATGAAGGGATGTGAATCCCTTCATCAACTAGAAAAAAAGCTGATGCTGTTGCAAAATGTACGCACCATACAAAAATGCCCATTTTCCTTTATTTTCGATGCACTACGAAATTAATTAGTACCTATTTCGTGCTGCGATATCTAATGTGAAAATAGCTATGTCGTTGCCAAGCTTCGATAGGAAAGGAACCTCGATCATTTTAAATGTGAAAAAAAATTACGCGGAAAAATATCTAGTTCTCATGGGAAACTCGATAAAACAGCTGACAGCGCCGGTAGGTGGGAAACTAAAGTTACGTAATGACTTGGGTATTAATTTCATTGATTTAATGGCCGACTAGTAGAATGCCAACTCTGAGAATTAAATTGGCCAGAAGATGACGCCTAAAAATAATATAGAGCACCTTCAACAAAGAGATACGCATGAGGTCGACCAATTAAATGACTAATAAATATAGGTAACTACCTAATACCATTTTAATCGATCTCATTCTTAATGCAAGAGGGAAAAGGTCGCGGAAAATGTTTTCCCGTTAGCGAATGACGTTGGATATCGATTGGAATTGGAAACGGTCTTGTATTAGGTTAGGTAGGTATTAGCTTTGGTTTGATTCATTCCACTTTGTTCACCTGGGTGAATAAAACTGTGTAGTAAAACTAAATTTACAATCACACACCACGCGTTTTATCGCCAAATCGTCACATTTTGCACGCCAGCCAATCATCGGACGGCAATGCCAACATTTCACGCCATTCGCTCAAGAAACGCCACAACTTTGGCGTTTAGACGTGAATGTGATTATTCCTCACAGAAACTTTAGTCTGTAGTTTTTCCTTTACCTTTAAGAAGAATAATTTACTCGTGGTAATGTAAATGAACCATTTATGATTTTAATAATTAAAGATAGGTAGGACCCATTTGTCCTAGATACAGTCTAGTCTTTTAATTAAAGCTCGTGTGTGCAATGAAATTTATGTTATGGTAGCTATGGAAATTCTAGATCCAGACGAATTAATTATAATTAAATATTAGCATATGTAATGCACCTACAACAACAATACAAGGATCCAATTACATACGTGCAAGCAGCGGAAATATTTAAATTCCTTCCTATGTTATTGGTAGGCAAGTAATTTTGAATTAGTCAGCTTAATTTCCTGTATTTATTGTAGGTACGCGGACAAATGTAACACTGTTACAATTAGCATAAGTAATACTTTATTTATCTACACGAAAACATGTCGTAACGCTATGGATATTATTGGGAATTAGCACTTCTCTTGTCTTGTTTATTCTCTGTGCCAGGTTTGACATCGTGTTTTCATGGTCTCTCACTTCACTGGTGTTTCTTACTCCTTATCTGCCTCAATAAAAGCAATGAGTTGCACTTGACCTTCACCAGGCATCTAAATATTAAATAAAGGGAGAATATTAAATTCGTCATGACCGGATTCGAATTCGGGATCTCGAACTCCGTGACATTAATGGTCTTCCATATCCGCTTTGAGACAGTATCGGTAGGGAGTTTAGTTAGATATCTACTTGCGCTTTTAGTAACTAAACTGGACACCTATTTTCACCCTCAAGAATGATGCAAATCAGATACTTAATAAAAAACCGTTTAATATTTCTCTACTTTTGCTATCCAATTGAATTTCCATATACAATTCAGAATAGGAATTATTCAGTACTTTGATGTAGGTAAGTACTCAGATCTAATCTACTTCAATGGACAGTAGACATAGACTGCCGACAGACACAGATAGACAGACAATAGTTTAATTAACATGAGAGATATTAAGACAATCACTCTTATTGTTAACCGAAGAGAGGACTCTGTTAACACAGACAGATTTGCATTCATCTAATTGCCCACAGGCCCATTTGCGTGAAAAAGTTATAGAGCTGGTTATGTTTCGCGGGTAGACGGTAGCTCGCGGGTTATCTTTTATTGAAAGTGGGGCTAACAAACATCCACCTCTGTTAATTTATCAACGTACGATTATCAAACGGCGTACTATGGGCGTACCTACTACTACACACAAATGCGCATTCCAGGATGTCTGGAGGAGACTCGCGTATACGTATTATGTGTTACTAAGAGAATCGTGCCAATATTTTCATGATGCCAATAGTGCCGCTGAACCGTTTCGTAAATCGCGTCACTCTCCATTCTGGTTTCATCGCCTACTTTCTTAGGTTTAATTTGCAATCAACTGTCTTCATCAACAGGCTCTCCTCCTCAGCTATCTAACAAATGTGTCCTACTTGCACTTCCTATCATCAACGGGATCAGACTATGATCGACTACCCATTAGTGCGGATTATTGGATTACTCATGCCTTGGACATTGTTTTTATAATATTCAAGCACACAAGATTCCATCACGATTTATCGTTTTGATAGCAATTAGAAGCGTATAGATTTTCATCGGAGGAACTGATCGAAGATCGAACCTCTAGCCTCTCCGTGTCGTGAGTCCGTGTCTCAATGATTGCGCCACTGAAACTCTATAATTTCAACCTTGACTCTTGAGTTGTACTTAATATCTTTAAAATATTCAGCATACCATGTTCAGCACTTCATCACTTGTCATTAATTTAATAAACCATATTTGGTCAAATTAAAAAGTTGCTTTGTTTCTTAGAGTTCTTTAACCAATGAACCCTATGACTATACCTAAATATATGCATAGGGTTCATTGAATAAATAACGCCTAAATATCATTCCTCGTAAGTTTTGTTTTCTTGTAATTGGGTACCTAGGTTGAAAGAGGTACCTGCTGTATTCTCTACACATAAACACTTTCCAACCTGTTTTAAATTCCGGCCCTACGGCTTTTCGCTCATTTACATTATTTGACCAAGTGATTCCAAAAAACCCGACCCTGTCTCATTATTTTGTTTCTTTGTTGGTATTTATGCCTCGCGGTTTAGAATATAATATAATACACATACAGTAGATGAAGCATTTATTTTCATAATAAATGCTCCATCTACTTGCATATTCCAAGCAGCCGATGCAGCTTTCTTTCCGTACCGAATGAATGTCAGTTGTTTATTTGCTGTGTCAATCTGGTTGTGGCCGGTTTGTTATCTAGATGTCCCAAGCCCAAGACTCTCAAGGCATGTGTCGTAACTTCGAAATTCTGTTTGTTGTGCGAGTGATATTGACAATACTACACACACATGGTTGAATGCAAGTAAGCACTGGTAGTTGCATGCAAATAGTATTCATTATCACTACCTAATCAAGCAATCATTACGATATCATTGAAAGATTTTGTCTTTTCAACATACTTTATTGGATTTTCCTAAATAATATTTTCGGAAGATATAAAAGGCAGGTAGATAGATACTTAACTGTCTTAAATTAAATGAATTAATTCTGTTGGTACTAGATTAACCAGAGCATGAAACCTGCAAGGTTGGCGAGTTGAAATGGATGGGTGGAATGTCCTTTGTTGAACATATTTTGTTATGAATCATAAACTAAAGCTTATTTTTAGTAAGTATTGATCGTCGCTATTTAACTTTTTGTTAGCTGAATAGCTGCGTAAATGCAGCGTTTTTTTGCAAATAGCTGCGTTTTTTGTTCGTTTTATCATCGTCGCATTTTTTATGCGAGCCAATCACAGGAAACCATTCAGTTTTTAGTTATCTGATTGGCTGACGTGAAAAATATGGCAATAAAAAAAGCTAAAAACGCTGCAATATGAATGCAACTCTAGGTAGAGGATGCATTCACAATCAGACACAATTTTGACGTTTCTCGGTTGGCGTGAATGAAATGTATGTTGGCAATTGGTGACCTCTGATTAGTCGAAAAATGTTTATTGTAACGAAAAAATTTCTATTGTGAATGCAGTCGAATGATCGACGACATTAATGATCAAGAAGTAAAGTACCTTGTTTTCGCTTAACAAAATGACTAATTGAGTAGGCAGGTTTAGTGATACTATTGTTGTATAAAACATATTTATCGTAGCACAACAAATTCTAATTAGGTACAGGACAGGAGAGTATTTTTTATGCTATGCACTCCCAGACTCAGAGTAACATCGACACTAAGGTCTCTAACACTTCAATTAGTGTTAGTTAACGCTTAGTGTTAGTTAACATAATGGTCTTACCTAATATTTATTCCGTGGTCTTACCTGCCACAAATACTAAATTCTTCCTTCGCAATAGTGATCAGAGGAGGTGTGTCGTATGAAGTGTACCAAATCGTGGCGCATAGCAGTGCGCCCGTGGATCGCAATGAACGTTTCAATACACATTCGCGTTAAGTCACTAGAAACGGCCGGTATTAATTTGTCAACCAAAACACTCCCCCAACATCGCACTGGGTTGTTAACACAGAAATGATTCAGTTTTGTAAGTCTTGCGTTCTTGAATAATAAAAATGTCCCATCCAATGGGATTGTTTATGCTTCTATTTCACACCGGAGCGTAACTTGCTCATTGTCACAAAGTTAGATATAGATTTTTGGTTTTAATTTAGGGATTAGAGTTCGGTTTACGCAATACGCAGTGCGTCGATGTCCCGTATTTATTTATTTTATGTTGGTTATGGAATATGGACCGTTTCCAGCTTGGCAAAGCGAAAGCAAGCGATAATGGTGAGGGAGGGCGAATGGGCGACCGACTACCGACAAGCACTGGCTTCGTGTGACATCGATCCTCGTTCGGGTGGCTTCGTGAGATGCGGGTGGGGGAGGAGTGAGGAGGGGAGTATTTGGGTCCCTGTTTTGGTGCCATGCTCCTTCCACCCACTGACGATCTATCTAGTTAGCTAGAGCTTCAAGAATACAAAGACTGAGACAACTTTAATTAATTAAATCTAGAGAGAGGAGTACCTACCGTATTAATTGTTTTTTGTGTTGGAAACCGATCCCGGTATCGGTGGAGACAAACTGCCGGGATCCGTTTCCAATCCAAACGGATCCCGGTATCGGTGGAGACAACCCCCTTAACGCCGTTCAAATAATTATCACACTTTCATTTAGTAGGTAGGAAGGATGTAGTATTACATTATCTTTGCTTTGGTAGGACCTATCTAGGATTTTGACTAATTAAAGCCTCAATTAAGCAGTGTAGGTAGAGATAGTTAAGTTTTGTATACCTAGGAGGTACCAAGTCATAAATGTTATTTATGGTTATTACCCGTGGTCCACCTCGGTAGTTCACCCAGGTGAATCACGGAAAATATACCAGGAATGAAGTCATCTGGTTTGTTTTTAGACGATTTTATGCAATAATCAGGCAGCTGTATAATAATAATAATAATAATAATAATTTATTTATTTGAAACAATTATTGTACACTCTGTACTTAAATAACTAAGATGGTCACTGGTTCTCAAACTAGGTCTAACCTGTATCTTGAGAACCAGTAATTCCCTGTTATACAGCTAATAGGCGTACACGTGTGTGTGTGTGTGTGTGTGTGTGTGTGTGTGTGTGTGAAGGTGTGTTTGTGTGTGTGTGATAGGGAGGGTGAGTGTGTGTGAGGGTTAGTGTGCAAGAGTGATTGTCACAGACAGCGAAAGAGATTATGGTATCTAAATTGTTATTATACATATATGATACAGAGATATTATGACATAGTAGATGCTTCCGAGAAGTCACCCTCAACAGTATACATAGTATATATAATTATTTACATAATTTTTGTATTATAAATATATTAGTAAATGTATATAATATATAATATATATAATATGATTGTGTTTATATAATTAATTTAATATCTAAGTAAGTATTTTTCTTATTTATTTATATAGCGTTCTTATGTTTGGTTTTATCTCATTACCATTAACAGTTTTTCAGTTTCATCGTAATTCAGTGTCTTTAACCATTCACCTACAGTTTTTATACATTTTTTGTATGTTAGTTTAAATATGTGTAATTCTTTATTTATTTCATTGTACAAATAAGGTCCTAGATGTATAAGCTTACACTACACTGGCCCCGTTCTGCAATGCAGAACCAGTTTGGTATGTAGGTCGTAGGTAAGTACTTAATTAAATTATACAAACAAAACACGCTGCAATGCAACAATTAATTACATTAAATTAGGTATGTGTGACCTTTCTGTAGTTTCCGTGCATTTTGTGCATCTTGAGGTCAAATAATCACGAAATATAGGTATAATATCAATCTAAACCAAATAACCTAGTCAAGTATGCAGGATTCCAATGTTCAAAGAATAATCTGATGATTTGCAATAAAAGATAACCCTAGACTTAACCCGGGAAAATTATATACTACATTTTGTAAATTAGGGATCTGTTTTACCTTTAGCGGAACCCGGAAAAAAGTTTGATTAAAAACACTTACCCACTGAACCACTCCAGCAATTAACTTCAACAAAGATAATTTCTTCCCCAATAACTCAGCCGCGAACCTTCTCCGTAGGTACTACAGGGTGATTGGAAATTCGATACATTCCTTGAAAGAGGTGATACTAGAGGTGGTAGGCAACAAATTAGACCCTATTAACGAGGGGTCGAAAATGAGTGGTTTCTGAGTTACGGTAATTTTATTTTATTTACTTCTTCACAAAAAAAATTGATGTTAAAAAACTGCTCCACTCTGAGCATTGAAATAATACTTTTCTGAAAACAGATAATGTAGAGATTACCTTAAAAAAATGCATGCCCCCCTTAACTCAAAAATAAAAGTAGTAGTAGTTCTGGAGAACTTTTAAGTCATGATGTGATTGATATCTTGGCATTTCATGGAGATAGCTAAAGTTTGATGCAACTAGTGATTTCGTTTCAAAAGGAAAGGATGTTTGTATCCTTAATTCCTTATACGCCTGGGTTTTACTTGGGTGTTTTTTGGTAAGTACCTACGTTTTTTTACCAAAATGAATCTAGGCGTTGGTCGGAGATTATAATCATTACACGTTTCTAATGACGCCAATGACTCAACTTATGGGAAACTCGACAAAAAAAACCAAGGTTATTGTTAATATTAGAGCACCAAAGTTTAACAGGAAAGAGAAAAACCACTAAACCGACTAAACGTTGATTTCCTTTCACTGAGCTTAGTTCAGTTCGAGATTTGAAACAAAGTAACTCGTAATCACAATCAAGTTATAAACAAAGATCTTTTTGCATTTATCATTTATGTACTTAGTTGCTCTGAGATTCGCAATGCGCATGATAAGTTCATTTGGACGTATGCCGCTGACCTGTACTTATGTGGCTATACGATTGGAATAAACAAAGAGTAATAAGTAGCAACAGTTATAACGGTTACTTATTTATTTTGTGTGCGAAGTTTGTGTGCTCGGTAGTCTTCACTCAGATGTTCGTCAAATTCAAGTCTGTGATCCTCTGAAGAGATGAACTTGGAATTTTGTCTCGTCGTTGTTGGTAGGTTTGTATATTTTTTATATTTTTTGTTCCGGTTTTCAAATGTAACGAACATAAGCTTTTTTTGTCGCCGCGATTTTAGTGATCTATCCTGTTATAGATCGGCATTGGGATAGATACATTATATGGCGGTAAAACTGCTGCATTTTGTGCAGTACTTAGATAACTCTTATCTCTAGGTCCGTCTGTCTAGTTTAGACCATGACACGAGTTTTATTACTCTTCGATAAATAAACTAAAATTATTTTATGAGATTAAGTTCATGAAACCAATAAGTAAATAATATTTATACTTATTTCTATATTTTATTATTCGTCTCGGTTAGTTTGATCACTTTGTCATTTGTTTTGATTAGTTTTGCTCCTAGGTTAACAAGTAAAAAGTTAATATTTCGTGTGCAACGTTATTGTCGTAGAGGTTTTTACTCGGGGTAGTAGCTCAGCGGGATAGTCGTATAAAAGTTTGTCATCAGCTGTATCATCTGGAGCGATGAAGTTAATATCCTCTCTCATTATCGTTGGTGGGTTTGCATACTTGGTTTTACTAGTTAAACAATATAAGTGTTATTTCTAGGTAATTTCTAGGTAATTTATTTGTTTACAAATGATAGTTATTGGTTGGATTTCGACTTAAAGTTACTGGGAACAATAGGATAAATCGAGCAACTTTATTTTCTTTAGGTTGTAATTTTTTTTTAAAGTATATTACATACCTACTTACCTACTTATTACAAATACTTATTTTTTTTTAAGCATATAAAAAGAAAGCATATGGATGCCACGTTATATTTATTATTTTAGTTAGGTAAGTATACCTACTTACTAAAAATAGATATAGGTAGGTAAGTACTAATAGCGTTTGCCTAATGTGCGTCGTGTGCGTCGGTCAAATAATACCTATCTAAGGTGGTCGTCGGATATAGCAGCTATTAAAATAAATGGTACTAATGGATAGGTTGGTGATTGATTATAACTCCATGAATTTTAGTTAACATTTACGATCCAACTACCGAACGGAAGATGTTCCTTTGTGACTTAGATTCGTCTTAATTAATTCCATAGACTGACTTTGAATACATTTTATGCCAAAAGGCAGTCGGGTTTTATGCTTTTATATTAGATAAATTAAGTAAGTAGGTAGGTATGGGTAAGTATACAAATTAAGTACCTATTATTATAATTAGGTACTTATTTTATAAGTATGTATGTACCTACCTATTTCAATTTTGATCTAAAGACTTTTGTTTAGATTAACTTCATTATTGGGTTGCTTCGGTTAGTTATTTTCGATTAATTACAATTAAGTTTACGGTTGTCATCGATGAATTTGCTTATTATTCTAACATGTACGGCATTTTATATATTATAAAACAGAAATTGGTAAGTAGTATATTTATTAGACTGTTCATTATTTTTCTCTACTCATTCATGAAAATAACAAAACGTAATCTAACGTCTCTTCAAATGAAGATAAACGAAACGCATTTGACAGAAGGTATGATGTCAAAGAGAAGAGAGACCCTATTATCCTACCAATTTCCGTAGGTGCATTATATGAAAGTCATATTGCAACTGCAACATAATTTTCAAAATTATCGGTTATTAGTTTTGTATACAAAGTGCACTGAATTTTTGTTGTATTTAATTTGTCCGTTTTTGACTGAAAACATGGAAAATTAGCTGAATTTTAAGCTGTAAAAGATAAATACAGTAAGGGCCAATAGAAACTGACCGCTAATATGGCGTTAAAAATCAATTAGAGTTAATTTATGATGACGTGATCTTGTAGCTACTTTTTAACCTCGATCGCAGAAATCTCTTCCAAGAGTTCCAAGGTAACCCAGTCTAAATTATCTTTGAGGTAACCAACCACTTGATTCCAGTAAACCAAACAATTATAACTTTTTAAATTTTATTTTCAGCTTTAATCATGAGTGAGCAAAGTTCTGCACAAAGACTAAATCTAGAATATTGGATGACAAATCTCCCAGAACAATTGAAGAATGTTCCATTGATTTATCTTGCCATACCAGGTATGTAAAAATTCTTATACAATGTATTCTTATATTGGAGTAACTTTCCATAGATGTTGTACATAGTTTTCTTTCTGTGGGAACTTCTGTTTGGTAACCACAGAAATGTATAGTGTTTTAACATGGGTAAGAGATGTTAACTGTTTACGTGAGTTTGGTGCATGCATGAAGGAACGACTGGCCGGCCGTTGGCTATTTTTACTTCATGTATGCAAGTGTGCCATTAAATAAAGGTAGAATAGACATTGGTAATTGCCCTTTGAAGAGGCTGTGAGAAGAGCACAAGACCATGTCTCCTGGCGCCAGTTCATACATGCCAGGAGGCACCTGCTGTTGAGGGTCACGATCCTCAGCACTGAGGCAACGATTAGGGAGGAGGACACATTGGTAAAAGAGATACAATCCAATAAATAAAATAAGAAGCAGAAGAAGATATCATCAAAACTAATTTCAGATTTCTTTTTGACGTGTTCATATGAGTTAATGATACAAAAGAAGTATTAGTTACAAAACTAAAAAACAGTGACTGCTTTTTTGGAGTAAAATGAACACTATGTCAGTTCGGTGATCAAGATGTAACAATACTTTGTACGGATCTGTGTCGTAAGATTTAAAATCGTACTGCAAGTGTTACCATTGATCTGCTGTTAGCTGTACATCAAATTCAACAAGCTGTCTAGGCTACAAGTCTATAAATAAACCAACATTACCCTTCTCCTTTTGGTGACCATGTTAAAAATAAGTCTAACACCATACTCTCGTTGATTTCAGGCAGTCATGACTCGATGACGTACAGCATAACTACGTCAAGCGGGCTGGCTCCGGACGCAGAGCCGGCTGTGCGCCGTCTGTACCCTCTGTTCCGAGGTACGATCTTACGTTGGACCATAACGCAGAGCCTAGATACCTTGCAGCAACTGCACATTGGCATTAGGTACCTCTTTCATTCTTCGTAACTAAATATTTAATTTACTACTGTATTTGGAAACTACTTTCAAATAAAAGAAACTCCTTTTGTTTCTAAGTGATTTTGAATATAATTCAAGGCTAAAAAAATTTATCAAGACCATGATTCGAACATGACAAGGAGTGTGATCTAAATTCCCAGTATACCTGGGAATTTTAATATTAAAAGTTATACATATAGTTTTATATGTTGAGTATGGTTAGTTTAGCATATTTCTATTTACAATTAAGTAGGTACAAGATTGTATTTTAACAAACGAAGGCAAATCAAGTGTAACACTTTGTACTTTGTTGGACCGTCCATATTATCTGTCTCATTAGATAGAAATCGTACTGCGAGTGTTGCCATAGATGTGCTGTCGAGTGTGCTACCAGTGTAAAACTAAGTAAGAGAGCTACACCAACAAACTGCATTGCAGTTTGGTAACAGATGTAATATTGCAATTTTGTTAAAAATTAATAAATAAACTAAAAAAAATATCTCAATAAGTTTTGTTCCATTTACCTATCTCAGTGTAGGTATACCTGTTGATAGCCCATTAATAAAAATAAAATAATGATATGTAAAAACAAATATTTCAGGTACTTTGACCTGAGACTTGCCACAAAAACTGGTTCAGAAGATTTCTACTCCACACATGGACTGTACGCAGGCGAAATATCCACGCCCCTGATCCAGATAAAGGAGTTTGTCGACTCACATCCAGGAGAAGTCAGTTTCTTTTATTTATTGGGTTTATAATAAATGGGTGGCCAGCTGATCATCTGATGGTAAGTGGTCGCCTATGACTCGACTTGCCGGTGCCAGGATCTTCTACAATCATAGATAATTAATCCTGGATCTAATATTCAAATCTCAGACGCCGTGAGTCTGCTGTCATAGTATGTATGACAGCTGGAGAAACTTGAGGGTTTATGGACTGATATCCTTTGCCAATATACTTTTTTTGTAAATCTAGGTTTTTTAGGCCTTTGTCACTTGGTGACCATGCCAGCCTCATTGGGACTCACCAAATAGGCCCATCAGACCCCCCCTACGACTAGAGGATACTCCAATATACTGAAAAAAAAAATAGAATGGGGGACATTAATTTGAGAGTTTAATTTTTTCTTGCATATAATATGCAAGTTACGCGAAACTAAACTCTAAATATTAAATGGAGGCCCCTAGTTCCAATCCCGGTTGTGACGATAATTTTTCTCCAGTTTCGTGCTGATTAAGACATACTAAAAATCATATTCTTTACTAATAAAATTGACCATCGCATCCCTTCATCGTCTACCGGTTCTTGATTGACATTTTAGTACGTTGATGTTTTGAATCTAAAGGGAACTGGGGCTGGCAGACAAAAGAGATATCGTTATTAAGGGGTGTATATTTCCCATTTTTCCAGGTGGTCTTCCTAGACTTCCAGCACTTTTATGCATTCACCAAAGAAGACCACCACCGGTTAATAAGACTACTGCTACATCTATTCGGAACTCGACTGGTGCCCAGACAGATTGAGCTGCAAACTATCACACTTAATTCTCTCAGCAGATTAAGGCAGCAGGTACGCATTTAAGAGGTTTTGTGCACAAAGTAACCTCGAAGTATTGGGGGAAAACGGAGCCCTTGGGGCAACTTGCGCCAAAGAAGGGTTAGCGTTCGATTAAATAAGACATTCGGTGGCGGTATGGTTCGGTTACTAGACTGCCAGTACGGCCTGGGTTCGCATCAATCATCACAGTGACGGTGGCCTGTAGTGGGCCAGCATTAGTCATTGTATATTAGAATAACTGACCAACTAATTATAACTTCCAACCTTCCAGATAGTGATAGTCTACCGTCACCAAGCCGTGTTTGCGACGGAACAGTTCTGGCAATCGCATATGATGCCGTCCCCTTGGCCCCAGAAGGATGGCACCAGTGACCTGGTCAGCTTCCTCGAACACGTCAGGAGGCCCCACGGGGCGGCATTCGTCCATCAGGCGGTCCTTACGCCTACGGCTTCGTTTATTGTCTTCAGGTAAGGTAGCGACGAGGGGTTTAAAAATATTTAAAATTATTGACCACCACCATCTTTTGTTGTTGTTTTTCAGCAAAGTTAAATGTAAAAAATTTATAAAGATGGTAACATGCTAAAATATACACTTGGGATCGTGGTGATAAAGTCGACTTAAAGTTAGGTATTGATTTAAGCCATGATCTAACTAATGAGTCTCGCTTGATTTCGTCAATAAATTGATGGTTCAGCAACTCAATTGAAGTCGTAGTCAGAAACTAAGTTATTGTCAGCGAAATCAAAAGATGAAACTTTCTCATTCCAGATTTACGTCTACTTTACGCCAGAAATGTGCCGTGCCAGTCTTAAAGGAAGTCCTGCCGAGATTGACTGAGTTTACGCCGGGCTGGCCCCAGGCGGAGCGGGGTTCGAACCCGCTCACGCCAGTCAACGTCGTAATAGCAGACTTCGTCGAAATGAACGACGCGATCTTCCCACGCACTATCATACAACTAAATACGAAACTACTCAGAAACACAGACTTAGTATATCATAATTATGGGTAAGATCTAATTATTTATAGTTATTTTAATAAGTATATAAGTTATTCCAATTTTGCATTTTAAAAGTGAAATATGCAAATTGATGATGAAATAATGTACCTGGTTTTTTAATTTAAAATATGTATAAAACTTCTAATGATAATTTATGATACTTATTTGACACTGTGATATTTTCAATGTGGTACATAATCTAGTACAATGAATTAAGACGATATTTTTTTATTCTTGTGTAATTTTATTGCACTTATAATTTTGTACTTAGGTCAACGTCAGACTAGATTACTTTATAAAACTTTTATACATCTCATCAATATAATAAAACGTACAACGAAGTGCCTTGAAAATATAGTTTCATTTATTTCATTTCTGTTAACTTCAACTCAATGAAATTATTTAAACAGGTTTGCCAAATACTTTGTTACAAAATTCATCCAAATGGATTTTATTACATAGATCTTTAAATGACCATTTCTTGTCTGACGCTTCGCCGCAATCATCTGAGTTATACAATGGGGAAAATAGTTTGTCTGATAACTCGTCAGAGATTTCAATTATTCTGCATATTTTATCCAAACGCGCTAAATCTTCTAAAGAACTCGTGAGATCAGCTATATTAATGACTTGCGATTTTCTTCCATCTATTTGGAATGAAGTATCAGAGTCTGAAGCACTGACACTATCCAATTTGTCGTAGATATCTTGTTTGTCTCTGTTTATGTCATGGCTTAACGTAGTGTTCGTGCATTGAGGACTAGAACACAGCGACGTATCGTCAGCTGCTTGCATAACCGAATCAGGAATGTTTTTCATATCTTCTGCAATTTGTCGTTCTAAATCTTTACACTTCGTTTCATAGTTGTCTACGTCTAATCCGTGGTTTAATTCATCGACTGTGTCATCGTATACTTTGATTTTTTCCTCTGAAGTTTCACCGCCTTCCACCTTAATGCCATTTGGCTCATTATCACGATCATCGAATACATTTTCTTCGTGATTTTCATTAACCTGAACTTCGTTAATGTGACTTTCTTCATGAAAATCATTCGTAACACGCAATGTATCAGTTCTATCTTTAGATATGGTATAACTTTTCTTATTAAGGTCGTATGTCTTAGAATTCAAAATTTCGGTTTCTAAATTACAGCTTCTATGTTCTTGAATTTTGTTTTCTTCGCAGTAGTCGGAATCGGTTAAACAGTTCATTTTAACATTATTATCTAGAAGTTGACTGTCAGCGTTACCTCGTTGGTTTTCATAATTAACTAGAAGTATGTTATGCCTTTTTAATGCTTCACCAATGAGCTTGAAATTTGTTATATTTTTATTAACATGCTTTGTTATTTTATTCACAATGTATTTAGAACATTGTACTTCATTTGTATTGATACATCGACTACTATTCTTTGTATCTTTTTGGGAATCCAGATATTTAGATGCTTTTAAATCCTCGCTTTTACCGTTGACTTTGAGACTGGTCGTATATATCTTACTAGTTTTATTTGCTTTCATTTCACTTATAGTATGATTTTCATCTTTTGCATCGTTAATACTATTAATAGGAGGTATATTTGTTGTATGATTTGTTTCTTGTAGACTTTTAGAGATCTGTATATCTTCGTTCTTCGAATTCTTTGCGGTCATCGACATCGCATCGTCACGTTTTTCTTTATTGCCTACCGTTGTAATATTATAGCTGGCGTTACTTGTAAAAGATTGAAATTGAAAATTCTTAGAAATGCCACCCATTATAGTGTTGATAGTCTTTGTGACTTGATCCTTTAAATTATTAATACTTGATCTTTCTACTATTACTTCTGATTTATTATTTGAGCTGTTAATTGGTGTTGATGTTGAAATATCAGCTCTAGTAGCAATCATACTTTTATTCGTGTTTTCCTGAACAATTGACGATGAAAAATTGTGAGACTCGAGACTGAAAGATTGTCTAATGTCACTAATTGGTACACTGTAGTCAGATAAATCTTTTTCATAGGAAATGTTAGAATCGTTACAGTCGCCTGTGGACATGCTCATTTTCCCATCTCCACTAACATCAAACATCGCACTGGTTGGTAAGTTTTTACACGTCTGAAAAGCGTTATTGTAATAGTTTTTGTCAGGTTCTAAATCAATCTTCTTGATGTCATTAACTTCTTTTGGCTCATCACTGCTATTGCTGACGTGCAATTTGCTGTTGTACGATTTTTTGAGCAAGTCTTCTGTAATATTTACCATTTTGGAGAACTCTCTCTTAACTTTTTCTAATCGTTCTTGCGCTATCACACAGTCGGTGTGTCCTGTATTCTTAGGTCCAATTGTGATACAACTCTGGAAATAGGCATTCCTATTCTGTCGCGCCAGCGCTGATGACTTCACTTCATTGTCATCGTTCCACACTTTAAACAGTTCTGCTTTCTTTCGATTGAAACGGTTAGATTGGTTCGTTGTAGAATTTTGTGTGAACGGTTTTCTTAAGAATATGGGTCGAGTTGGCGATTTAGATTTAAAGCTGGAGCTTTGAGGCGTGCTGCAGATTACTTTGGGGGCGAACTCTGTGCAGACGTGGTCTATTATAGACCCTTGTATACAGCAGTCAGTCTGTTGTACATTGTCCTGTTTCCTTAATGGCCTCGGTCTTACATACGTCATTTTAGACTTTAAATCCGATAGATTAAACTGTTTTTCGGAGAAGAATATTAAATCGATCACTCGACATGCGTACGAATACTCGTTTTCGTACCAACATATCAGCTTGTAGTAGTTAGGTTTTAGCTCAAGGCTTGAGTCAGCGTCTAGGATGCAGGAGTAACTGTCTCCAGCGAAATCTGAAGACACCGCTTCGTCTTTGGATATTTTAATAATGTTTTGCATAGTTGAGTTGCTTTCGCTCTCTACAGATTTGAAGATATCGTGTAGGGTGGTTTGTCTGGTCAACCTAGAGAGGAAATGCTTGATCAATGTTTTAGAACCAGAGGTACTAAGATGATATATATGTTTACTCGACAGCCGAAATGAGAAGATTAATGTTATTTGAGTGTATGTAGTTGTAGGTATGTCCGCTCCTCCTGTAGCCTAAAAAATCGGCTTGAACACGGGACTGATTTAGCATACATTTTGTCCTAAAAAAAACAATGGAATTTTGTTTGTTTTTGAAACCGCCAAGTGTATTTTTTCACGATTCTACGTACTGTAAAATAAGAACAAGCAGAAATAATTTTAAAAACCCGACTGCATCCTAACTTTGATTAAATTTGTATAGCCTATGTCCCTCCTATAATCAAGACGAATTTAGCGACACCTCACTGTTTAAATCCATCAAGCCTTAGGCTGCAAGGCGTGCCAAAGAATTAGACTACAAACTCACATACATACACTCGAAAAACATAACCCTCCTTCTTGCGCAGACTGGTAAAAAGTATCTATTATAGCAACAACAATAAACTAGTTCGCTTACCGTACAGTGAGGTCGAGTACTGACACATTCACTATGGGCACCCGGAACGCCAAGCCGCTCATCTTATCTCGCACCGCGGGGATTATCTTGCCGAGGGCCTTGCACGCGCCAGTAGTCGCCGGTATTATGTTCTGGTGGATACTTCGGTGGTCTCGCCAGTGCTGGGAATAACATGTAGCTACTGTATCTACCATGAGTGGCCTTAGTTGTAGGACAATCGGTAAATGTACCTACGTAAAGTTGTCACGACAAATGATAACTCATTCGTACAGCTAACAGCAGATCAAGTCTAACACTTTGGACCGTACTTAATATCTGCGTCGTAAGATTTGAAATCGTACTGCCAGTGTTACCATTGATCTGATGTTGTCCATATACTAAAGTTATTAATGTTGAGATTTTCCAACCCGGGCCTCTGTAAAAATCCAGTATCCTAACCAAAGTGTAACAATTTTTGGTTATTAAATTGTGTTATGTGGTGTCTAGGTACATTTCTGGTGAGACGTATTCATAATGTTGATGTTTCATTTCATTGTAATTATTTGCAGAAGTTATCGAAAGAACTTAATACCTGCAAACTATAATATCAAGCAACGCCTACTATCTGAGACACAACAGGGGTTTAAAAAACGATGTCATGGAGTGGATATTTTAAGACAGAATACCACGTCTACATAAACGAAGCAACTTCTCTATAAGAACCTGACCTTCCCTCTAAGACACAAATTGTCCAACAATGTGAGAAACGGTGTCATGTTATGGATATTTTCATACACAAGGTTACCTAACACCACGTCAATTAATCAAACCGTCGACAAATGACGCAACTTATCTCTAAGAATCTGCAATGTGAACCTGATGCAAACCGTCCAGTAGTTAAGGCAAACGGTGTCATGCTGTGAATATTTTCATACAAGATTAACGAATAAAAACTTCGTCTATTTAATTAAACTGTCGAAAAACTAAACAACTCCTCTATAAAAGAACTGAGCTTTCCTCTATGATCGATAGTCGTAGTTTTGAGTGGAGTTTGAGGTCTTACACTGCCACCTATCTGCGCCTGCACTGCACCCCCGAGGCCTGCACACCGTTGCGCGGAGACAGTCCCCGCTGGTGCGCGCTATTACCGACATCAATGCACTCCTAGAATCAGCTCATGAGTGTGACTTGTTGGCTGATAGTAGGTTAAGCGTAGTGAGAGAGTGCTAGGTATTGTGAGAAGAACTATAAATTTCATTCGTCTATTGTATAATTAATTATTCTAAGCACTTACGTACAGTGGAACACAGATAAAGGTGTACAGGAGAGTTTTTAAGGTTGAGATTTTCTCGAAAACTACTTGACCTATTGCAAAAATTATTTCACTGTTTGATAGATAAAATTGAAAACTATGTAACTGTAAAAGAATTATTAAAATCGGTTCAGTAGTTTTTGAGAAAATCTTAACCTTATTGACGCCCCCTGTATACTTATCTCTGTCTTCGACTGTACTTACGTTATTTTATATATAATGTAAGTAAGTATGACACTGTCCTTGGGGCAACCCGTTATGTTGGACAAAATTTGAAATAAATAAATACTAAGAATCTGCATATGCCTGCCTACCTTCCCTCTAAGACACAGCCCGTCCAATGGTTTGAGCGACGGTGTCATGGCGTGTATGCTCGTGACGAACCCGTCCTCCACACCGAATCGATCCTCCAACACCTTTATAATTGGAGCGAGGCAGTACAGCGTGCTCGACCCGCAAGATATCACTCTTTGCTCTGCAAATAATGTCATCATCAACCGCCATATAGGTATATATATATATAAAGGAAAGCCTCAGTGCCTCGACGGCACATTAAGCAATGGTCCTTGTCTGGCAGCAGTCGTTAGAGGCCTACGGGCGGTCTAAATAACTCTGACAATAGGTTTCGTCATTGAACCACGCATGAAGGGGAAAAATTACAGCATTCTATGGATAAAGTATATTTTGTATGGGGACAGGTCTCCGCCTTTGTTGACATTTTCACTCTCAGACGTCAGAAGGACATCTGTTTTTAAATGATCGACTTTTATTGAAACTCCAATCATTTATTGAATTTGTCTGCTATGTAAATATCTAAGTATGGTTTAGGTACCCCATATAGCTTTCCTTGCTTCATGATTACACCCAATGGCTAGAGGGTAATACTGCGCCATAAGCGGCATACATGCATAAAACGAAAGATTTAATTCAAATCGTCAGATGGGCTAGTGTCATAATTATATCGGCCGCGCGCAGTCATAGTGCGTGAATTCATACATTGGTTGACGGATGAATAAGGACTGATGTTTGAAATTTATACACTATGACTACGCGCGGCCGATTCCTGGCACGGGCCCATCTGACGATTGAAATCTGCATAAAGTCACGCCCTAAGGGGCTTAGGGGTTGGTAGAGCTGACGACATTCTGCTGCAATCTTGAATCCAGGATTCCTGACTGACACACCTCCAAACTCATAAACTTGAATCCAGGATTCCTGACTGACACACCTCCAAACTCATAAACTTGAATCCAGGATTCCTGACTGACACACCTCCAAACTCATAAACTTGAATCCAGGATTCCTGACTGACACACCTCCAAACTCATAAACTTGAATCCAGGATCCCTGACTGACACCTCCAAACTCATAAACTTGAATCCAGGATTCCTGATTGACACACCTCCAAACTCATAAACTTGAATCCAGGATTCCTGACTGACACACCTCCAAACTCATATATAATGTAAATCCTCATATTATTGGAACCTACCTGCATTAATTTTATTGTCATTCACTCCCAGAATGACCATAGGAACGTCTACACTGGGCGCGGTCACTATGACCCGTTTGACGCTATCGCTTGCCAAGTGACCCTGAAAATGTTTTCAATTTAATTATATAAGTTCATCAGATACACTTGAGCAATACCTACAATACAATAATATAATACATTTATCAGTCTCGTGTGTAGCTCGATAGCACATCAATAGTAACGAACGTGTGAAGTACGATTTCAACTTTTATGGCACATACAACTAATATTTTACATACAACATTGTTGAAAGTACTCTCGTCCGAGAGTGACTGAGATATGAATATGTTGATGACAAAGTAAAAATTAAAGCAATCTTATACAAGGTGTGAACCGAAACAGGCACCACCCTTACACCTGTATCGTACACCCTGTAGATACCTAAATTATTTCAATGGAAATTTTGAAATTGGTGCAGCATTCAAATACTACATAGATTGATTCCAGTAGAACTAAATATATTAGATTTTTTGTCCTTATAGTATTAGATTAATTAATTTTCTTCTAGTTTCGAACTACATATTATTAAAAGGTTTTACTATTTATAGTACCGATGCTTTTTCCAGACTAGTAAACATTCCAGATGCCTCGACCACGTATTGCACGCCGGCTGAATGCCACGGTATGCTCGGCGGACATTTTTGGTGGAACACTTTGATCTGATTACCTGAAAAAGTACTCGTACCTACAGTCTAACACAGAGAAAAGTGTACAAGAGAATTTTAAGGTTGAGATTTTCTCAAAAACTACTGTAGATAAATAAAAGTTAAAACTGTGAACTGTAAAAGAATTATTAAAATCCGTCCAGTAGTTAGAATATTTCAAAATTAATGAGGCCCCCATCTTTGCCTTCGACTGTACTATTTGATCAAACTTTTGTTACCCGCCTGCCAAGATGAGGTAATGGTTTTTCAGTTTACATATGTCGGCGTGGAACGCCCCCCCCACCAGATGGAGGGATGACCTTCGCAATGTGGCCTACGTCCAGCAGTGGACTGATACCGGTTGATGATGATGTATGTCGGTTCCTTTGGAACCTCTTGTACCTAGTCTAAGCGGCTTGATAGATGTTTATGTGTGAGAGACAAAGTTTAGTATCGTTAGATTAGATTCTTCTTTATTACGTTTCGGGTCAACTTAGCTGTCGGGAACATCTGTAAAAGGTTCACTCTGTATTTTACCCACCATCAATTTTAATATCATTCCCGTTATGTGTAACATTGCCTCTGAATTTGCCGTGAGTGGAGTCGAACTTGACCAAATAGCAGATGTACTCGACGTCGACGGCCGGGTCATTGATAGCCGATATCTGCCGACACAGGGGACTGGTAAACAAGATAGCGGACGATTTAACGACTGTAATATTAGATGATAATGAAAAAAAATTACGAAATCATTGATAATGTTAAACCACTGTTCATAGTTCACGGCAGTTGAATTAGCAGTTACGTAAGGTAATTTGTTAGTAGGTAAGCTAATATAAATATTTTCTACCTACTCCTAATCTGTGAAGTGGGCCACCTACTACGGGTTGCGCTAAGGAGGGTTACCAAAATGTGTGGCGTTTTCACGGGTTAGGTCAGTCGACTATCGTGCTATCTTTTGGAGCAAGTGACTTTCCCTAATCTCAAACTTGCACCTATGTTTCAATTTTCAGCCAACAAACTTACCTCTAAGTCAGAATTCTGAAGACATGTTCTAAATACAACTCTACCTACACGTCCAAAACCATTAATTCCGACTTTTATTACCATATCTGCAACAATTTTTAAAATTTTGGTTTCTTGAACGAGACCTTGAAAATGTCATTTTGAAACACGGCGCGTTTCTCCTCGTTAGAGTATATATTTTCTTTGGTTTCTCCTCTACAATGTCAAATCGAGTAAACAAAACCAATTTTATCTTTGGGAAACCAAGAAGGTTAATCAAAGGTTCTTGATGCAAACGAAACCAATAAACCATGATATTCTTGTAGTATTTTGACGTAGAATCTAGACTCTCCTTCTATGTATTTTTATTATGGGTAAGACGTAGGGGTAAGATGTAAGATTTGCATTTGCATTTGTTTGTGATTCAAATTAGAAATGAAAAACCGATAATAATAGATAAATAATTTAGTCACTGCAATCACTAGTAACCATAGATTATAGACATATGCAGACAAAGATCAACAAAAGTAGATGTGGTGATAGGTAAATATCAAATTTTAATATTATTACGTTGTATTCAGTATTAAATGCATTCTCATAATAAAGTACCACAAATCTTAATTTCAATAATCTCTAAATACCTGTTTATTGTTTTGTCTCGGAATATTTTATTTAATGTTTTGTGTTATGTATTATTTTATGGGTGTTTTATTTGCCTGAAATAAAGAATTATTATTAATACAATACGAATGTTGACCCAAGTAAAAGTTTCCGTACAAGTATTGTTACCTCAGTGAGACAACGATAATATATAATGTAAACGAGTGTCTCGTCTTCTTATTAACGATCTTTTGCCCATCGATCTTTGCGAAAACTGCTCCCCATCCTATTTGTCCTTCAGCTGACATTTCCGAACTCCATCTTGTTGGGAGTGTACGTCTGGAGTATTATTTAGCTATTAAACACAAATAACTTCATTCCGGTGAGTGTTTAAACTAATTAACATCATAATACTTTAAAGTAGTCATTGTTTTAATCAATTTTGCGTCATGATTTAAAAGTAATTGCAAGTCTTTGCGTAATACTTGCGTATAATAATCAGTGTGTCACCCTGAAAGAAATATTTCTGTTTTTATGGTGTTTTTGGTATTTATTTCTATTTAAAACTCTGTTAAATAAAGCACTAGATATATTTACTTATCTTTTGTTACCGAAATATTACGTATTTTTGGGTTTATCGAACTGCTTTATCAAGTGACCTCTACGTGACCTCCACGCGCCGGTATAGTTAATTCCCGGTTTTAATCTATTCTTGATCTTTTAAATAGGTGTCTTTAGTATCAATGCAAAATTAACAGTTTGCATATCATATTGGTCAATCGTTAAATCGTTTATTTTAAGTAATAACTACTTCAACTTGAATATGTAAATTATGTGTGGGTAAAAGCTTAATAGAAAATTAAGTCGACAAGAAAATATTACCTAGGTATTCAGTAATTTTTATAAACATTGGGCATGTGCAATGTGCATACCTAACTACAATAAAACAGAACCGTCATCATTTTGGACCGTTTAGTTAGAACCATCATCATTTTGGCTAAACAGTGCAGTAGATTGAATTATTACTAAGTTTTGTTTAATTCTCTAATAGTAATTACTTGATAATTCTAAATAACTAATAAGAGGTAGGTAAACGCTTTAAAAAAATAATAATACAAAAGGCCTTTACACAGACTTTGCAGTGGATAGTATTATTTTTCGTTTATAAAATGGGTAGGAATACCTATGGGATATGATAATGCACAAAAAAGTAATGTCATTTCGTTAAATTATAAACCATTTATATTTTTCTAGAAAGATTTTGCTATTGCATTAGCCATAAATCTAGATTAACTTCACTTCTCTTATCCACTTTTCACACTTCATAAAAAAAGTATAAATGGAATAATTTGTATTCCGCGTTTATGAGTACCTTAATGTAGGGGTATACACATAATAAGATGAAGGTTTTTAGGAAACGATTTTTATGTACTTACCTACTAAATACAAATATTTTCAAAGTTATTTATTTATATACTTTTAGATCTTTTTGGGTTTTGTGATTGTATTATGTTATGAACTTATGACCAATATACCTATTTATAGTTTTTTATAAGCTCAGCAGGTCCAGCAATATTAAATTCATTTTAATACAATACCTTATATTATTAGTATGAAGTACATGAATATTCGTCTATATAAAATTTTGAAAACGTTGCAATATTTAAAAACAGACTTTAGTTATGTGGTTTTTAGCACGTTAATTTCTATTTTTAGCTGCCATCGACTTGAAATTAATTGGAATGTTTTCATTTTACAGCTAACATGTCGAAGATCGGTATCAACGGGTTCGGCCGCATTGGGCGTCTGGTGCTCCGTGCTTCCATCGAGAAGGGAGCTCAGGTCGTCGCCATCAACGACCCTTTTATCGGCATAGATTACATGGTCTATCTTTTCCAATATGACTCCACCCACGGCCGCTTCAAGGGAACCGTTGCTATTCAAGATGGCAACCTCGTTGTCAATGGCAACAAAATTGCTGTCTTCTCCGAGAGGGATCCCAAAGCTATCCCCTGGGGCAAGGCCGGTGCCGAATACGTCGTAGAATCCACCGGTGTCTTCACTACCATCGACAAGGCCTCTGCCCACTTGGATGGAGGTGCAAAGAAGGTCATTATCTCTGCCCCCAGCGCCGATGCTCCCATGTTCGTCGTCGGTGTCAACCTAGAGTCATACGATCCTTCTCACAAGGTCATCTCCAACGCTTCCTGCACCACCAACTGCCTCGCTCCTCTTGCTAAGGTAATTCACGACAACTTCGAGATTGTTGAAGGTTTAATGACCACCGTGCACGCGACCACTGCCACCCAGAAGACTGTGGATGGTCCATCCGGCAAACTGTGGCGTGATGGCCGCGGTGCCCAGCAGAACATTATTCCTGCCTCCACGGGCGCGGCTAAAGCTGTCGGTAAAGTCATTCCCGCTCTCAACGGAAAACTGACTGGTATGGCATTCCGTGTCCCTGTTGCCAACGTGTCCGTTGTCGACCTCACTGTCCGACTCGGCAAGCCTGCAAGCTACGATGCGATCAAGCAAAAGGTCAAGGAGGCCGCCGAAGGCCCACTTAAGGGCATTCTTGGATACACAGAAGATCAAGTTGTGTCTTCGGACTTCATTGGTGACACACACTCATCCATTTTCGATGCTGCCGCTGGTATCTCTCTCAATGACAACTTCGTCAAGCTGATCAGCTGGTACGACAATGAATATGGTTATTCCAGCCGAGTCATCGATCTCATCAAGTACATCCAGACCAAGGATTAAATGTCTTGACTTGGTTTTAGAGATATAATTATTATTTGTCGAGATTATCGACGCTTATTAAGTTTAAGTTTTAAGTATAGCTGTGTAATAAAATAATCTAAATTATTAGACTACTTTGACAGTAGTTCATTGTTACGTTCGTCAATCTTGTTATATGTAAGTAAATATGTATCATCAAACAGTAACTAAAACAACATGTAAATGAAACTAAAATAATAAAATATTACAGTAACCTTATTTTATATCTACAATCATTTCATCATTCATGGTATATTTATTACTCTGTTAGCCTGAAAGTTATTCAGCGGTTTAAGGCACGGTTCCGTTAACTCAACGCTAACAGGGCCAACCCCTTTTAACGACGTGTGAAAGCGACGAAACACTATAAAGGAAGTCAGGATAAGTTAAGTTTATGGCTAGCAGCAGCCATGTTAACAACATTAGAAAACGTTAATTTAGAAAGGGACCATGGCAAACCACGACTTTAAATCACGTTTATGGATAACAGAATGAACAAGACATTGTGTATCACTGGCGAACACTATCTTATTTTAAAAGTCTACATTCTTGCCTGACTGATTGACTCTTTTCTACTTCAAATAGATGTTAGGTTGGTTCACCTGGGTGGACCACGGGAAGAAAAACTTAAAAGGCAAAAATAAATAATAATAACTGCTAAATGGTGGCTTAAGTTGATGGTTGTTAAACCACCGATTTTGCATGGCTAAATCTAGCGTCCTTAAACCACCGTCTAATTAGTCACGTTTATCGCTATGTGCCCAACGAGTGGAGATAAACCAAAGACAATATTTTTTGTAATGGCTTTACATGCTGCTACTGATAATATCTTTTATCTTAAACGATCGATTACGATTCAAACCGGTTTTTGCTTAACACTATGGAAATATGGCCGACTGTAATCGGGCAGCTGTCAGTTGACACATTCGTTTGCTTCGTGTAGATTTTGTGATGTACAAGTTTGAAATCCGTCTATTTATCAATGAATATGGTTTACATTAATAGATAATGGTTATTAGTGTCGCCTACAGTATAATTAACCATTAAAACAGTGTATTATTCAATATAGTTGTGAATATTTGGCTAAAATGGAGGATCTCAATTTGACAGAGACCGAAATGAGATATTTCGGCGATTTGTTTTTATGTTGCGACGAAGAATCAAACGGGAAAATACCAATTTTAAAAGCCACGGAATTATTTAGATCATCTAACATACCTAATGATGTCCTCAAACAGGTAATTATGGCTTTCTGTTAGTTCGTTTAGCAAATAACAGGTTTTGTCAGTGCATGAGTGATTGTGGCCCCTAATTGTGTTACAGATCATGGATATTAGCGTGGCCCCCAACAGCTGCGCGGCCCTGAACCATATGAATAGAAAACAGTTTTATTCTGCACTCAAATTGATAGCCGCACATCAAACAAATATGTTATTGAAGCCTGAACTTTTGTCTATGCCTCTGGACCTGCCTCTGCCGAGGTTTACATGGGCACTTAATTCTGAGGCTAGTGCAGACCTAATACAATTATCTAATTCACCTAAAGAGCAGCATATATCGAAGAGAGAGAGAAATTTTGCAGGGAACATAGGTGCTTATGAACCAATGCGAGTATCGTCGAATCTTTCCGACAGTGATGCCCCACAGACCTTATCACATGACACGACGGAGGGTCTGAGCACAGACTCAGAAATGGAGTCTGAAACATTGTCACAGAGATCAGGTTCTCATGGAGTAAGTATTAAAAATTATAAAAACAAATGAGGCATCTAGTTTCAAAACCTACGAAAACGTCATTTGGTCCAAAATGACTTAAATATGCCAAATTAAAGTTATAAATTACCTACTATGGTTGACAATCATTTTGTATCAAAATTCACTAAATCACCTTAAAATCAACCTTCCAACTTTGTTTAAAATGTATCAAACCCCGCTAAAATAACTCTTAGTGTGATTCAATTCTTTTTTTCATTTGCCTGTTTATGAAAAACATGCAGTGAGTTTTGAAACTAGAGGCCTACGATTTCCAGTCTTGCAAACCTATAAAATATTTATATCATAGCTCTATTCTGAATATTTACTACAACCTTTGAAATCCGTATGTAAATAATAAAGATAAACAATGGAGCCATACATAATGTATTGCAAATCAACAGCCTATTTTATGCTTATTTACTGTTTTAATATTCTTCTATGGACACTATTTGACTACCAAATCTAAATATAAAGTTTATATTTTATTTATTCACATTTTTATTAATCACCAAAAATGTTTTTAGACAAATGTTCATTGTTTTTTTAACATTATCCCAATCCCATGGTAAAAAGTGGCCTATATTTTACTCCACACCCGTATTTAATCATATCATTGTCTAGCAAGCCATTTCAGCATGATTTTAACAAGCAACCTTACTATGTATAGAGCACAAATCATTACTCGATAAATTATTCACAAAATATTATGTATGCTGACTTTGATTAGCAATTTATTCGCTATCAATATGTTGGACAACACATTCATGTCATTTGAATATTTACTAGCATACTTGACCTTGGATCACATATCTGCACTGACCACATCACATAGTAACTTAATTACTGACTCACCTTATGTACTAATTGTTGTGTGTTGTTGGATATTCTATTTTATCACCAGATTATTTACTGGTTCATAAAAGCTTATGCAAGTCATTAAAAAATTATAAGTTTTCAAATGCTTAATTACTGTGATGTATAATAATAATGTGAGGCACAATAATAGGAGACAAATCCCGTCAATATATGCAAAAATTTATTGCTATAATTACATAACATGAAATGATTACATATTAATCTCACTCCATACAACTAAGTTCCCTATCCCCATTATTTGTTTTCTGACAAACAGATAATAATACACAGTACGGGCTAGTCATAAACAGTGTTGAGGGCAAGCTTAGCATGAGCTTGCTCTTACAAAAATCAAATTCCATAGATCTTATCCTGATGAACCATTGTGGCGGCACTTCGACCCATTCGGGATCTTTTGTGTGCTCCCCTTTACTTTCTTAGTATTATTCTCTCATCCCTAAAGATGTGACTCATTAGGCATGCAATGCAGATCATGGGAAGGAGTCTGTAATCTTCTGATTGCAGATAGGCTAACCCCAAAAGACTCATTCGCTTTCTAGCCATTGAGTCACATTCACACAATAAGTGTTTCATGGACTAATAATAAAATAAACCATAGATGTTTGACAGTTTTAACAGTGGGCCTGTCTCTGAATCTCAGTCTTAGTGCTTTGGATTTTGTACACCGTTTAAATGGATTTACCGTTGATGCGATATATGATCAAACTGTACGTAATTTTGTTTGTCAACAGAGAAGAGGGAAGACTGGCTCCCCTTGGAGTACGGCGAGTGAAAGCCCGACGCCGACAAACAGTGTGGCAGAGCGGGTGCACCCAGTGTGGGAACACAGTGCCACGGGACGCGGCGTGTGGCCGGCCAACACTGGGGAGGAGCACACAAGGTTACTAGGTGAGGCCCGTTCTATTGAAACTTTAATATAGATGTAATGTTGGCCAATACACACGAAGACAGAGTTAAGTATACAGGAAGCCTTAATAAGGTTAAGATTTTCTCAAGAACTACTTGACCGATCGTAAAAATTCTTTTACTAGTAGATAGTTTAGTGTACATACTTTGTAATTGTTAAGAATTTTCAAAAATCAATCAAGTTCTTTTTGAGAAAATATCGACCTTAAAAACTACTTTCTCTGTGTAAGTGTAAGTGTGACCATACAGAACAGTGAGATCCAAAGTTGCCACAAAGCAAAATGACAGTGATTTCTACTAGTATTGTTTAAATACCACTGGTTTGAATTCTGTGGTTCAAGAGATATAACCATGAGATTGTGTCATTACACGTTTTGAGATACAAAACGCAAGAAAAATGAAAAGGAAAACAGATAGGTATCATTGACTTTTAATCCGAGGACGATATAGGAATGATCCACCATCAAATTGTAATGACGGATTGATTTTTAAGGTTCTGTATCGTAAAAAGGAAGCCTTTAGTCTAAATAACTTAAGGTTTGGCAAAAGCTTTTAATAAGAGTGGCCATAAAATTAATATTAATAGAAAAATATGTATTTTGATGGGCGGATTTATCATCATTCACATATAGTTCTTAATGTTAAAATTATTGCTTTAATCGATTTTTTTCCATGTCAAAGTTAGAGCAATATTACAGACTGAGAGCTATAGAATTACTCGATAACTAAACGCACACGTGACGGTGAATCAGTCTCGCTCGCCGACTCCCTGATTATAGTTTTTGCGGCGTTAATTGATGCTCTTTTTGCATCTAGTTAACGATGCGATGCGACCTCTGAGCGGAATCGTGCTCTAATTTATTAATTGGTGCATGAATGGATGTAAATAAATAGCTATTTAGAAGTAATAGAATGGTATTGTTTTCTTATTTGAATTAACACATATTGGGGTTGTTCGGCTGTCTACATTTTGTCAATACCTATGTGGAAAGAAGACGAGTTATTAAAAAAAACTTCCTAAAACCCATGAGTTAGAGACACAATTAACATTTCTATGGCGATCCATACTCGATAGTGAGAGACATTCGCAAGTAATAAATAGTTACAGTATACGTAATTCAATTTCTTTGCTTACTAGAAAATTAGTAATGTCCAGATTGTTTATACATTACTAATCTTCTTCCTTTTTAAACGACTTCTAAAAGAAGGAAGCTCTCAATTCCGGTGTATGTTTTTTAACCTGAACAAGGTGTCGATCGTTACTTATACTCTACGACATAAATGGATTAACGATTGTCGAGTTGTGGGCACAGGTCAGTTTGAATTGAAATGGTAGTTGTGCGGTTTTGATGATTTATTATATTAATGATTTACTATTTTATATTAATTTTGAAGATGTAAAGCGTAGCCACAGTGCTATTGAGTACTTATATCTACGTGTTTCTTCATAAATTTTGATACACGTAGTCTTTAACATGTTATTGACGTCTTATTGTCTAAATTTCAGGTACCGAGGAGGAGTCATCAGACCGTCACTCCTCGGAGGAGGAGGGTGACCCCGATGCCGGGGACGTCTGGGCCATCAGCGAGGCACAAGCGCGGCACTACGCGGCGCAGTTCGCCCAGCTGAGGCCGGAGCGGGGGCTGCTGTCGGGCCCGACTGCTAGGTAGACTAGTTTGCTTATTTTACATAAAATTTAACATAAATAATACTCAACAAAATACAGAGAAACTATATTAGTAAAAAGGAAGCTTATTCCGCTGATGGTTTCTTTTATACAGTAAACCTATTTTCACATATTTTCAGACTGCCCATAGGCTTCTGATGGGCCTTAACGAGTGCTTTCGAACGACAGCTACTGGGGACGTGTATTGACTCGACAAATATTCGAACCTATGGCATTCGATCCCAGTAATATTGGGTCGTACGCGCGCTATGATTTTTTGTGTATTTTATCGCAGTAAAATGTGTGGATTTGACTTCTTGAATGTGCGCGTACTTCCATAGAAACCCATACGTTGCATTACTGAGACAAAATTATCGCGCGATAAAAAATTGTAGTGCGCGCAAGTACTTCGACGTTACGAATTTCGACTGTGTCAAGAAGTATTCGAGTCTGTGGCATAAGAACCCACGAATATTCGAACCAGCACTCTTCGACAGAATGATTTCGAGCTAATGGGGTTGAATAGTTAATCTTAGGTTCAGTATTAAAAATTATGCGCTAATGTATTTTGTTTGGAAGTAAAAGAACGATGAATCACGTTAAACACTGAACCAGTCTTTTTTTAACAGGTCTAAATTGTTTGTTTCAGATTATTCTTCGAAAAATCACGCTTATCCGTGCCAGATCTTAGAAAAATTTGGCTCCTCTCCGACATCACAAAGGATGGGATGCTGACACTCGAAGAGTTCAGTATAGCGATGCATCTCATAGTCCTGAGACGAAGCAATGTTCCCATACCAGACTTATTACCAGCCTGCCTGGTGCCCAAAGTAGACTCGCGCTTTTCTCAGCAAGCCATCACCACGGATCTCGTGGACCTGGGCTCCGATATGTTCAGCTCCGGAACGTCCGCAGACTTCAACTTCGCACCGAAAACAGAAAAACCGAAGAAAGAGGACCGTCCTCCGTCACTAACACCCCCAAAACCAGAGCCTCAAGTCAATAATAAGGAGTGGACAAAGTTTGTTGACTCGCCGACCTCCAGCGTGTCCAGTCCGGGACCGAAGCCGGTTAACTTCGATTTTCATAAGTCCGCCGTGGAGAGGGACCCGAAGATATTCCATCCGGTCGCGTTACGCGTGACGCCGGAAGCTAATACTCTGCCGCACGGCGAAGGAGACCTGCGCTCGAGCACGTCACCGCGGCGGGACGATTTTGCGCACGCGTTCGAACTAGCGAGTCCGAAGCGGCTGAATTCCCAACCGCCTACGGACCCGCCGCCGAATGGTAACAATCCGGAGATTAAATCCATTCAGCGACCGCAGCCGAAGAAGCCTCTCAAAAGCGCCGGGGTGCTGCCGCCTCCGCCTGCCAGGGAGTCGTCCGTTCACGCCGACGACGGCCCCCAGTCGCTTCAGTACGCGCCCAAGAAGGAGCCTCCGCCCCCGCCACCGCCCCGGCCGCTTCGCAACCACACGCGCTCCAGTTCCCTCGACTTGAATAGGTTTAAAGGTGCCCCCGCGCCGCCGCCGCAGCCCCCGCCCAGGATGTCCCCCTCGACCGCGTCGCCGCCGACACGCCGGCCGCTGTTGAATCAGCGAAGCGAAGGTGAGCCTGCTTTTCGTGCGGACGCGTTCGTGCCGCGCGAGTACGAGGGCGAGGGCTTCGGTTACAATCGGGAGGATGCTCCTAAAATGCACGGAGCGTTCGAGGTATACCGCAAGCCGTCTCGCGAGTCTTCGAGCGAAGCGGATCCTGACGTGAAATCCCTTCAGGAGCAGAATGCAGTATTGCATCGCGTGTGCCGCGCGCTATGCGCCGAGCTGGCCGATGTCCAACGCGAAAGGGAAGCGTTGCGAGTGCGTTTGGACGCACATTCCACGCCGGTCTAGTCTACTCGCTGATTCGATCATCTGACCAGAAATTACGCCGAGAAGGCCCTAGGTTGACCCTACTGCAAGTGATGTGATACGAGGAATTTCATAAGGTATGTTTAGTCTTTTGAAGTGTCTTTAGTATTTGATAGCTGTAAGGTGTATGCTGACACCTAATGACCTGAGTTTCACAGCTTTGTCTGAGATTGACCGGTGCAATATGCTAGAGCATATGTTGTAACAATGTCATATATTTGGTTGAGCTGTCTACCGTTTTATTACTCCAAGTCGTTCATTTATTTTACGTTATGTAATCTCAAAAGAAAACTAATGTCGTATTAATAATATACATATGGTTGGACGTCCCATTGTCTATATCTCCTAGAAATAACCCATGAAAAACACGAACATCTTTTGCTATACCTTTACAAAGTGATTAAATCATATTAGGTGTATATTTTTACGAAAGAACTGAATTTGTGACTAGTTAGCGTCTTAACTGGTCCATTTTACTTTTCAAAACAGCATGGCAGTGCGATGTTTCAAAGATACAGGTTCAGTACAGATGGTCTTCGCGATTTTTATGTATGAAATGAATAGTGAAAGAAAACATTATGTCTCTCCATTTTACGTTTACCTTTATGTTATAGTTAAGAGGCTATGTATGTATATGTTATGCCCAATCGCGGTTTAAAGTTAACCCGTGCTAAACACACAAAGATGTGAGTTTAGTGGTCGGGTTTAGATACTATTGTGCATTGGGATTGAGACTCATACTTATCAAATTATTTCGAAACGGAAATTACTCAACTCTGTCACAATATTTATTTTACCTTTCTAATAATAATGTATATAAAAGAACCTTACAAAATATTCCGAGACACGTGTACATTTTCAATGAGTAGGTTTTAAATAAAATTTCGGTTTAAGCGATAAGTAATATTAAAAGAATACTACATACTATTTTCGATTCCAATAGGAACATCTACAACTTCTGTAGTCATTGATATTACAATTTTGGCCAAAATAAGCGTCAATTTACAAAAATGATTTAGATTTTTTTACATATTTGATTTCTATGAAAAAGCTACCTCAAAATTTTAATAATATCAACCTTGTAGAGATGTTTAGAAAATATTTGTTGTGTTGTATTGAATGGTTGTGCTAACGAAATAATTTTAAACTTCCAAATTACAGCTGTTTAGGCTGATGGAGCCATCACTGACGTCACAAAAATAATTATCGTAACACGTATGGAAACCTGATCGATATTGAACTGTAAATTAAGAGCATGACGTCTAGTTTTCGCAAAAAAATTATGACTATAATTAAGAAGCTTGGAATCGATGAAAATTCGACGACCTGTGGGATAATTTACATTTGTACAGAAACTCACTTTCATCTGCTGATGATATTTCAGCCTTCGTTTCAGAAAAACATACGATGCTCTGCAATTTAATATGTTTTGTTCTTTTTTTTTATGTTTATTACCTTATGGTAAAAGTAGAACTATTATTTATTTGGAAAAATCTAAAAATTACATGTAACATTAAAAACTAAATGATTTGTTCTTAAGAGCGTTCCATGAGCCAACTAGCGCCGCCAATCTTAAAAAAATCATATCTTCCAATATAATCAATTTTATTAAAAAAGCTACGTTCACATTGTTTATTGCTATAAATATTATTTTTTAAATGCTTATTTGTAACGTGATTCAATGTAGGTAAGTTGTAGTTCACAAATGTGCCAGAAACGGCCGTTTTTCGCAATTATGTGAACTACAACTTACCTACATTTCATCACGTTACAAATAAGCATTTAAAAAATAATATTTATAGCAATAAACAATGTGAACGTAGCTTTTTTAATAAAATTGATTATATTGGAAGATATGATTTTTTTAAGATTGGCGGCGCTAGTTGGCTCATGGAACGCTCTTAATTTACAATAACGAATTTACCTACCAATATTGTTTTATTGGTGTTACTGATGGTTTATTCCACTTTGTTCACCTGGGTGAATAAAGTTGATTTCTCAGTGTCCTCATATCACCTTGGAATCATTTCACCCAGGGGTGACCGCGACTTCCATCGATATCGTAATCGCTTTCTATTTGACACATGGACGCTATACATTGCTGCTAAGTTTTTGCAAGTTTTAACAAACGACAATGAAACGCAGCAATGTATATCATTCAAGTGTCAAAATGAAAACGATTGAAGTCGCGGTTACCCCCCAGGTGAATTCATTCGATAGCAAGAAAACTTTAAATGTATTTTCTTTTATGTTTAGTAAACGATAAATTAAAAAACAACTTGGTAAATAAATAACCAATATTAATCAGGTTCCATATGTTACGAAAGTTTTTTTTCAACGTTTTCAACGAACTTAATGTTTTTTGCGTTTTTGTCCTCCCAAAAATCTAGAAACAGAATTTAAATTATTTCCGTTTTAATAATATACCTACAATGCCCTACATTTACTTTTTATAATCACAAATCCGTACAATTTATATATGATTTACAAATGAATTGAATGATTGAGTAACACAAGAGTTGCTTGCATTGCATTCCTTGTTGTATGTATCTAATTTGCTTTGTTTGGCATAATTTTGTAAAAAATATTGATAAAAAATCAAACAAATTATTGTTAAATGTGATTGATGTATAAATAATAAAAATGTAATGCATAGTGTATAGCGAACTTAGATTAAAAATACTATAGATGCAAGGTCGCTGGAAGTTGCACTAACAAAATATCAGATAGATACCTAGAACATAATATCAAATCGTTCTCGATTGTGAACCTGACGTAGCTAGCCTGACGCAGACTACGGTATTTTTGGGCTGCTACAGTAACACCGCAGCATATCACTGTGAACGCTTACCTGGGTCACTTGTTCATATATACTGGTGTAAGGTCTTATTATATAAGAAATACACAAATAAATGAATAAATGCAGATTGCGGCACACGTCTACTTTAGTTTAAAATTAATGCTTCATGGGGTTTGCTGGAAGAGGTCTCTCATAGAGATAAAGTATGCCCTCTACCTATAATGTATATATTTTCTTTTTAAAGTTTTAATAATGTATCAGGGTGTACAATAAAGTGTTAATTTCGTCACACGCGGAGTCCCGCCAAGTGAATGCTGAAAATCTGTTTAATGAGTCCACAGTGAGACTATCCCATAGACTACACTAGGTTTTTAGTGCAATGTGTGTTGATCCGATCTAGCATACTGACCTAGCATCTATAGTATTTTAAATCTAAACTAGCGAATGTAAAAATTTCAACTCAAGCGAAAGACAAATGTACGTACATTTGAGATGTGTGAAATAAGGATGATATTTGATAGTGGTAGCATTTCTGCCCCCCTATTCTGTTAACTGATAAATAAAAATATATACTTCTCTCTAGGACTGACATTTTCGATTCACTTTGACAAGGTTATTTCCCATTCTCCCTTTCCCAGTCTCTCTCCCTGCCTGTATGCGGCATATACAGACGACATTCCCACCCTGAAGGGTCACCTGGAAGAGTGGGAACAGGACGTCGAGCTGGCCTTATTTGCGGACGATAGCGCATACTTCGCTTCGTCGCGGCGGGCCGATATCGCTGCTCGTAAGATGCAGCGACTACTCGACCTGTTGCCTGGATGGCTCGATAAATGGAAAGTGGCCGTCAACGTGGGGAAGACGGCCGCACTGCTTACCGGACGCCAGCGCAAACTCCCTCCCCAACTCAAATTGCGAGGGCAGGATATACATTGGGAATCGTCGGTGAAGTACCTGGGATGCCACATAGACCGGTCGCTTAGCATGGTACCGATGGTCGAAGGCCTGGTAAAACAGGCCAAGACCGCCCGTGCCATGTTGCGACCGGTGCTATGCTCACGGCTACCATTACGTGCTAAACTGAGGATTTATAAGATGTATATCCGCTCTCGCCTTACTTATGCTGCACCAGCTTGGTACTCGCTTTGCTCCACGAGGCAGAGGGCCAAGCTGCAGGCGCAGCAAAATATTGCCCTTCGTATCTGTACCGGAGCGGGTCGGTACGTTCGTAACGACGTCATTGCTCGCGACGTGCGGGTTGAGTCGATCGAAGCGTTCGTGCTGAGGTTGACGCGATCACTATTTGACCGCGCCGACAACAGCAGGCACGCTCATCTCCGCAACCTCGCACCCCTGCATGCGCGCCCTCCGGAAGGCCACCGCCTCCAGAGGGAGTTGCTGCGCTCCCCGTCGCCTTAAGCGGCGGGTTTGAGCTGTGCACCAAACGGCCGTACCGACCCGCCCAACTCCCATATCCCGCATACCAAGCGGGACCAATCTCACCGTCGGATCATTATCCGGCGAGCTCATGCTCGGGTAGAGAGGGTATACCTCAAGGCCCGCACTTCTCCCCCGAAGTTAGGGGTGAAAAGACCCGATGTCGTTGTCCCATTCTGATATTATAAGTAGATGGTAATCATAACGTAATACATTTTTCATAAGGCCGGCGCCAGACATGTGAGCGTCTTTGCAAACATTTACTTACCATTGACAGCTTTGTACAGAATCTATAACTACGACGTCTTAAAAAGCCGTCAATGAACATCGTCTGTGACAAAGACTTCGAACATGTCTGGCTCCGGGGTAACGATTGCTTGGTTCCTGTGCAAAAATTGTAATGTTTATAAAGAAACCCGGCAATGGTTAACATAATGAACTTTATTCCCATTGCCATGTGGCATCAGTTACACAATAGGTGGCAGTGCTTCCACTATAGGTAAGTAGGTAATGTTAGGTACAGGTTGGGACAAAATACCTGTATTAAGGGCAATCGAGAACTGTCGTTCCATACAAGCTGTTATCGCAACTCGATACATAGTATTTCTTATTCAAGAAAATTTTCATAGCTATTTTTCTATATAAAATAAGTATAATTTGTATAAAGTTAATTTTTTTCTCTGTCTTCCTCAATACATGTATTTCGTTGAACCCTGTATGGTATTGTAAATCCTATCAACGCCGCCAGACTCATGATATTGATATAAAAAAAATTAATTTACAAAAAAATTAAACATCGATAGGGTAAAGAAAAACGTGTGAAAAACAACTGTATTATATAAGAATTATTGTAAAAGTATTTATCTTTTATTTTAGCCGTGTTTCAAGAATGTTTCCCGTTTTCTGTGTCGTCGCATTGTAAATACTTTTGGTTTAATCCTGACGCGTTTTTTGGGCGGAGAGGTGCCGCTACAAATAAGTTGTTAACGCAACCCACGGAGCCTATTGGTGATCAAAAGTTAGTTTAAATTAAGAACTACAAAAAATATTGATCTAAATGGTTCCAATGTAAAGAAAATTTCAAAACTCCGTCATTTTCGTATGCCGCGAGACTTTTTTTATTCTTCATTTACAACATATATATATATATATATTATATTTTCCGATCTCTTATACCGATAAGTGTTGCATGAGACGCGATAATAACTTTTTTGACAGGAGGCCTCTCCAACAGCCTTAATATATCAGCCAAGCTTGATAATTAACTCCTCTGATCTACATTTCGGTCCAATTTTGTACTACCTACTAATATTCCACACTTATATTTACCTATTTATGTTTCATAAAAGATGCAGTAATGCTTACTATTGTAGTAAATTATGTACAATAAATTTATATCAAAATGTATTCGGATTTGTTTTCAAACGTTTGACCAGAAATGGTATCTCGTAATCGGCTACAATATCATTATCGAAAAATCGATATTGGATAAATATGGACACGCGAGCCGCGTGTAAGTCGGTACCCGCGTGATAACACGCGATAACGACGCTGCGGGAGGACACTCGCTCCTTAACGAGGTCTGACGCGGCGAGCTGCACTCAGCTCCTCATCAATTTCTCTCCCTTTCCCTCCACGACTATTCCGCATACCTGCGGCCGGTGGACCTTTTTTTTGTCCCGACCCGCGTCCCCCGCGAGCGAGCCTCTGCCCCCGCGCTCACACCGCCTCGAGCCGCGTCGCACGACGTACGTTCCGCGCTCCGCAGCGCCCGCGCATAAACATCGACTAAAATGAGAACTCTGTGACTCGATATCGTACCACCATGAAGTGCCTCGCCGCGATCGTCTCCGCCGTGGCCCTCGTGAGCGCGGCCGCCGCCGAGGCGTCCGTGCGCACCTGCGAACCCATCAAAGTGGCCATGTGCAAGAACATCGGCTACAACCAGACGGGAATGCCGAACCTGGCTCGGCACACGCTGCAGGCCGACGCCGACGTGACCCTGCAGACGTACAGCCCCCTCGTGCAGTACGGCTGCTCCTCCCAGTTGCATTTGTTTTTGTGTGCGGTCTACGTGCCGATGTGTACGGACAAAGTGGCGCTGCCGATCGGACCCTGTCGGGGGCTGTGCGAGAGTGTGTACGCGCGATGTTACCCCGTGCTCAGTGGCTTCGGCTTCACGTGGCCGGCGGAGCTGGACTGCTCGCTGTTCCCGGCCGAGAACAACCACGAGCACATGTGCATGGAGGGTCCCGGCGAGCGGGCGCCGCCGGCGGGCACGGTGCCCCTGGACGCGACGGGCGGCGGACGCGGCGCGTGCCGGCGGCTCGTGCAGCCCAACAGCTGGGTGTGGGTGCGCGGCTCCGGCCGCTGCGCGCAGTTCTGCGACGCTGAAGTGTTGTGGGAGGCGGGCGAGCGCCGGGCGGCCGAAGTGTGGCTCGCGACGTGGGCTGCGCTGAGCTTCGCGTGCACCTTGGCAGCTGTCGGCGCCCAGCTAGCCTGCGGGGACAGAGGCGGCGCCGGGGAGCGGGCCCTGGTCCTGGTGGCCCTGTGCCGGTGCGCCGCGGCCGCCGGGTGGGGCGTCAGAGCCGCAGCTGGGAGAACTGCAGCAGGCTGCGCCAAGGACTCCACATCCCCAACGCGGATGTTGCTCGCCCACGATGGACTGGCCAACCCCAACTGCGCCGTCGTCTTCCTCCTGCTATATTACTTCGGATTGGCCGCTTCTGTTTGGTGAGTAGACTTCTGATATTATTTATCTAGCATCAAGATCTTATCCAGACGGCCTATTTGGGTGCTCATCAATACGGATTACAGAGATAACTTTGAATATTGCGTACCTATACATCAGCTCATATTGGTAACATAAATATCTCAAGATAGGCATCTATCTACATCTACCGAATTCGTATTTTGTTATTTATTCACCCATCAACAACCTATCTGCATAGTTTTGAATTATAAATTCTAAGAAAATTACCCGAACCTTTGAAATTATACAAACAAAACGGTTGTCCGTCCTACGCTGCAAAAAGTTTATTTTGCAACAATCGACGACGGTCATAAATAATACTATCCTAAAGCCGTCTTACTGGTACCTGCGCTTTTTGTCATACTCCCAAACCTTAACTTTGTCGCCGATAAATTATGTTTCGTCACCTGCTGTATAAAGGATGCTTTCTAATTTGCCCGTCGACTATACAATACACTTCCACATGCACAATGACACTTTTTGACAATGAAACTTAACCAAGAGCACCGTCGACATCAAAAGTAACACTGTTTACTTTATGTCAACCTTATTACCTGCACCATAAGAGTTGAAATAGCAGGTGTTACTCCTGTGTTGACCATATCTCGGTAACAAGACCGTGGAGTCTGTACAAACTACATACTTACATATAAATAAATTGTTATGCACCACAGAACTACGGATGAAACTCGAGACAGCACAGATATTGTTTTACCAAACTCCAAATTGCTTAGTCAACCCATAATCAGAGTGAGATCATTGTTCTAACTCGACCGGAGAGCTCTTAAACAATACAAAAGATGATTTGAAAGTGAATAGAATAACTTACCTACTGGAATGCCTTTAGTTAGCCTAGCGGTAGCAAACGACAGTCTTTTGTTTGCTCGGCAATAAGTCATGCTTTGAAACCGTTTGAAACAAACGAAATATAATGTACATAGGTACCTAATTATAGGTACGTAGGTAGGACCTAGGACCTCATTGAAGGCAATGCTATTTGGAAAACGATCTAAAATCGATGGAACCGACCGAGAGCTATCGCCCCATAGAAGTTAATTATCGCAGCACATGTTTTGAAACCAGATCGATATTGGTAAACAAACAGCAAGGAGTTATATATTCGTCTGTGTTTTTTGGAACTTTTGTGAACCTTTGTGATTTGTAGTAATACGAGTATCGAGTGCTACTCGCGCTTATCACAGTTTGCAACGTGATTTTTTTGACAGATGGCCTCACCAACAACTTTCTGAAAAGCCACTTTTAATATAGAATTCCTCCTTTACGATCTATGTTTATGACTCACTGTAAAAGTAATAATAAATCAATTTCCAGTGCTTTCAAAGACATGCGTTCATTATTTTGATATCGCTCGTTGCTAGAAAAGCTTAGTTCATCGTCTAAAATTATTGCCTATGCGTCATTTGTAAGATGCATTCACAGACCACAAAACCCACAATTTTAGCGTTCGACCAATCGTACGATGGCATTGCCAAAAGGTTGAAATTGCGGCGATATATTGCGATCGATAGTTGTAATTGCAACTTTAGTGTGGATTCACAATGACAGCCAAAATCTGCGTTTTCACGCCTCAATTTTCAGCCAGCCAATCAATGGGTGGCATTGCCACCGTATCACGCCAATATTGTGGCAATTTAAGCGTTTTTGAGATTCTGAATCCATCCTTATTGAAATGTGTTTTGTTGAAAATAGACACACGCCACTCATAAAAATGTTCCTTCCGCAATATGCATTTGAAAATTCCAGCATCACGAAATTAGAGAATAAATCAAACGTGTTCTCCGAACAAGTATTTCTTAAAAGGAGAACTAGATAGAAGGCCATAAAGTAAAACGAATTGGGAAAATAAAATAAACGATGCCCATAAATCACAGACGACGCTCGAAAGCGGCTGGAGACATGGATGTGGGATGCGATGCGTCTACAAGCGCAGCCATTCAGGCAGGATACAATAACGACTGAACACTTCCCAATAACTACGTTTCCTATGTCGTGGTGTTTAAGATATATGGGATTATTTCCCATATTATATTAATTAGCAATTAGGTACGCTTAAGATGGCTAGATAAGCTGTTTTGGTGACTTGTTTTCTTTTCACCATGGCTTTCGCATTGGGATCATATAACGTGAGACGTTTTTTTAATAATTTAAGTGACTCGCGATTTTATGAAACTGATTGTAGGTAATATCAGTTCCATCATTGAACTAGTTGCACCACGATTCGTAAGACTTCTGAGGCTGCCTTAGAGATGTACTTAAGTAAATAAGTTAGACGCGCTAAACAGTCTGACGGTGGCAGCCACAAAACAAAAGAAATACCTAAGCCAATCCGACACAAGCATTTGACAGAATTCCTGGCATTCTTTACAATCGGATTGGCTACCGCAGTCTAGCTGTTGGCAATGTTAATTTAGAAAGCAATGCCTAAGCCAAAATCGGTCCCAGCGTCTATACTTTTCCTAAATGTACCGGCTTACCAAGTGTATTAGCATAAATTATAAGCGTTCCCAGCAGGAAGATGGTCATTAATTTTGTCACAAGGCAAGAACGCACTAATGCCAGTTTTTACTGAGTTAGAAATGAGGGATCGGTCGCGTTTCGTGCGTCGGTGTTTTTGAGTAAACAACAAAGTTGGTCGCGTTTCGTGCGTTTTATGAAATCAATAAAAAACTACCTCCACTGTTGGTCGCGGTTCGTGCGTTTAATAGTTTGGTGATCTTACTACCGAAGTTTGCAGGTATTACCATAGAGTTATAAAAACCGTTAAATTGTCAAAGGTTTAAGAGAGTTCTGTCGCGACGAGACGCCGCTAGTAGCGTTGCTAGTAGCAGAGTTTTCTGTTTCGCTCGCTCTTACGTGTCCTTTGAAGAGGCTTGGTGATGCACGTAACAGTAACAGATGTGTATATCGATAGGAGAACTCTTACATAAATAAAAGAATCCAATTTTTTTGTTTGTTTAAAATACAGGTAAAAAAACGCTCAGCAATCACAAAATACAGATTTTAACTTTTTATTTATTCCCTTCTTGATATTTTGGTATAGGAAAATCAACGTATCAGGTAAGTTACCAAAAGTTTAAAAAATATAATTTAGTGTTTAAAATATAAATAATCAACAATACAAAACAGTAAATTATGATAATCACAGTTATTTTTCTTAAGTTTAAACTTAGCAGTTATGTAAATAGGGCAGACAACACATTTAAAAAAAAAACCGTCTTACTATTTCTATTGTTTTTCCTTTAAACTTAAAATACATTCAATCAACTATATATAACGGTAAATCATGGTAAACACAGATAGCTTTTTAATCTTAACTAATGTAAACAATGGTAGATTTAAATGGCAGTACTTTTTCAGAAATCAGTCTTGTAGTTTCTATCTATTTTCCTCCATAAAACTTAAATACTAAGCATAACAGTAAATCATCGTAAACACAGCTAGTTTCTTAATCTCAACTAGTGTAAATAGCTGTAGATTTAAATCAGGGTTTATTTTTCAGAATTCAGTTTCACAGCTTCTATCCCCCCCCCCCCCCCCCCCCCCCCCCGAACTTAGGATTAATTCGAGACATGAAAGTTACTTTACGACTAATTCGAGACAGTCCTCAACACTTATGATATTATCCACCAATAAACTTGTCACCATTATTATATGATTATCACGGTCTATGACGCCTTGTATCGATTTTTGTTAGTATGCCTTTGTTGAATTTTTATATACATATCTTTCAATTCGTCATTCAATATATTTAATGTATAAATGAAAAAAATGCATTTCTTTTAAATATTCATGAAAGAACTAAAATCGGTTCGAAAATAAATTAGCAGGTTGTTTAAGTTTGACTACTAGTAACTTTCAACTAATTCGTATTAAATCTCACTGATTATAATATAAGACAGAAAAAAATTCAACACTGCACCGTTTATCATTAAATAATATTTTTAAAACAATAAATAAAATAGTCAAGTACACTATTAGTAATTTCTTATTTATTCATGAATTTTCTTATCGATACACACCCCTTTTACTATTACGTGCATCACTATGCCTCTTCAAAGGACACGTAAGTGCGAGCGAGACAGAAAATTTGCGATAGAACTCTACCAAAGTACCCGCTGCGATCCTAAGCAATCATTAAAATCTTTAAACGTTTGACAGTTTCGCGGGTTCATAACTCTATGGTTACATTCGCTAAAGTAGGTAGTAAGACGACCACAGCAAATATTAAATTAGGTAGAACGCACGAACCGCGACCAACAGTGGAGGTAGTTTTTTATTGTTTTCATGAAACGCACGAAACGCGACCAACTAGGTTGTTTACTCAAAAACACCGACGCACGAACCGCGACTATTCCGAAATGAGAAACGATCTCGTACAAAAACATACTCGTATGCTCGTATTTAGAGCCATGTAGAGCAGCTGTTTAACTTCACGTGAATGTAACTAAATACGTGTTGTTGAAAAAAATCTCTGTGGCGGAGTGCGGTCGGGCCTGAAATGGTCGTAGTTTTTGACTCTTATGTAACAGGAATAAGACTTGCATTTACTGAAGAGTTATTCAATCAGGCTTAAAGTGGATGGAATACTAAAGGCACTTGTGCAAGGTACACTAAAAATAGGCTTACATATCTCAAAATACTTACCTACTATTTATTTTAGCGTATTAAAAAACCTGGCGCCACTGCATTGTAACTTTATGTAAATTAAATAGGCGCCAAAGGCCTTTTTATATTCAAAATACTTACATTCTTACTTGTTTATCGAAAATTATGTAAAGTACCAAATCGTCGCAATTATCATTTGCAAATGAATTGCATTTAATTTGTCGCTTTGATCATGAACCTACTAAAAAGTTCTGATAAAGTTTTTGTTCAGCTTTTTGTTATTTTGAATGTAGTTGAGTATTCTCTTTTACCACTGCATGCACTGTAGAATTAATCAAATCTTACAAATCGTGTTTGAATATTAGGTTAAATTTAGAATATTACAATAGGTAAGGTACCTTTTTTTACCCAGGTAAAACATGCAATCATGTACCACCGCGCCCGGGGGAGCGTGTTGACTGTCGACTTGTATAAAAATATCCGACATAACCATACGTGAGGATTAGTACTACAGGGCAAATAGTCCACCTGTTCCCAGGTTCTAAATCGAACCAAATAAATAAAAAAGTTTACATGGGTAGGTAGTCCGATGGATCGAACCACTTACAGTTGTTTAATAAATACGAAATAAAGAATCTATACTAGTATATTGAATCTTTGATTGTGTCTGCAATGATTGCAGACACAATCACACGTGAAGTGAAGTCATAAACCCTATCAAACCCAGTTACCATTACCATATAAGTCAATAAAGTACCCCTGTATTACTCAACGACCCCTTGATGTATTGTTGACTGTAGTACATCCCTCTCATAATGAACACAATAGGGTCTTAATAACATAATCAGATGATAAATTAAATGAAGCAAAAGAGTGGACAAATATTCCCGCTATCTCAAAAATGCATTCCGTTCCACGCATGGCGAAGGCGCTAAAAAGTCATTTTTTAATTAAATCAACGCGTTTGTGAAAGTGAAGACCATTCTCTGGATTGTTTGCTAATTAGGACCACTCAATTGAATTATAAATTATTTATTAAACAAACACATATGGATTCCTGTAGAGGTCCTAGCTGTCGAATAATGGAGTCGGAGAAAAGTTTAAAAGAAAATAAATAAGTACACACTTACTATTTTACCCGACTGCGCAAGAAGGAGGGTTATGTTTTTTATGTTATAAAACTAAATTCAGACATAAACGGATGGACGGACGGATTGGTTAAAATATATTTATATACTTATGTAGGTACTTATTTATTGGTTATTTAAAAATAACTCAACAAAGTAAAACCTGTAATAAAATTAAATGTAGAAGTAAGAAAACATCGCAAGTAAATAAGAAAACAACTAAGTACTAAGTTTACCGCACAAACATGGCTCAAATCTCCGTTGAGAACTAAGTATTGCTTTACTGTCGTACTCGTATGTGCTTCACTTGTCAATACAATATAAAATAATCGGCTAAGTACATATGTCAGTCAACTGTTAAGTACCACTACCCGGTCTACACGTTGTAATTACGGGCAGACCCTTCGTTCGTTCCAGGGTTGCCAGATTGGATTTTTCAAATTTCCCCAGATTGATAATTTTTTTTCCCCAAAATGATACGTTTTGCCAAAAAATTCCCCAAATTTGTTTGAGAAATAAATTATTTAATATTTTTGACTTTTGAAGGTTTTTTCACCGTTGAAAGACTCGTGTATAATTTATTTAGTTATATTAATGGCCTCGACAGTTGGTCATTTGCCAATGTCATGTTACCTAGTAATTCTTTGTAATTTTTCATACACAATTTTGTGGTGTAATTAATTGTACGACAATTTTTTTACATAATTTAAGTTCAATAAGTATGTCTTTTTTCTACCTCCAGACGAGTCGTCGAAGCGTCTTCAACCCTGGACAAAGCAGCTCCACAGTCACGTTCACTCTTGAGCTCAATAATGGTACTGAATAGGACTCTTGAATCTAGCTCGAAACGCAATTATTGCATATATTTATATATATTTTTATTATTTATAAACTCACGCCTGATTCCCGTAAGGGTAGGCAGAGACGATGGACTTCCATCTGCTGCGACCCTGGCACACGCCCTCGCGTCCTCCACATTCATAAATCTCTTTATGCATGCTTGTCGGGTTGTAGTAGACCGCACTTGGCTCTTTTTCAAGACATCGCCAATTTGATCGACGTACGTTCTCCAATCAATTGCATATAATTATTCAAAAATCCCAACTTAACTTGTGACATTTCAACACAAAACTATATACAATACAATCAAAATTATCGAATAATTTTGCAACCGTATAACGATCCCGCCTTTTTAAAAGTCCAGAGATATAAATAAGTAGGTATTATACAAAACATATTCAGAATTTCAGCGTGTTCTTCGGTGGAGTATGCTGAGTGCTGTAGACGCTTTCTGAGCCGAATTTTTATATAATTTTAACAGTAGGCTGAAAGTTTGAGCATCCACTACGGGCTGCTAAGTCATATCTCACCCTTAAATAGTGATGTAAATATTCGGGTAGGCAAATATATTGAGCCATGTCAGCCATGATCATATAGAATATTCGCCCCCAAAATTCCCCACCCTGAAATTATTTTCCCCAAACTTTTCCCCAGCAATGTCATTTCCCCAAAATTTCCCCAACAGCCAAATTTTCCCCCAAAATTGCGAGAAAACCCCCCAATCTGGTAACCCTGGTTCGTTCTATGTGAAATGCGAATACCGTACTTGACATTTTGACAGATGGGGTAATTATATTGAGAAATTAATAGGTCCTTACTGCATAATACTTTGTCTTGTAAGGACCTACGAGAATGCAGAAGCACGCATTATGCTTGACATAATGAATGAATAGTTTGCACTAGAACTCTTCACTTGCAATTAATAAAATAATAGAGAGAAACTATAGTTTTGGCATTAGTATTTTATTTAAAGCACATAGTGGATGCGGTGAATGCCATTAAAAATCCTTAATCCACCGCCAAATATCAGCCCAATGAATGAATGTTTCACGAACAAATACTAGTATCATACTACGAATGTTAGTATCATCGAGCTATTATAAGTAGCATACTTGCCGCGAAAGTTTTAAAAATATTTCGACAAAAAAGCCCGCCGTTTTGTTGCTGTCACGTCACTCGCGGTTTTTTTATTTTTTTGAGCAGCATAGAGCCAGCCAGCTTGCTTGATTTCTATTGAAATTCATAGCTAAAATTCCACAATTTTAGCGATGAATTCAATCCTTGTTCAATCAATCAGAGTATTGTCAAAGTTTCACACTGAAATCTCAAAACTGTTGATAAAATTATGTCTGTTTTGTTTTTGTTGGTGAATGCAGTTAAAGTTATAAGTAGATTGAAAAGGTGGTTTTCTACACGAGGGGGAACTGCTAGTATTTGAATAAAAACTGACCACTCGTTTATATTTTTGGCTCAGTCTGCGCATTTTATGGCATGGTGATTAAACTTTTAATCACCTGTCTTACGGCCGGTCCTTTATTAAATTTATCAGCGCTCTTTTCGAACAACACCCAATTAATTTCGTCAAAAATATACACAAACCACACATACAAAAAGATGAGGAAATCCACCTACATCGTACGAGTAGCTTGTAAATCTGAGTTTTATGGTACACATCAGAGACTTCTTAGAAAGCCAGAATATTGTTACAAAACCGACTCGTTATGATAATTTGGGTTAGATTTATGTGATGTCGGATCTCTTTGATTTTATATCTGTATATCTTTGACTATTTGGAGGCCCCGGCTAGATTATTATAACTGATATCTAGTATTAATGCGGCATGTTTATCTGCTAATCGATAATCCGCGATTCAGTAACCCGAGTCGACATGTCATCCATCAAGTTTCGAAAATTGACGGTTCTAATCTTTGCTGTATCCTCAAATACGCAGTACTGTTACTAGAATCTTATCAAGGTATGTGCCTACTTAATTTATAGCTTCTGTGCACAAATAATATCATTATGTCCGCCTATAGGTAAGCAACTTAATGTGAGAAAAGTATTCAGCTAATGTATCCAACAGTTAGCCAATCAGTTACCTGACGGCCGATGCATCATTTTCGCATTATTTTGCATATAATAAATTAACATCATTTCGTAAACTCATTAATCACTATAATCCGGTTCGAAGGACCATTAATTATGATCAATAACGACCTATATTATGGTAGGTTAATTATACCAATACACAATGTCGTATTGCCTTTCCGCATTCATATAAAGTATAAACAAAGTAACAAATTATAAATATGAGGATGAAACCCCGCCATCACTTCACAGTAATTATGTTAATTGTATTTTTAAATACTACAAACTGGCTGACATGAAATATTTATTAAAAAAATATATATATTGTATTAGGTTAGGTAGATACTTGGGCAAGAAAAGATATCACTTCTTAGTAACAATATAGTTTAAGGCGACTCCAAATTGGGAACCAAACACGTATTGCGTATCGCCCCCTTTATAGCAATGACAATGTGCTTGGCCTGTGTCTTGAAGCATCAATTACCTGCACTTATCGCGCTTTATTGACACATGAAAGATGCCGGTTTAATTGTTTGCGGACACTGGCTTCCAATCTGGGACAAGAGCTCTTCATGTGTAAGTATCTTTGAGATACAGGTACTTAGGCCGATATTCATAAACAGTTTTGAGCACGAACGAAGCGTGAGCTCGCTCTTACGAGTGTCAAAATTGTATGAAATCTGTCAATTGTAAGATCGAACAATATTTAAAATTGTCTATGACTATAAGCCTAATAACAGGCCGATGATCATATATATTTTGAGATAATACGATTTATTAAAGAAAGTCTTGTTAAAAACGGAACGCTCTGTTTTTAACAAGCCTTTTCTATTCATGAATCATAATTTTTTATCTTCTATTCTAAATTCTTTAGTGCATAACTTTAGTGGACAAAATAATTTAGTATGGAATCACAGACCGAAGGATTCCAAGGATAAAATTTTCAATCATTTGTTGAAGCTCTTATTCGGAAAGCTCTCCTTCCGAATGTTTGAGTATCAGTGCTTCACGAGCGTGTAGTTCTCTGCCTCTAAACTAGCCCTATTAACATAATAACAGATCGGTGCGCCTGCGCACGGAACTAGTTAAGCGAGCGCATATTGTGGTCGCGACGTAATGAGAAACGTCAAATTGGTTTTGTATTCATGCGCTGGGCTTTGGACTGCGTGGCTTGAGGTTGTTCAGAGGCACGATGTATAGGTACTCTGCTATGTCTATGGTAAAGTCGACAGCATTCATCCTACAGAAAACTATTGCAAACTTGGCAGTGTTACCGCCACGTAGAGTTCCCGTGTGTTGAATGTGTGAGAGCTCGGTGGCTTAGTGGTTGGGTCAATGGACTGGCGATACTGAGGTCCTAGGTTCGATTCCCAGCCAGGGCAGCCATGTACCAATGAGTTATCCTCGGTTTTTAAGAAAAAAGAACTTACGTACATTTACCGAGTGCTCTTAAAAACGGTGAAGGAAACACATCGTGATGAAACCTGCATGCCGTAGAAAAAAAAATATAAGGCATGTGAAATCCGCCAATCCGCAGTGGGCCCGCGAGGTGGATCATGGCCCCAGCTCCCTCAATGTAAGGGAAGGTCTGTGCCCGAGCAGTGGGGCAATATAAATAGACTGATGATGATGTATGTGTCACACTTGTGTTGTTATTCATAAACCTATAGTTAACCTCACTTCCCTTAAGCCGTGTTGTTGTCCCTTTTACACTTCGTTAAAAACGTTTAGGTAGAAAGGGATAGAAGGCCTCCACTGTGGAATATTTTAAATATTATTAATTATATTTTAATATTGATGATATATAATAATATGGTGATATCGAAGCAGTTGCCGAAATGACGATAGCTATAAGGAACGACAAACAAGGTGTCGCTGATGCCGTGGTCATCGCCGTCACCTATTATAGACATTTACTACTTCGTAGAGTTGAAGGCGCCGTTGTCGCCCTGAGGGCTGCGAAGTACACTGGCTCCTTCAGGTACCATTCATGCCGAATGCTGACGCTTTGAAACAGTACCTACATGTAAAGTACGGTACCCTACCCAGCCAGGCGGACCCTGAACGGAGTTCCACCAAAAATCCCCCAAAACTACTATTGTGAGATTTTGGTAGATGTCCACCATACCTTTCATTCATACGAATTGTTTCAGTTTAGACGAATTTCATTCTATAATTCTATTCGTAAATAACAGTAATTTTATTTTCATTCCGATGAAATACCACAGATGCGACCATAAAATATGAACTGTTGCGATGGTACACGTTCCAACTGTGTGGCACAGTTTCACAATGAAATTACATAGGTTTCTGTAATGGTTACAATGCTGTAATGGAAATATTGTTTTCAAAGTCTTGTGACATAGATGCAAAGCATAGATGCACGTCTAAGTATCAATCACAGATTAAAGATATAAGTTTTCTATTCAAAAGTATCAATACGCGTTTAGAGAACATTAAACTCGCGTCTCCGGGTTGTCGATCGCTAATGTGGAGTTAAGGCGGGGGTGATACTTTTTACTATAAAGTAATTAGGTATTTAGATTGATACTTGGAATTTCAACTGATTTTCATCAACCATTATTCATTACCATTATCCAGTGTAGAACACCAAATATCGAAGAATGGTTTCGATATTTTTCCAAACAATTAAAAGTAAATTTTGTTCTTGAATAACTGTTCGATGCCAATTTTGGAAAAGCGGTAAAACACCGGCTATAATCTCCGCTAGTTGTCTGCCAGTCAATGCGACGACGAAGGGCTATAATCTCGAGGTCGTTTCATAATTTGTTGTTTATTTAAAATTTCCTTGCGCTTGCGCTGCCGATGTAATCTCAACACGCGCGCCCCGCCTTGCAACGAGCGAGCATTCTTGTTACTAGGGTTGCCTCGGAGGCTGTTGCAAGATATCGATTCGAAATTATTTTACTTATTACTGGCAGTTCCCGCATTCATCCACGCATATAACCTCCTTGGAATTGCGACTGCATGCGGAAAAGAAAAACAGTAAAAAAGATGGCGGTTATTAATTTTATTGTCGTCGTATATTTAACAAATATTTACCAAACTTTCGGCACTAGTTTAATAACAATATTGATTTATATCTAAAATAAAACCTTCCTCTGCTGGAAGTACCTACTCATACATAACTGGTGAGATCGTAATTTCATTAAGAGAAAACTGAAAAATTCCTATAGGTACCGCACCTATGTCCACATATTTTACTAATTTGACTACATATTGTGCTTATGCTCTTTAGAAGAACATAACTGCTGTAGATATAGATTTAAAGATAAAATTTAACTTTTAGAAATTGCTAAACAACATGAACTCTCCAACTTCAAAGTTAAACGGTTCTATAATTAGCTATCGTAATTGAATTCTTATATCATCGATAAACTCGCAACCATAACCGCGCAGCACTAACCGAAGATTCGATCCCAGCGCCCGCGCCGTAATTGGGATGCTAATCAGATGCTGAGCTGCCTTCGTCTCTTTCACACCCACGCCTGTTTGTTAGTTGTCCCGCTCGCACGTCAGGACTGACGTCGAGGCGGCGGGGTCTTCAATCATCTGGCAATAAGCGAGAGAGACTGGCCTCAGGCCCCGACTCAACCCGATATGTAATCACCATGGTTCGCGCTGGCAGAATAATTTTCATTTTTAACAACCTACCCACCTACATTACAGGACGGGAAGGATCGAAGCTCTCTTTTGTTTTTGAAAGTAATCATTTGCGAATCGATTGCTTCGGACTTTTTGGAGGCAGCGCTCGTGGAAATAATGACACCTATTTTACGGTAATCGATGACCGAGGAAAGTTGGCACAAATATGACAAAAACTTGACAAAAAATTTGGTTTTATGCGCGTAAAACCTTAACTCTTAGTTAACTCAACCATAGAATTAGCTGGATGCTGGCCGAACAGATTTTTTAAAGTTTCGCCGTCAGTTTGATAAAGTTTAAAAAAATAGTCTTTGAAGAATCTGATTTCTTGATTTTATTAACAAATTTTAATTAAAAACTTTTAACAACAAAGTGGCCAGTACCGCGCCCGCCGCAGCCATCCGAGCCCTGACAATGCAGTGTTTACTAAGGCGAAATCACAAAGAGGCCGAGGAGCAAGGAGTCTGCATATCTGGTGCCCCGATCGCGGCGCGCGCGCACCGCCCGATCGTATCGCTCGATCCTCATTATTGGAACACGGTTTGTTGGCCACAAATAGTGGACTGGGAATATAAGAGTTATCTAGTGAGAAATGCACGTATGAAAACTGCCAGGACTGCTGTTTGCTTAGTATTTTATTAGTTGTAGACTTGTAGGTTAGAGCTTGCATAGCTTTTTTATTACTTTGTTGGTAGGTAATACTTTCGTAGTACGTTGAAAATACGTATCTAACGCTTTGGACTTTGCACCATTCTCACATAAGTATTTTGATGACCTGGTGAGTGTACATGTGGTTTGGTTTCACCATTCAATTGTCTACTTCAATGCACCTATTTTCGAGTCATCATTTTGGGCAGTTAAGTAGATATGGACTAAGTCTGCACAGAATAGAGATGAGTTAGGGAAGGCCTTTGCCCAGCAGTGGGGCATCCATCACAGACTATTAAATAAATAAATGATAAAGAAACATTGGGGTGGGGGAGGCCTTTGCCCTGTAGTGGGACATCACGGCTATTAAATGAATAAATGAAGAAAATAAAATATCTATATGAAATGAAATCTCTTACCTACCTTACCACATAACAAAGGCTTGTTAGCCGCGATGCACGTCTCCGATACTACGAATACGACGCCGCCGCCGCCTATAGCTCGGTGCGCCGCCCGGCGCAGCTGATCGTATCGCGGCTATTGTTGCCGGACGAACAACGACTTTGAACTTCAATGTTTTCTTTCTGACACTAGATTTTGGACTACGGATTTTTTGAGAATCGTGTCTTAGGAAAGCAACTATGTGGGTTATGTAAGTAGGTAAGTATATGGCAAACAACTCTCCAGTAACTAAAACTTTTCGATCCGAGTTTTGATATTTGTCTTTGCTACAGTCAGATCAGTGGGGTAATTACGGTTCTCAATTTAGAGGGACATAACGGTGATATATATATATATATATATATATATATTGTTGTTGTTGTTAAGTATTATTTATTATAACATATATGTTTATGTATTAGTATAATATAATTAGTGTAAGTATATTTTTATATATCTAATTACATTATTGTTTAAGTATCATGTAACTTCGTTGTATTCAAGTAGGTACCAGTTAGGTATCGATATATATTTAATTATTGCTCAACAAGCTACCTATTCATCCGCTGAATTCTGTATACAAAGGTTGTCTGGAAGAGATCGCTTTAAGCGATAAGACCGCCAATTGTGATACTAACTGTATTAGCATATTTATTTTGTGTAATTCCTTTTACTTTGCAATAAAGAATATTTATCTTATCTTATCTTATCTTATATTCACATAGAAAAAGCGACTTAAAATCGTCCTAAACGGTGGTTTGTTTTGACAGTTGCTGAACCAATTTGTACGGACAACAGCAGATTGCAAGGGGTTTGTGTAGGTTCTCGACTGTACCTACGTGAAACTTTTTTATTTCTTCTATAAAAATAGTATGTTCATAATAAGGGCGGCATTCCACCACGCGCGAGATGGACGTAGTCTCGACAGCAAAGGTCGGGCCACAACGAGAGGCCAATTTCTCGACATCAAACGACAGGGCCGCTTACAGATATAGGAAACGGTTGTAGGTTCCTTCTTTTGGGTAACGTTGACAACATAATAATATACATACTTAAAAATATTATTCTAGCGAAAAAACGTGCGTGTCACAGTCTACAAAATTAGAAAATTACTTGTTTTTGTTTTTCAACTTGGAACTTGAGTTAGTTACTAGTCTTGGAGTCTTAGGAGATTTTATCCAAGAGCATTTTTAGTTTGTATTAAACTATTACGTCCAGTTTGATCAACGACGCAAAATCGAGCGCTTTTAACCAGCTAGCTGGTAGCTTGGTCCACCCAAATAAGTGATTTGAAACTAACATTGTAAATAATTATACAATTTATACAACTGGGCGCTGCGAGGTTTGATTGGCTGGACTACCTACTTTGCTCCAAAAAGGTTCACCTCGAAAATTCTGCCTACGGTCCTGTCAACAGTGGGTGGCCATGTTTCCCAAACCTACCTCGTTTGTTGGTTTTCGATGATGGATAGCCATGCAATTAAGGACGATTATCTGCGCCCGCCGGGGAAACTCGATACATGACGGGAATTTCGAAATTGACGCTAATTTCTACGTACTTAGCTATGGTAATAAGCTTATTATATCGTAGCGCAGCGATCGGGCCTGAATTACTACAAACAACAATTTATAAGTAGGTAGTTTTTTGTTCGATAATTGAAACGATTATTTGTAATAAAAATTTATGGGTTTTAATTTAACCTGCAATTAAATTGGAAGTCGTTGAACAATTTGTCGTAAAAAAATTGTTGCATTGCATCTGCATGCATTGAAAAGTTGGAAAATTCCAGGAAAAGTCGGTATTAGGTACCTATTTTACGATGATTATTATTACCGAACTCGGAAAAAAATGGGTTTATTCCTATTGGAAACAAAGTAGGTGTATGTGTATTCCATAATAGGTAGATACCTATTTTATTTCATATACCTATATATTTACTTGCATAGGTGTTTGTTAGTAAATTACGCAAAAATAAATAAATTATTTACCTTTGATACTGCTTACGCTTAGCCTACTCGTTTTTATACTGCTATAAGAACTCTAATTTAGGTAGATACACCTTAAATGTGTAAGGGATGTAGTACATACTAACACTAGGAAGCGGTGATCAAACATGTCACTAGAAAACAGAGGCCTGTTTGAGTTGTGAGCGGTCGCTGACTCGATGCTCTGAGCTGCGCCGGCGCACAGAGTTCACTTGCTTGCTCAATGAAAAACGAATACATGCAAAGTAGGGTGACCGCGCAGGAGGTACTCGGAAGGTCATAGGGTCGACATACATCGTCACGGGACGTCTCATCGTCGTAACGCCGCCTTACGTAGTGGTACTCTTTAATGAGGGGTTTTCAAGGTTACATTTAAAAAAAAGTACCGATAGCCCCGGTAGATGGCACTGACTGGTCTGATGTCAACATTAAACTGTCACTTTGAAAACCCCTCATTGGCACATAGCGTTGCTTATAGCCAACGATAGACCCACTTGCAATAAAAATTCAGGTTAAATACGAGTATGTTTGAACCCGGTTAGTTAACTGGGTTCAAATATTATTGAAGCCCTGATTAGCAAGCAAGAGATATTTGAATTTTTGGGTTAAGACGCTAACTCTGCCGGTAAAGATATGCTATAATATAAGATAATATGTACATACTTACCAAGTAAGTACTTACCTAATAAAGCGTTCTTTCAAATCGTTAGGAATATCACGTGACTAGCATAGATAAGTCTTTGCTTATACTTACTTACCAATAAATTAATTTCCCTGTTTATCGCTACGTAATGAAATATGAGCTTTTGTTGCAATCTAATTTATTTGTCATTCAAAAAATTTAAAAATAGTCAACTATGACTGACACTGCCGAGCCCCATGCCTTTTCTAAACCTCTACTATTTATCTGTGGTCAGAACCAATAGGGTTAATTGAATCGTGTACACTGACTGTCCTAATTACAAAATGCTTCATGGAGTCCGTACAGCGGATGCGTACGCGCCGCCCGTTTAGCGCCTGCTCTCACAAACGAGCCTGGCCGCGCCTGCGCTCTTGTCTAAAACATTTAAAAGCTTTCACGCTTCATTTTCACGTCATGAATGTGGTCGCGGCCGAATATCAGGCGCTATTGTTTATCAATAAGTGCTTTTGAAAAGTTATACCAGTACGATGGCATGCCCCCTGTCCAGTGCTTTCTACGAGAAGGTAAATACAGCCTAGAATACAATGCATGTGTGTATAATGCTGTCGAGTATACGTACCTACCTCATTGTGGTATTTATATAGTAGTAATAATAGCTCAGTGACCTACCTAGCTTTTCATTAAAAGCTTTTGAAAAAAGTTTTTAGAAATTCACAATTACTTACTTATTTGTGGCTGTTATTCATAAACGTGATTTAAAGTTACGCCACCGTTTAGCCACCCTGTCCCTTTCTATCTTAACCTTTTTTAACGAAGTGGGAAAGGGATAGCAACACGATTTGTGAAGTTTAACTAGGTTTATGAATAACAGCAGTGTTTATATGTATGTATAAAGCTACAAGTAGCTGACCGAGTCCACTGGGGAGCTTTTTTTTTAACGTTTTTTACAACTTCCACTGGCGACACGGGCCCTCTAGTTTCAATTTAAAATTCAAATCTAACTTTGTCTGCATTCTTGCAGTTTTGTTTCAGTCGCAAGGTCGGTTTTGTTCCCAGAAAATGCGGGTATTCTTTGTGTATCAGCTTTCGTTTTTTCCCTCCGAATACGAAATCGTGAAGTTACGACGTTGGCCAAAATAAATGGTGGTGAGGTCCCATTGTGCGGGATGGGAGAGTAGGGAGCAGGTACACTTTTTTGCTGTCTGTCCCGTGGCAGGGTCGGCAGAAAAAAATGCATAATTTATGGTTGTGTTTTTGTCGAAGGTAACATTTGAAGTGCGATATCAACTTCTATGGCGTACACAATAAGACAATGACTTGAGGTAGACTGTACGAAACAGTAGTTTCGCCTAACGAGTGTACAGTTCGAAACTTTTACCGATTGTTTTTCAACGCAATTTTTTGTGTGAATGCGTTTCGAAAATCAATAAAACTGTAATAAAAATGTTGCTCGTTCAAATTCTCGTTACGTTTTCGCGCGTATTGAAATAAACTTCACAAAAGACATTGCCACTTTTCAATGGAGCTTTGCCCCACCTACAAAAAAATACTACGTGACCATTTAAGCTGTACCTATCATTTTGTTGGGGATTTATTACAGGTTTCATATTGCATAATCATAATCAGTATCATTTTCTACTACTTTCGCAACTCCTATAGAAGAATAACAAAAACAATGAATAATTCGCTTCGATTTCTTACTATTTTCTGAATTCTTAATTAAGATGTTTTTTTCGAATCGCAACTTGTACAAAACTTTATTTTAAACCAATAATTTAAAAAAAAAACGGAGATTTTTTACATTTATTCGTTTTCTTGTACAACTTGCGGTTGATGGTGGGGCAGAAACTGGCATTGTCATTTTAAACGGATTTGTTTGATGCTTATTCGAAGATTTTTTTATGTAGAAAAACACACACTGATAAAATAAAATTCGTTTTTCAAAAGTTTTTTTTAATATTTATCAAGCAGTAACGTTTTGCACTTCTTCTTGTTAGGCGCTCGATGTCTTGAGAGGAGAGCCAATATTTCAATATGTAGATACAAATCTAGTTCTAAGTATTTGGTAGGATGACTATTTGCTTTATTGGTAGGTATATTAATCTACCAACTAGGTGGAAATACTATAAAGGAAATGCACTAAAAATGGCCTTCCGTTTAATAACATGCTCTCGCGCAGGACCGTGCATCCTAAACAAACAAAGGTTTCCATTAATGTCCAACGCACAGACCGACGCAGTTGTATATATTTATTGATTTATTGATCGTAAGGAGAAATCCCGTCGGCCGTAATTTAAACAACAAACCAAGCCGCCCGAAATGTTTTAGGAGATGCGTTGAACAGAGAAATATTTGGACAGGTTGTGTTATACTTTAAAATATTTTTGATTTACTGCCTTGTGTGTGTATTGTACTTATACTATTTATGTCTTAGATATTACGTACACCTATCTAAGACAAAAATAGTACACACATAATAATAGTGGAGTAGAAATATTTATTTAACAGCGAAGAGTAATTTTATAAACTGTTAACTTACAGATTACAATATTTATTTTTCTCGACTTACATCTCTTGATGAAAGGTTTTTTGCTCTCCACAGAGTAATTTAGAATATACAGTTGGGTATGTAGATTAAGTACACAACCTAAATCCCACAGAAAACTACCTCTTAGATAGAGATTTTCTCAAAAACTACTTGACCGATTGGAAGAATTCTGTCATACATAGTTTAGAGTGCAGGCAGATACGAATTGTTCATATGAATTATCTAGTTTTTATTATTACCTTATCTCAATGTGCGAAATCGAAAACATTCAAGTACAAAACTGCACTTTGTGCTACCATTGATATTACACGGGGTACTCGATATCTAATAATTTGTAACACTTGAAGTACGATAACAATTCTTATGGCGCAGTTAATAAGGTTTGTACTTATCCAAATGATTACAGTTATGCTGTAGACTGAATCTATTTATTAAATTATTAATCCTACTCTAGGGATCCCTTGTTCCCGTCTAAAGCCACGTTTGCCTCCCTAAGCAGATGCACATGTCTGCCCGACGGGATACCTGCATCCTCCTGCTATCTATTCTATTTCTATCCCTTTCTAACTTTAGTACTTTGGCTTAAGAGCCTGAAGGACGGCTAATACGAGTTCTACAAATTACTTTATTGCCGTAGATTGTTCCTTATTTATAGTTCCTCGGGATTAGGGCAGATAAATCCGTGTACGGCTTACACAGATTAGATGGTGTTGTGTTGACAAAGAGACACATTCCTGGGTTCTGTCTAAGTACATACCTACCTGATTATTATATGGATAACTGAGTTCACCTCTTTGCTTCTGCGACTCACATTCAATTAAGTTTCAACCCCTCCTAGGACTTTTGTCATTTACTTTTTCGGTCTAACATAGAAAAAAGAGAGTCCTTAGGGATGAAATTTTCTCAAAATGTAGGTATAGTTGACCGGTTCTACTCGATACTTATCTATTATAGTAAAATAAATTTTACAATCGATCGAGCAGGTACCTAGTTATTGTAAAAAAATCCGCATGTATACTTTTCTGTTTTCTGCTGTACCTAAGTACTTTTTAAGAATGTCAACATTTGTAACTGTACATTTTACGTTTTATAGATATATAATTTGTAATATGAAAGTAATGACGATTGCACCACTCGTAATTCGTGCTCTATACGATACGAATGGGATAGTCGATAGCCCATCGTTATTTATGTGTAGTTTATGGCCATAATGTATCGTTTATGGTAATGGGAGAGCGTAATATACCATGTCGTGATAGCTGACATATTACTGTCTTTAATGTGAACCTTACGAAGTGTGGTTCAATAAAATATATCAACTGAGACTTGTATTCCTGTTTATACATAATATTATGTAAGTAATATATTTTGGTAAATTAAATACATTGAGATGGTGATTTTTCGTTTTTAGTGCTCCGTCCGTACGTCAAAAGGAAAAATGGAACCCTTATAGGATCATTTTGTTGTCCGTCTGTCTGTCTGTCCGGCCGTCTGCAACCTCATGCAGCCGTCAAAAAATCAACCTTCTACGTTAACGCAATAAAAAAATAAAACTATATGTCGAATTTTGGCGCATATTTGTATGAAAACCCCAAAAACCTCAAAACCTATAGGGTACTTCCCTTTGACCTAGAATCATGAAATTTATCAAGGTCTTACAGCACAAGTAAAGGAAAAAATCCGAAAACTGTAAATTTAAAATTACATCTCCCTAAATAAAAAATTTCTTATTACAAACTTATATTTGCAGATGATCAACTAATCAGGAGTATGTCGATGTATGGACATAATATTTTGATAATGGCAAAGTTACTGGGTTAAGTTGTTTGCACGGAAGCCTCGGTGCGCGAGTCAGACTCCCACTTGGCCGTTTTTTATATTTACGAGTTCCAAACACTTACGTAGTAATAATAGCTCAGTGCTTGCAATGGGAATCAACCACTGAAGTAGGTATACTTACAACGAGCTATGTATTATTTATTAAGATATCATCTACTTATCAGATATTATTATCGGTCCATTCCATACAATGGTCCACAACAAAGGGATCCAGTAACCAGTTTGTTTCCATCGTATAAGAAATGACTCAATTGTATGTAAAACAAGGCTCCATAAAGTGGCTATAACGAGATCGTTTACATAGGCTGCGCCCGCGCATCCCGCCCGCCGCCATTACAGTTTCACAGCAATTTGTATAGTTGGCCATTCAATTAAACGTTAATCGGAATCGGAATATTATCACATCTACCATGAGTTACTGTTAAGTTCGCTAGCTATAGCGACTATGTAATAACGTAGCTCTAAGGTTTTTGATTGGAGGAATTGTAGGGCAACAAAAACCCACTAACCACGTACCTTGTAGTTAACGTCATTATACGTAGTCGCTAATAGCAAACGAACTTAGTGTATTAAGTTCTGTAGCAATTTATAGTGGTACAGCTTAATTTATGTAGAGAACTGTGGTTGAGACCATACTTTCCATTGAGTTCCAAACAATTTTATTATACTATTTTTATTTGTTTACAAACTAAGAATATAAAAAATCTAAGTTTTCGTAAACGATAAAGTTTAATGTCCAGATGTATAGGAAGAGACTGGGGCGGTGCACTAGTACAATCGACAGCACCTCAACATACACTTACGATATTCACTCTTAAAACGAAAACAATAAGAACAACCCAATGTCAACTTGTTGTGCTTTCGACTGTAGACGCTTAGCTTAGTTTAAGATTAATTTAGGATTGTTACTTTTTAAATCTTCTTTATCCTTAAAAGTTTGATTTAAAAGACATGAATCGAGAACTTTAACCAAGTATTTAACTTGTTATTAACAATGTAGTGGAAAACGCAAATCGAGTGAAGAGAACGCGTAAAATTGGATAGCCGTGGCGAATTGATGCGCTTGCGCTGCTCAACCGACGCCTACTCCAATCAACATTTCACTGGACTTTAGTCAATGGTAATACTGCTCAAAATGCAATGAAGTTGTTTAGGTTAAGCTGTCGATTGTACCTCGCAATGGCTTTACTTCAGAACGTTTATTAATTTAAACGCCTGTGGTGTAGTGTCAGTCAATGGCTGGGATTTATCTCCGGTTACTAGCACATTTTTGATATGATGCTTAGCGTCAACTCTTCCCATTTGCGAGCAGTCTGTAAGAAAAATGCCATTAAAGTAGTGAAGTAAAATTGAACTTTTGATTCATTTGCGCTAACGTATTGTGATGAGATGAAGGATGATATGATTCTGGTCATTTCGATAATACATTTTTAATGATAAGTGAAGTATTACTAACTTTTTAATGAAACCTATTTTCGTCTATTTTTTGGTCACGATCGACTAATTACTAAAGTACTAAATTTAAGTTTAATTCACCTGCTTCATCCTCTTACAGCCGACCAATTTCTATACTACTACACAATCTCTGTGCTTCTGTTGAAACTCCAAAAATCGTCCGCCAGTCGCCCATCATATTTATACCCAGCGCTGGCAAGAAAAGTGATAAAACTTATAATTATCAGATCATTGGGCGGCGCGGCGGCTACTTTGATCTCTATTTTGCATCCCGATGAGGCGGCACCATCAAAGCTGTAATCACGCCGCAATACTACGCCTCGATCTAGCCACGAAACTTTCCGAGCCACTTATTATAGGGAAGGGTTAAAATGCTGCTTCAAGGCGCTTACTACACGACTCCGCGAGTTTGTCATAATAACTAGGCTCGGATATGATCATAATTAGATAATTCTACAATCTAAAAATTAAAAGATTATGGAAGGAACAGTGATAAATGGACAACTAAGGAGAAAGGTTAATCAATATCTGTGTAAAAAACTAACCTAAGGGTTCATTTATGTTTACGATACCATACTTTTATGTTATGGTGGCACTTCACTTGGCTATGCGTATTTGTCATAATTGTCATGTGTGGTTGGTATGCTTGACAAAATATTCGTCTTATTTGTGTGTACATCAAGTATTTGTCAAATACGACAATCATCGAATAGACAAATAGCGAATACGAATAGCCAAGTGAAGTGGGAGCATTAGGAAATCCAGCTGTGGTTTTCCAAAACATTACAATTTGGGTAATTAATCTTCAATAGGTAAAGCTTACCTGTTTGCTTGCATACCTCCTGAGAGAGACTTTACTTTGCACGTTCATGATTCGATCTCTTAATTATTTAATACTTACCTTAATTGCTTTGATAGTTATAGAATATCCAACAAGCTTTGGGGCCTGTGGCGTTCGTCCCCACGAATATTAAAGACCAGTGCCCATCAATATAATGAATTTCGATTCCATGGGGTTACAATCCTTCGGTGCTACAAAGCGCCATCTTACTGGCTCAATTCTTTTTCCGCCATCGTTTTTCGTGTGTCGAGTAACAAGGCGTGTTGTAATCACGATTGACATGATTGACAGAGCACCGTGTCCGTACCGACGTCTGCTTCGTCAATATGCCTGTTTGCTTGGGTGGGCTGGGCCCATAACCTAACTAAAAAGAGTTGTAGAAGGACAATATTGATGCCACAGTGACACAAAACCATGCTCATTGGAGGTGGAGGAAGAGAAAGAAAAATGCTTGGGATTTATAACTTATTGCACCACGGAGAATCAAATCAAGAGCATTTCAGTGAAGATTCCGTAGAATTGGAATGGTTATCTTAGAAAACCTCAGTAGGTAAGTAACCTCTTCTTATCGACATTATGATGGCTTCTGCATTTTATTGTGAAATATAATAAATATTAACGGCTGTTATATTATAATAGGTAACTTTGTTTACTTTGTGTGTATTAAAATAAGCGTAATATAGACGTATCTCATCGAGTACAAAGGTGAAATATAAGAGGGTGAAAGAACGGGCAAGTGACGAACAACGCATAGAAAAGACATCAACGAGACACTTTGGAAACACAACAAATAAAACGAAATTAATTTAATAGATTATTTTCAAATAGGTATGAATATATAAAGTTATTTTGTAGCCAGCTTATCATTATTTACGACATATTATGCCAAACATAATTAATCATTGTGTACAACATATCAGTGTTACATTAGTTACATATATTACATAAATGTTTAAGTTAAATTTTTTGAATATACATCTATTTTTATAAAAATGTCATGCTTGCTTGGTTATCTTACCCCTGCTTGTATAATTCACAGACTTTACCTAATTACAGTCATGTATCATAATACTTAACGAGCACAATAGGCGATCATATCACTATCGTATCATAAAATGCGCTTGTAACATTCTTTATAGCCCAACTCCGCGGCGAAAAACCAATTTAAATAAATTTCAAAAAACCATTTACGAGAAAACCCTTCCGTGATAATCAAATTTGAACCCTCCCGTCACATTGAAAGGTTCAAATCACAAAACGTAACAAAAACCTGCGCCTGAGTCATTCTCGTTAGCCATGTCAGCTGACAGCGGCTGTCAAATAACTACCAATGTTTATTTATACAAAATTACACCTTAACCAAATAAAATAGGTTGTATAATTTAAAATGTAATTGTGGCGTTTAATACATTTCTCTTTCGGTAACTCGGTCTTGTTAGTAAGTGTATTGTTGGCCGCGTGATCAGCCGTCCTTTTCTTATATAAGGCATTTTGGTTGGTTTTGTTTAGCCGTCCCACTCTAATCGTTACGGCAAGGTCGGCTCGTTAAAAGCTCTTAACGAGAGGCGAAGGAAAAGCACGAGCCTTGATGTGGTTCCCAAACTTTTCTTAAGGCAGATTGATTTCTTTTAATGCTCTTCACTTCACATAGGTACATCACGAAATTACACGTAGGATTCGGTAAACGGAAATAAAAAGGATTTATAATAAATAACATTAGTTCTTTCTTATACCTACTTATAAAATAGTCTTTGCATTAGGCACGACGACGTCTGGCCGCTAAGAAAAAAAAATGCCAAAACCCATACTAAAAGTTGCATTTTCCTTTTATGTAGCTTTGTAGGAAAAACATTGTAATTAAAGTAAAGTTAGTGGAAGTAAAACAATCAAAAGGCGAACTTTGAGAACCTCGGCCGAAGGCTTGTGAGGTATGTTCCGCGCGTGTCTCGTTCACACCTGCAACGCGCGCATCCTACCGACTCTTTCTAACTCTATAGCTCTCCCGTTCGTGTATTGAGACCATTCGGTAAAGCTTTTCAGGATAGTACACGTATTCAAGACACCCTGGTGGTAGCCAGAGATTCTGTTAGAATCTTTAACGATTCTAATAGGATCTACTGTGCGAAGTGTGTATGCTTGACATGTAGGTATGCCAAGCACATTTAATTAACTTTTATCAATTAAGTTTTGGTAGGATAAGGAAAAGGTCTCACATGTAAAAAAATAATTACCATGAGTTGCCAAACCTAACTGCGCTAGAAAGAGACTACGTAAATAAATATCTTCGCTGAGGACTGACTTCGGTGGGACTTTAGACGGATAATACTATACAGAGGTGCATCACAAATTCCACTAATCTCGTACGTCGCAGTACCACACTGCAACCACGTCGCAGCTGTGATTTATGCAGTCGGTAACGAACGAGCGAACTTCCGTTGGAAACTCATTGTAATAGTACTGAATCCAGTTCGACATGCTTTCGGATTACAACACAATGAGTTTTGATTAGAGAGCGCGGAATCTTTACTTCATCTTCCATTCCAACTTGTAATGGGACTTATCCCGTGAAAGCCTGGATGGCTAGCGACCCTCGCCCGCTTGTTTTATTCAGCGGAGGCAATGCTCCCGCGCCGGTGCCGCACAAAAATAAGAAACGAGAGAAAAAAGTGGTATTTCTGTGGAAAACGAGCGATCGGCCGAGTCGGCTCGAACCGATCGCCTCGTTACACCGTCGCCGATCGCATTTGTATCGATTCTACGTACTTGAGCGTAAGTAGTTGACGAGAAGCTGGTTTTTGTATTACTTATCATTTTATATATACTTATTTAGTTAGACTGATTGGAAAAATCTTATATGGTTACCCTTATATTGCAGAAGAATTTAGTAATGACACATAACTCTTGTTTTATCACACTTTAACTGATGAAACAAACAGATGTCAACTGAGGAATCGAAACCTACACCTCTGGCTTATGAGCAGCCAGGCGTGTTGTCAATTTCGCCACGCGGCGGCGACGGCGGGCGGCGGTGGCGGGTCTGACGTCATACGTCCAAGAGCTTTTGCTTCACATTGTCGTTTTTTTAAGTTCTTAGCTCCAATCGGCTACCTACGAGTACATTGTTTATATATCTATAATAATTATATAGCTATAACTGCACCCCTCTGTCGCTCTACATGGCTCTACAAACTTAAACTTAATTCTGAATCCTTCAAAATCTGAAAAAAACAATTCTTGCGTGAAACATTGGCAATGCCGTCCGCTGATTGCCTGGCGTGAAAACGTGGTTTTTGGCTGTCATTGTGAATTTAGCCATCTTCTTCAACATTTATGACAGTTGTTTTTAATGGTTATTTTGTAAGTAGGCTATGTTTGTTGTGATCAAGAACTAGTTCAGTTGATGCCGTCCAGTCGAAGCCATTATAATTTAAGAGATTACCTACCTACGCTGCGCGGGCGCACCGTGTCAATCCGTCAAACTGTTAATCACCGTTCGAAACCAATTTGAGTGATTAAGCTGAGTGTACACGGCTTGGAGGTGTCTTTTAAGTGGTTTTATTTACATCAATTAGTATGTTGTGAAACTAACTTTGTATCCGCGACTTTTCTCGCGGAAGCTGAATAATTCGGATTATGTCACTATTCTCTAATATGTCTATGTTAGGGTTCCGTCTAACATAACCCAACCACATCGTCATCTCTGGTAAGTTAGGTTAGAATATTTAGGTGGAATTTCATTTCTATTTAGTTTTATTATGTCGTTTTTGTCAATTGATAAGAGAAATATAATGCCAATACACTGTTGCAGTTGTAGAAATATATTGATTTTCTGTTATTTGATTCGCTGACCGTTCCATTGTATACTCCTAAAGTTTCCATTTGACAAATGAACGTTAAATTAAGTATTGCAATATTTTAGCAAGTTTTAATTTAATAAACGATAAAGAAACTCAATATTTTTCGTTAAAACGAAAAAGATTACGAAAACCATAGAACTTCGGCGGTAAGCCCTGGCATCCCGGTGTAGACCAAGCTTTGTAATAGTCGTAATAATTCTGAAGGAGGCGCAAGCGCAGCTTTCGAAAAGCTCTTTGAAATTACTTAAGTTACGTTCAAAAGCGAAAAAGGTCGAGTCATCCCTCGACCGAAAGAACGACTGTCATTCAAGTCGGCGCGTTAAAAGTCCAAGTTATTTTAGTAGGATTTGAAATTACGTTTTGAATGTCATTCAAACGTGAAGTGTTTGTGTTATTGCCGCTGCGTAGAGTGTCGCGTGTAGTATAACGATGTGCTTTCAACTGACCTATCGAACAAAACATCTATCTATACCGCAGCCCAAATCAAGTGTCTTATTTTGTTAACAAATATGATCGTCTAGTTATCTGTTGTGATGTAACACTGAAGGAACTGATTGATTGAACCTGTTAATTATTGTGAAAATAAAGTGATCCGATCTAATATTATGAAAAGAACTATGCAATAATTACAGAACAGCTTAAAATGTTAGTAGGGTAGTTTTTGTTTACAAAATAAGACACTTGATTTGGGCTTCGGTTTACACATCATCATGCCGAAGTCCATAAAGAACATTGTAACATTTTAATGTTAAGTATGTGAACATCTGTATTATAACTTATGGAATGCAATAAATATATTGAGTATTGAGTATTGAAGTTATCAAAACACAATAAAAAAAACTACCAGAGATATTAAAATGAAATTTAAATTAGCAAGGTATTTCGGTCACCTTTTTGAGATTCAATGATGCTGTTTCCAAATCAGCAATGCAAAGGTTCTCTGGAGAAAATGGAAAATTAATGGAAACAAAAAGGAAAATGTAAATACAGTCGGTTTGTATGCGCAAGCGCACAGCTCGCCTCTTTACCGGGCTCGGCGTTCGTTATGTAAATAAGTGGGTAGTTACAACAATACAAAAACAACCATTACAAGTACTTACATATCTATGATTGTAATACCTGTATTCTTTCTCTGCCAGGACTCTGATCCTCGAGACTGTTATGTTTTTCAATTTTACATTTTGATTAAAAATCTAGATTCAGGAAAATCTTTGTCGTAACTTCCTGTTTCGAATTTTCATCTGACGTAGACGTAAATAAACCTTCCTTGCTGCGCAGTCGGGTAAAAACAATGGAAAATCAAACGATTAGCAGAGACGCTATTAATTTGTCATGCAAGAGTGATGTCTGTGATGTAAATTTGGCTACCTCAATCATTCCTTGCTTCTTGTAAAAAAGAAACCAAAAAGGCAATAATCGGAGTAAGTTAGGTTCGTGCTACAACTGAAATGTCCTCGTGAACTATTGCCATCAGTAGAGCAAACTAACATACAACTAATACCAGAAAGCTGTCGTTGGTTATCGTTCTCACCCTGCCACTGAACTTTACTCGTCACAACACTCATATTTCTTCCCATGGGAACTCCAATATTGCATATCTAATACGATAACTTATCTGTCATTATGTTACAGTTTACAGTATCTAGCAAGCAAATTCTCTGTGTCCACCTTACATAACCATATCTCTACAACGGATAATGAATCAAATTAACATCCATTGCCATCCTCTCATCATCGCTTTTTAAATGTGATATATTATTGCGCTAAAATGCAATGTATGACGGATTTTGTGCATTCATGGTTCATTGGATCTGATGTCTCTAAGAAACGCATATTATTATCCAGGGCGTGTTCACAATTTGCCATCGTAAAATAAACTCAATCAACTGAACACCTACCCATAAAAGACTGGATCGGCTCTAACGAGCCTTCCAACTGGTTCTGTACAAACAGGGCCGGACGTAACGCGTTATGGTCTTATTTTAGGGCCACATTAGGTCCGAATCTTTGACAACTCTAGAAATTCTTTGAAAATTATTCTGAATTATTTTTAAATTAAAATAAATCGAACAAGTCCATTTTAATGTCATTCTTCTCTGTACAAGGTAATGAAAGTTAAAAAAAGTCATACATAACATACCTATTTTTAGTAAGTATTTATTTTTTACTTTTAATCACGGTAAAGCAAAAAGGCTACCATATCAATACAAATTAAAATAGGTAGAGGTTCAGTTCTTTTATCTTACATTGAAACTAAGATACAGTGACATTCATTATAGAGTTAAGAGTCAATTAGGTAAACAAAATATTTACTGAAGTATTTGAATCTCATCGAGCTAGTAAAGAGGGTCCCTAAATGAAAAGATCCCCCCTACATACGGCGCTGTTTTGACATACAGACTACAGTTCCCGGTATTACCATCGATCAATATTTATCAGTTCAAAGGAACCCTAGCATATGGGAAAGAGTTAATTACTAAACAACTACCTAAATAAGGCAAGTTAACGAGATGGAAACACGATTATAAAAACTTCGCTACCTGTTTACACTAGCGTTCTAAAATTATAGTAATAAATACTTATTAATATCGGATGTCATAAATTCTTTCTAATTACAAACTAAATTGCCTACGAAACACGGTTCACATCCGATTGACAAGATATGCTATACAAGACATGATATGATACTCGTGGGTAGAAATGACCTTATATTAGTGTGGAAATTAAACTAAAATAGGTATATAGGTATGATAGTTATGTTAAATAAAAACATAGCCATTGGATAAATATGCCGAAAAGAGTTTCTTTTTTGTTTTGTTTTTATAATTACTAAGTTGATTTACATACCTAATACCTTATAAATAGTTCGGTAGTATTCTGTTTAATTTCAGCACACAAAGGGATTACAATACAATCAAAGTAAATTGTGATCTAGACTGCAATCCAAGGGCGGAAAAATGTCATGCTATTCCGTACCTAATCAAAGTTGCGAAAGGGATAGCAGCTACAGCTTTCAGAAGTTAAAAGCATAAACCAGAATCGCTACCATTGTCAAATAAAAAAAAATCCTCACGTTAATTCCAAGACACGAGCGGGAATCAGATAAAAAATTACTTACTTCAACATACATAATTACGTTCATGTTTATGTTGCCCATATGCGTATGCGCAGCCCATTTATTTTGCTTTCCAAAAACATCAATCATACGAGGTCTCAACACGGTTGATCGAATGTACCCTTAACGTTATGCATAACCTGACCAGTGTTTTTAGAACCTCAACGATACGGCCAATCCCCTGTGATATCCAGGTTTCCTTATTAACTAGGGGGAGTGCGGGCTCTTCAAGGATTGGTTGATAAGATACGTGGATCGTTCAAGTTAAGTGCGTCCATATTTAGCCACCTGCTGTGAACTCATTCTCGTTTTGGTGAAGGTGCAGTTCAAATGTAACTCGACTCACAACGTCTCTGCAATGAAATAACAGTAACCTTAACAGTACTATTTCTATAGTTCTGAGAATAAATGTAACGATTGACACTTAGAAATACTATGTATAGGTACATAGATATCCAAATGTTGCCTGGAAAAGACGCAGCACAAACTGGAACTATACTGCCCTACTCTTATACTTATACTCTACTTACAGAGAATTATATTATCGTATAACAGAAAATACCAACTCATTGAAGACGCAATTCAACATAACGGATAAAGCATAATTCTTATCAAGGTGATCCCTGTTTTAGGAGTCTGATATTTACCTACTTGGTTGACGAAGTATTTATTTACCTTTCTTGATTTAATTACTTTAGATAATATTAACCCTATTTCCTAGTCCAAATATAACGAATGCCTGATATATCGCTACTAAAATAAACATAATTTATAATTCAGCATTAGCACATTAATAACAACACAGACTCTGTCAGAGCAACAGAAATAGTGCATCCTGTTTCGATGCGCCTGTTTCGCTCCAGACGCACGCGCATATCAAGTTTTGGAAGATATACCCTGCCGCCCTCGTCGTGAGACTTGGCAGGTCTCCGCGGGGAAGGCATATTTATTGACGAAAACCATTAGGTTCTGGTCGAGCAGTACAGGAATTGGACGGATAATCGATTTTATGAGCTCCCAAAATAAACCGGGTCCCTCGACTCAGCATGCATCATCGGTAGACATTCTGCACCCAGTTTGGCGTTTAGAATTTAAATCAAAGACTCTGGGTAATCTAACATAACGTTTCATACGAATACTCGACAGTTACGTCAATGGTAACATAATATGAAGCACGATTTGAATTATGTGCAGACAATAAGAACGGTACAAAGTCCAAGACATTATACACGGTACACGTGGTACCATACCGATATAAGTAGACGAGAAAACATTATGATATGCATTTTCTCATGTAAGTATGTACCTACCTACCGATCGTGTCATTACAAACGCCATTTGTTATCCTCTCTAGTAACATTCTCCTTTAACATTTTCCCTCAAAGACAGAACTATTGAGCCTTTTTCCCTGAACTATTGAGCCTTATCTTCACAGGAGCTAAAATTATTAAATATTTACTATGATGCTGATGGCATGGCAATACTCAGATAGTTTTAAATATTAGTTATATACCTAGCTACCTGCCTAATACATTAAAGTCCCGTAATTCCCAAACCTTTTATTATCGTGTACTAAAGCTAGAAATTATAGTATCTGTAGCAGAATGGCGTCAGTTAAGGCGATAAATGGGTCCGTTCACCTAAACGTGCTGTGGGTGTCGGGTTTTATTGTTACGGGGCGCCTTAACGAGCCTGCTTTGGCCCAGCTTTCGATTCACGATACGATTGGTCTATTTAAGCAAGATATAGAGAGTTATCTTATTCAGACCTACTACGATAAGACCACTGTCCTGCACTACGGTCCTGCAGGTCTATACTCTGTACATAATATCACCGCCACATAACCAGGGTTGGCATTGTATACAATAAAAATAAAAACCTTTATTTTTTAATGTTTCGGGCATTGGCTATGTTTTGGTATCAGCCCAAATCACATGTGACGCTGTTCAATCCAAATCGAATATAAATTCAGTACAGGGGTGACCAAAGTTCAGAAGTGGGTAAAATAACGTCAATATGCATCGTAAATTAAGATTAAATTGAGCTGGATTTTGGGCGAAATCTAGCAATTACTTTTATAAAACCATTGGCCTGTCGCGTTTTTTGTTACAAGTCATAGATAGGTATGGTATGTATACCCTCGTTAATTATATCCTCGAAGTTATAGTTTGAAGAGGTCAGACGTCTGTGGCAGACGGACAGACAGACACGCATTCACGTCAAGTTGACTTTTACGAGACCCGACACGTTTGAAATAAGAATACGAGTTTATTAGCCGTTGTGTGTGGCCTCGTAAACCAGCCGACAATCTGAAAAGTTATTACAAATTTACAATAAATAACTCAGCTTTAATGAGGACGGGGGACGTCGCTCCAGATATGTTGATATCGCCCGCACGTTGGAACTTCATCGATATTGGACGATGATTGTTAGATTCGCACTTTTGAACGCACTTCTGTTGTGGAGATAGGCAGAAAGAGTAGTCCGACGATATAAGGTTACCGAAAGCCCTGAGATCGGGCCACATGGAGGATTCTTGGAGAAGCAGTATCTATTCTCAGGAGTGGGATGGAATTTGCTGATGAAGAAGAAGAAATCGTGCAAACTAACTACGCGAAGAATAATTTTAGTAATTATTATTAAAATCACAATTCCCTGTTTATCAGCTACAATTGTCTTAAACATTGATCAGAGAATATATTTTCGTGCGTCGACGGCATCACACGTTTTCCAAATTCTCAAGCCATAATTTCACAGCGTGAAACCAATCGTTTGCCACAAGATAACGTTATCGTAATGGCCACTTCGGGTCCGACACGATGCCACATAAAAAGGAAAATAAAACTGCTTCAAACCGCTTAAGGGAGACGGGGAGCTGTCGCCTCATACAAGTCGTTATCGCACGTTAAAATCTGATTCAATGGTAATTAAAAAACGTAATCTGTTTATGTGTGCCCTCGATATTAGGAAAGGCCTGCGTATTTAATTTGTTGACGATATATCAATGGTTGACGAAGAACATAAATAAATAAAATAGGCTTCTTACATCAAGGTATATCGAGCCATTTATGCTACAAATAATCGGTATATGCACATGCATTCGAAAGCTTGTATAATGAGGGGTTTTCAAAGTGACAGTTGTAAGAAAAAAAAGCTTTTTAAGTTAATAATAGATGGCGTTGCACCGAAGTGCGATATCATCGTAAAAAAAACAAGGCACCATGAAATAATTTTCAATGTCGGCTGAATAATTATTATTATTGGTTTGCTTGTGTAATTGAAACAATACAGTACAAATTAATACTAGATATGAAATACGAAAAGCCCAAGTTACAAGCAATAACAACGCATTTAATGTTGACATCAGACCAGTCAGTGCCATCTACCGGGGCTATCGGTACTTTCTATCTTTTTTAAATGTAACCTTGAAAACTCCTCATTGATAAAAAATCCAATTTGCGTTGCTTAGTTGTAACAGTCATGGGAAATCCAAACCCTGGTCCAAATCCAAACTTGACTTTGTACCATTTATGTTTTGTTTACGTCAAGAGTTGAAATCGTGCTGTAAATCTTTCGTTTTGATTTACGCGGAAATTAATTAGTTAATTCTTAATTTACTTTAACTTCTCAAACTCCAACGTGGGTTGCGATCACAATTTGTTTAAGGCGGCAACTCCCTTCCCCTTTAAAAGCAGAGGGTTGTCCGTTCGCGCCTGTTCGTAATAACATTTGCATTTCCTCGAGATTGCATTACACTACAATCCATTTCTTCCTCTTTATTGTCCAGTAAAGTGGACTTGAGAGTAGGTACACCAACAGCATACCAATTGTAACTCTTGAAGAAAGATTACAAGTCTTATAGTGCAGACAATAAGAACGCGAACGATCCAAAATCCAAAATGATGATTTACTTCGACCGTACTTAATGCAGTACGGAGGAGTCTTATCGATGATATAAAATTCAGCACAAACTGCATCCTCGCAGAAAGCCAAATTTTCTCTTTAGGTAAGTAATTATACGTATTTATGTAATTGAGGCGCAAAGGTGTCGCCTAATATAAGTTGTCATCAATTTAGAACCCAGTTGCAACGATCCATTTTAATAATAAAAAAATTATTTTCAGACTACGATGGTCCACATTGTTAGTAAAACTTAAAAGTACGTTAGTGTTAACAATATTATTTAACTATGTCTAGGGATTTCGCATTCATTTTCGCTTCCCTAAAGCGTCGGAAGATCACCCATAAGTCCGGCTTAAGGAGCACCTTCAACTGTTTGGACAGGACACGCAGCAAGGTCTTAAAGTGCGTAGGCCTTCTAGACTCTAGGCCTTCTAGGTTCGCTTATTCAGTAGGCAACACCTACACATAATTGCGTCTGTTTCTCAGAACGAGCACCTAATTATCACAATGCAAATCGTACAAACATTAGTAAAATGTTAGCCAACATGTGTCGCGGCGGCGCGCGGCGGTCGTTTCGTCCGGATCAAACATTCGGGCACGTTCAAACAACCATGTTTGTACTATCGCCACTTTCGGTTCTGTTCAAACACTGCCTCTTGTTTATTCAAGTGCCAGTGACACGCCACTGCAGGGATTTTTAAACCACTCCTCTTAGAACTTTCAAGAAACTTGAGATTATAGAGATTAGTAGATCAAATTATGTTGGTGGGCTGATCGAAACAAGGCGACACCTTTTCTTGTCCGTGGATGGATTTACCTGTCAGAGGTTGTAACGAGGTAAGAAGGGTTGACAAAGCTGTAATTTAGTTGGAGTTAAGGCCGACAAGGATTTACGAGGGGTAATTTTAAAGGCGTATTAAAAAGCTAAGAAATATTGTTCAGGGATATAAACTAAGACTAGTGTAACTAATGTAGCCCTAAGATAGAGTTAGTATATCACAACTTATATGGAGAAGCTGTTCTCCGTCCTTTAATAAATAATTAAAGCATCTGGAATTCAGATAATAAGCTTTGAGATAGGTATTTTTAATTTATTTGAGATAGCTATTTATAATTTATAAGTATTCGAGCTAATAGTTAACCAATTAGTTATAAAGGAAAGTTAATGCCCCATTAGGCGCATGGCATTTTTCTTGGAAACATATCGATCTATAGCAAGGAATGAGAGCATAACACAATAAATTGTACCTGATCGAGTAGGTACTATCAGCCGTCCATAATTAATTAAACCGTTAAAACATAACCGCCCTTGTAAAAAACTCCTCAAAACATTATTTAAGTAAACGACCAGTTTAATTTGCCATTTTCCTAGCTTGCAATTCATTAACACCTGCCGTCTAAAGCTGATGGTCACACTAACTGGCTTATCGGCTTTTTAATTATATCAATTAGGTAGTCGGCGACCTATATCGATGGCATTTTTTTAATCTATAGGCAAAAGGGATGATTAATTGGTTCGGACTTGAACGACGAGCTTTTAGAAACTAGAGAATTTATCATTCAAATTCATGTACCTAGGTAAGCTTTATCTTTCCCATAGTTATATATTTATACTTATCCACAAAAAATGATACTATATACGTTGTTTATAGGAGATCAATGTGTATAAGTCTCTGTATCTCTAGATGTATATTAGAATACTTTCAATACATAATCTTCTGTACATAATGTTTCATCACTATTCCGATAGTATTGGAATGATTTGAATTCTTGTAAAACAAAGGATGATGAGCATTTTTGTATGGGCAGAGTCCCCACCCCCCAACACATATGGCATAGGTAGGGTGTCTGAATTTTTATAATAAGCTACGTATATAGCTAAGAGCCGATCAAGTGTAACACTTTGGACCGTTCTTATTATATGCGTCATAAGAGTTAAATTCGTACTGCAAGTGTTACCATTGATCTGCTGTTGTCCGTACAAAAATACTAACGACTTGTTACATGTCATGCCCAAATATTATTGTTGTTTTTTTTGAGATTTTATTTGAACAATGTTCAAATTGTGGCAGTAGAAATTCACGATTTTAGGCATCTAGGTTTGGAAAATTTAAGAGATTACTTAGCCTGTGAGCTTATTATAGTTTTGTGAGAAGAACCACACATTAATTTTTAAACATATGGCGGAAAATGTACTATTTGGACTATATATTGGTCCAAATAGTTCCCATACCCAAGTACCTAGTTTGTATTCTGTACCTTATATTATTGTAAATTATTATATTATGTATGACATAACCAAGTGTTCCCTAGAGCTCTTAAGGTTAAATAAATGAAGTATTGAAGTACTTCAAATCTACATCTATCTACCTATACATAGTGACGTTGGATATCCAGCTACACCAACTAACCCATTCTTTCTTCTCTTCCAGGTGGGTAGTAGTGGCTGGCGCATGGCGAGCGAGCGTGCTCCGCCCCCCGACCCCGCCCGGCGCCGCACGCAACGACCGCCACTCCTCGCTGCTACAGCTGGCTGCGTGGGGAGTGCCAGCGGCCTTGGCAGCAGCTGTGTTGGTCACTAGAGATGTGGACGCCGATGAGCTTACAGGTAATAATCTAATTAAGTATATTATTGTGCATGAAAGGTTTATTTAGGCAAGCCTGTTGACTGAGAGGGGGCTCCAACGCGACGATGACGTCCGTAATGAAATAGGTATTAAAGGTCAATCAAAGGTCTTACTAAAACAATTTAAAAAATGTCCAAATAAGGGTCCATTAATAACGTCCAAATAATGTTCAATAAAGCAAATGAGGGTCCATTCATCCTTTTGGACCTTCTTTACGCTCGGACATTTTTAGAAGGGAGACTGTGTATCTAGTTGTTTATAGGAGATCAATGGTCCGTAAGAATAAATTATGAAAAATTATTTCAACTTTCATAATTTATGTGACATTAATTATTAAGAGAAGCCAGGGATTAAAGTAGTCTTTTAGCTACTGCAGCTGGTCGCGTGGGGAGTGCCAGACGAAAAGTCGTTTTGAGAAAATCACGCGTAAACATTTTTACGAATTACTTATGGCTTTTTTGGCATATCTAAGATGGCTACAAAATTCTTGTACTGATCACTAGAGACGTGGACGCTGATGAGCCAGCTTCTCCTCGACTATAACTATTTCCCTTCGACTAGAACTACAGTAGATATTTAGCTAAACATGTGGATGATGATGAGCTTACAGGTAGCTAAATATTGACAATAATAGACCAAGAGCCCACGGTAGTCATCCTACCACATCGAGTAGGTACCAACGTGAGTCCATTTCTAGGGTAGAATGATGTAATTTACAAAATTCAATTGAAAACGTATTAAAAAGTTAGGCACTCTGCCCAGTATTGCCTTGTGCGTATGGCATAATGTGTAGTCATGGAAAAACAGATAAGGTTGAAACTACACCTGTCGTCTGTACCTAGAAGTCAATCTATCAAGTTTTCTTGTTTTTACAACACCTCATTTCTCACTGGGTAGCTATCTTTGCAATTATCTGTTACCTGACCAAGATAAATATCTAGTCCCTCGTGAGAAGTTGTCATAGTAGTTGCAATAACTATAATTTTGTCGTGTTATACTTGGGCCTGTGCCATTAAAGGGTGAACCACTCCTTATTCGATCGAGACCTAGCTGTAACAAGCTTTATAAGTAGATACAACTACTCGGCATAAGGTGTGGAAATATTGTTGTAATTATTGACTTCGATGAGGAAAAAATGCAGTTTCAGGGAATGAAAGTTGGTAATTGAGATGCTCAACAGTGTACACTTGCCATATAAGTGTAGTTGTTAACAATGATGGCCATTGTGAGTTCATACTTCATCTCATGCTCATGCTATTGAATTGAATGTAATGAGAGGTTTATTAAATTGGAAATAGTATTTCTCGTGCTTTTTGATTTGACCCGAGATTATCTCAAAATTGACAAATCCGAATTTATATTTTTATATAAATAAACTAATTCGCATTTGACTTCAATCACACTTAATAAGTAAAAACGAAGTAGGTACTTACTACTAAAAATCGTCATCAAGAAATTCAACCGACACTTTTTTATTTTATAGGTAGGTATAAGTATCGCCAAGGAAGCTACACTTACATATTTGTGTTACCTATAACCTTTACTCAGAAACTTAGAATGGTGTCGTAATGGTACTCAATGTGATAGATGTTTACGGTAAACGCTCAGTCTATTGTATAGCAATACGAAGATTTCTGTGCAACTACCTCCATTGTTTTCACTCATTCAATCAATACGTTCTAATGCGGAGCCGTATCGCCTCACAATGTCGATTCTCGGTTTTATAGCATACTTATTCCTTTGACTGTTTGATCGGCGGCGTTTTTCAAAGCGATTAAATCTCATACGAGTTGCGCAGGGGCATTCATTCGTGTATTGAGTGTTTTGTGCTAAAGCGTATTGTACTGTGTCGGGCTGGCTCACAGTGCTTATGTGCGATTTGTGAACAGATTATGAAATAAAAAGAATGATTTATGATTTTAATGATATCGAAGGAATTTATAGTTTCGTAGAAATCATGTGGAAAGGAAAACAAAAACAGGCATTGACAATAATTGCAGAACTGTAAAAAACCTGCCTGAATTCGATTTCCGTCATGGGCCCGCGTGGTGGTGGATCGTGGATGGCCGATGTTTTCAGGAAGTTCTATGCCCCAACCGTTAGGGATTTAAATGGGGAATATACGTTTAATCAAGTAAGTATTATTTGCCATCAGTGAAACAAAAAAATTACATAGTTAAAAAAAAAAAATATTTAAATACTTTCATAATTCTCAGCACATCACAGTAGCCGTGTATTTTTTGTTAATTCCACAAATAACAAAGCGGCACGCGTTCTACACAAATTATCAAAAGCCCCTTATCATACAATGATTAACTTCTTAATTTAAACACAAGCATTTAAGCTTACCATTTGAAGAACACCGCACTGATAATGTAGGACAGTAAATAATCTAATTATAAATTAATACGTAAGTAACTATCTCAGAATCGCCGCGAAGATAAGTAAAAGTAAAGTAAGACTACAGACAAACTCTTCTTCAAAGGCAATAGATAAAGTTTTTACTGCTTTGATATATTGCCGACTAAATGCGGTTTAGGATCTTACAAAGAAAGCGTTACTATTTCAAAACTTTATACAGCCCTTTATAACTTTGCAAATGGTCCATCCTGGTACTCGATGACGTAAGTTTCTTGCAGTGCGCCCCAGTACTATTATAATTTAGATAGTTTTATTTATTATTTTATTTTACATGTTCGGAATACAAACAGCAGGTCTGCTTGCTGTACAGCATGATCCAAAAAAATTACAAAAATATTTTCAATAAATACATGACATGAAAACTTATCAACTAGAGAATACAAACAAATGATAATTGATGATTATTGTCCGGTATCAGAAATTGTCGCACCCGCTGCGACACTGCTAAGATTCGTGTTTGCAAATTCAAATCGTACTGTGATACCGTTGAGTGCTCTCGAGCGTATATGCGTATTTTAAACATCTGTTAAAACCTTAAAGAGAACTGAGCATTCTGTCGGTCATCGGCTCTACTTATTTATTTTTATCGCAATCACAAGAAGTGCGAGCGAGTGCCGGCCGCGCCGTCACACCCCACACCGCCCGATTCTCAGGCATATTGCAGTTTCAATCAGGACACGACCATTGTGCTTTATTTATTTCTTTTCTTATTATTTTTATTCCCCGTCCATTAAGGCAGCCGAAAGAAATGCTCGGCCATTATTTGAGCCGTTAAATACGACACCTTTTCTCCTCGCACGCTCGTATTTCAATTTTAAATCGGCCTCTTTAAACGGTGCCTTATTAATGCAAGCCTTTTTCCGTGTGTTTGTGTAGGTGTTCGCATTCAAGGGCTTGGAGACGGAATGTTATTCAGCTCTGTAAAGAGCTGGCGAGAGAAAGAATTCGTATCCGATAAAGTATTAAACCATATCGTCAAAATCATTCTGAAAAAACTTTATTCATCATTTCAGAATACAAACTACAACTAAGTAGGTACCTAACTTACGTACATTTATGGAGAAGTTACAGCATATGGTTAATTGATCACAGAATGACCCGCAATTGCCGAATTTAAACAGACTCTGGAACCGTAGAACAACACTACCTACCTTTAATTTAAACCACAGTTAAGAAAAATACCCATGCCTTACTTACAATATTATTTTTCCTCTTTCCAGGAACCTGCTTCGTCGGCAATCAATCCAGCAAGTCTCTTCTCGCTCTGGTCATCGTTCCAGAAGCTATCTGCTTGCTCCTTGGCTGCGTGTTCCTCTCATCGGGTCTCAGAGCTGTTCTTCGGAAACCAGCGCCCGTTCCCGCACCATCGGCTCTGCTAAACGCCCCTCCTCAGCCACACACAGACCAGAGCGTCCTCCGACTAGGAGCGTTTGCTGCTCTATACGCCGTGCCATCAACATGTATTCTAGCTACATGGGTATACGAGTACGCGTGGCGAGATGATTGGCTAGCAGCACCAGTTCCATCAACGGAACCCTCGACGCAGCCGCAGCCTGCGTTCTGGGTGTTTTTGTTCAGAATCTTCGCTAGTCAGATTCTCGGTGTGATGGTTGCTGTGTGGATCGCGACGCCTCGGTTGAAAGCCTTGTGGCGGAGAATAACGGGGCCTCGAAAGCCGGCGCTGGCGAAGTGTCCTGCTGGGCCACCTCCTACGCCACTGACTCTTCATTGTTACGCCTCGCACCCTCACACGTTGACGAGGCATTCGCACAAGTATGCCACTTACAGGCCTCCTCAACAACAACATTCTTATAGAAAACCGAGGCATTATCATTATTCAGCGGGAGAGACGATACTATGACCGAGTTGAAACCTGCTAGTGACTAAAAAGACTATAATGAGGTTGTATAATGCGATCCAGCCAGACTATGCATTTATTGTGGATGTGTTTGATTAGATAGTAAGTTAAAACTCTGTAAGTGCCATTAGTAAGATTTTTTGTAAACGGGCAGTGTGAAAAAATGCCTTCGAACTATTTACAATTAACTGATAAACGGATAGTTTTCAGGACCAATCTTTATCGAATATTGAACTATATTTTGTATAAACGTCAACGTCTGTTTTTCTGCTGGCTGTAATATATAATACCTACAATACCTCAAGAAATGCTAGAAGGTTACCAATAGTGTTTGAGAATTTATAATCACCAAATCTATGAACTAAATGAACCAACAATGTATGCACGCACATATTCAATATCGAATGGCCCTGCAAACTGTCAATACACCTACTATTATAAGTAATTATCTACCTTCAATGTTAAACACAGAAGACAACACTATCACTAAAGTATTTCGTAAGTATGTCCAAGTTGGTCAACACCTTATTTTTACATATTATTATTTGTAAATTTTTGTACAGTAAATACCTAAATAAATATTCTAAATTAGACTCAAGTAATTTAAGTACTTTATACAAATACGAGTTCAAGAATAATTGTAATGTAAATACCTACTTATAGTAAGTACCTTACGTAGGTACCTATTACCTAAATTAAAAGTAAGTGTGTAAAGTATACGTTATTGTTTAGTAAGTAGAGCATAAGATATAATTTATTTACTTATGTACAGCCGACAGCACATCAAGTCTAAAACAGAGGTACTTTATGCGACAGCAATACAGTCTAGATTGCAATAGTTTTGCGTAAAAGTCAAAGAGTCTGTGTACAAATAGGCAGGTACAGTCGACAGCACATCGAACTAAACAAATCCATTGCAAACTATGGCGTCGCGTATTTATTAACATCTCGTTACATTACACTTGATGTGCTGTCGTCTGTACCTGGGTGCGTCTTATTTTCTTTATCTTTTATGGGGAATAAAGAAAATATCTAAGTATGATAAATACCACAATTATTCATTTATGTCCGAAAAAAAACTTACGTAGGTACATAGAATATGTGGCTAGCTACCATATGGGATATACAATGAATAGTGTCTTCTACCAACTTATTTATAATAAAATCCCAGTCCAAGCTCGGCCAAGTGACATTTACCTACTCGTTAACGCCAGTTGAATACGAAAAAGAAAATGTTAATCCCATACATCTTTCTTTATATTCTACTAGCGTTCGAAAGTCAAAGCTAAGCTAGGCTGCTTGATCGTTTGCAGACTCAGAGAAATTATTTCTCTGAGTTTGCAAAGATATTTAGTATTGAAATCTCAACTAAATCCCAGGGGTCAATGACCAGTGTGGGCACTGTGCATCGTAAATGTCACATGTTCAATCCCCACCTGTGGACTATCGTAGTGAGCCCCTACCTAGTCTAGTACTTAGGTATTTTAGTTTATTAGGAGTGATTGGGGGAGGCAACTATGCGATTTCACTTCACGTTGCTAATCTTGTTTTTAAGTACATACATAGGTTCTTACTTATTTTCTGTAAATAATAGTGATACTACGAGTTTGCAGTAAACGATCAATTCGGTTATTTTGACATAATGTTTCTTTTCTGTCCTCCGAGTTTCAAGCAGCTGTAGGCTCAAGCTGTAGGTAAGCCCTTCTCCGCATTGCCAAAATAGTATTCAAGTGTAAATATAGAAAATAACAATATTTAATTGTTTAAGGAAATATGTAAATAATACAGACGCAATTAAGCTTAAATTTAATTTAAGGAAGTACCTCTAATAAAAAGATGTAAAATAAAACAATTGTATTTATTTGGAATCTTCACTTACAGTTAAATTCGACTTGCTCGAGCGCCAATCCTGGATTTATTTAACCGCCAAACACCCTATGACATTCCTGAGATCAAGACGAAACTTTTGGTCCTAGAATCATCGAAATCGGTCAACGCGTTTCGGCTCTACAGAGGAACGAAGGAACAAATTTACATAAATACATAGATTGCTAAACACATAACCCTTCCTTGCTGCGCAGTCGGGTAAAAAAGTCCACTATTTTAATCTACGAGACCACATATGACCTACCTAGTCCTAGACCTACCTACTGAATAACATAGGTAAAAATATTTTGAAGTTGACTCTGGTACTTATACTTACTAAAGACCCGAGTTTCTGTCTACCTAAGTACCTACCGACCGACCGATCTTACATAATATAAAACTTGGTTTTTAATTTCAGTCGATGATTTCCATACAAAAGTAGCTAATTTTGTACGAAAAACAAGGTTTGGTAAGATCATACAACATAGTAACATACAATACTCTATTTATATACTCCCGAAAACATACATTATCCTCACAGATGTAGCAGCCGGGTAAAAAAACTGGTAATGAACGGTGTGCAATGCAGCGCCATCTATCCGAATTATGGGTCCGTAGATTTCTCTCTCTATGGTCCGTAGCGTACGTAGATAGATGGATAATCTGTCTACGGTAGCGTACGTAAATAAAATAAAAGTAAAACTGTCACTGTAATTTTTGTGCGAGGGCGCGCATCTTTCTTTCTTTAGATGTGGATATTATTTGTATTTTGTTGCTTTGGTGATAGATATTAGATTCTTTCATAAATTAAACCTAAAATGTCCTCCTTCACTCAGCTTTACCGCTTGAGTAATTACGTGATAGGAGGCTACAAAACTGTTCTACATGGGAGGTAAGGTTTGAGGTTATGACGCATAATTTAGGCTTTGTTTACAAATGTATTTTGGAACTTTCTATTCAAATATTGAATTCATTCATACAAAGGCAGTATTAGTTTCAATAATAATCGATTGAATTGTATGACGGATACTGTATGAAGCATTACTAGAAGTTCCTTTCGTAGTATTTATCTATGTTACTATAAAAATTAGCGCTCCATTCTCTTTGCGTATTCTGCATTGCTTTACAGCGCAGCGTGAACTATAAAGAATTGGTCAAGGTTAATGTGTCGTTATGGAGGCACTGAGAGAAAGAACTTTACTCATTGCCTGTTGATTAAATGCTTTGATGTTCAAGTTCTTACAAAACTCACTTGTCTTATGTGTCCAATGGCTTCCTTATTGTCTAGATCAAATTGGCTGACTTCTATGCCCATACAAACATGTGCCTACACCAAAAAATCAGCAGAGCAGCGTCTCGGCATAGAGAAGCCCAAACGGCCTCTGACTCCGTTCTTCAAGTTCATGACACAGATGCGGCCGGCGCTGCTCGCTAAGAATCCTGGCATCACCTCCAAGGAGGCTATCACATGGAGTTCTAAGCATTGGCAAGAATTAGACACCGAGGTATTGTTATTGAAAACTAAGTTATGGAAATTATTATTTCATAAAACATAAATGGAAAGAAACACCTGTTTCTTTTTTTATAAAAGCTCCTTTTTTATAAAAGACATTGATGAATAAACACTTTTATCATTGGTTTAAAACTCTAGGGTTTAAATGAATGGTTTTGCCAATGCCTGTTGCGATATTAACATTTTTTCGAAGAACTATATCAAAAACTTTAAAAAAAATGCCCAGTAAATAGCAGATGTAAGTATTATATTATAGCACATTGCACACAAGTCATTATTTATGAATGATGTGTTTGGTACAAATTGGATCCTATTAGAATTGTACAAGATCGTAATTAATTATAATCTCAGGCTACTGTGTACATAAATTATTTATTTTACAAAAATATTTATTTACAAAAAGCTTAGCATCTCATGATCGTTATTAAATCACTGCTGGCTTTTAAGCTTTATTTTTTCCCGCATTGATTGATTACAGACAAAGTCTCAAATGGTGAAAGAATATGAGAAAGACATAGAGGACTACAAGAAGATCAAAGCCATGTACGAGGCCTCTCTCACAGACCAGCAAAAAGAGGACATCAAGAGGGTCAAGGAGGAAATGGACGCTGCCAAAGAGAAACGGAAAATGAAAGCTGTGAGTTCCTCACCTTATTGTATGCTATAATATTATATTGTATGAATAATGTTCCCATACAGATTGATTGGTACTGGCTCTCTTATCGTGGGCAGTTTGAGAGTTTTATACAAGAAATTTCTATCAGTATTTTGAGTGCAAATTAGAGGTTAGGTTGACCTTAACTAAACTTCTGTAAATTGATACATATATCTAAGCAATGACTATATAACTTGATGTATCTAACCCCATTGTCAGACATGTGATGTGTGCATAACTTGGCAAATATGCACAAATTCCATTTTTAATGAAAGCCTTTTATGACATCGTAGTTATAGATTCTGTACAAAGTCTTCAACGATAAATAAAACTTTGCTAAGATGCGCAAATGTCTGGCGCCGACTTTAGAGTTAGTACAACGACATCACTATTCTATTAAACAGAACCACTTTGTAATCACACACGTAAAACCACATGAGTAAGATAATTCTACATTATAGAATAATTAATAATTGACCTACATCTCAAAGAAAGTTACACTATCCCACTGCTGGGCAAAGAACTCTCTAAGAAATAAACCCGGTAACTCATTCCTCGCTAGCTAACACCGACCAATGTTGTCGGTTGGTGGAAATAATGTTTCCATATCATTCCTAGGAACTGAAAGAGATGGGCCGTCCAAAGAAACCAATGTCTTCCTATTTCCTGTACATGCAATCAAGAAAGGAGTCGTTTAAAGGCAAGCAGATGAAGGAGTTCCAAGAGAAAGGCAAATTGGACTGGATGAAACTGCCTGCTACTGAAAAGACGAAGTTTGAGAAACAGGCGCAAGAACTAATGACTAAATACAAGTAAGTAATTCAGTCATGAAGTACCTAAATGAAATGAAACTTTCCTTGTGATATAAATATGTATGTATCTATTGAGTAGTGCTGTAAGTAATAATATAAGTAGTGTATTATCATTTATATATCTATTGTATTAGATTTATTAGTATGCATGTAGGTATGGTTTATGTACCTATACTATTTTATAAGTTTTATAAATTAATATAAAACATTAATTTTGTGTACACATGCTTTTCCTGCTCCAGATCTCATCTCTCTCTCGCACTGGTTTGCTGGTAGAGAACTCTAATCTAGAGTTAAGCACAATGTACATCTTATTCCAAGTATTGTAATAGACTTTGTGTACATTTAAGAATTAAAGATAAATAAACTTTAGTAATTGAAATGAAACTTTAATAAATGAAATGAAACTTTAGTAAATGAAATGAAACTTTAGCAAATGAAATGAAACTTTAGTAAATGAAATGAAACTTTAGCAAATGAAATGAAACTTCAGTAAATGAAATGAAACTTTTCACAAAGCTTTTCGCAGCAACTTTAACATTCACTAAGCCAGGTCTCATTAAAACTAAGCCTCAATAGCCTAGTGTTGAAATCATTGCATTTTATTTACAGGAAAGACTTGGAGGGATGGGAATTGAAAATGATATCACTCGGTCGCTCAGACTTGGTTCGCGCTAAACCCGTACGGGAAAAGAAGCCGAAAGTTACCACAAAGACGCAATAGGAACTCGGGTGCTCTGACCGATCCACTGACTCAAACGAACTTAGCTGTAAGGATAAATATTCTAATGTACAAAATATCAATAAGCCTAATGCTTACGATCCTACTAGTCTTGACAAAATACAAGAAAATAAAATTCCAATTGAAAAACCTGAGTCAGTTGTACGTCAGAGCACGGGTGAAAAAGAACCAGTTAATTCTGAACCATTGAAACCTCAAGTTGAAGACAAACAAAGTAAGACTATCATGAATAGTATTAAAAGATTATTTAAATTTTAGTTGCACGTATAACTTAATTGACGATCATCATTAATGCATGTGTATATGACATTTTTTTTGTTAAGTTCCATGCATTTGTCGAATATGTTTGTTTGTATAATTTTTTAATAGATTTTCGGTAAGTTGGACAAAGGGTTTAGGAATTCTTGTGTACACACTAGAGCATATCAAGCACGCTAGTTTTGTGACGTTCGTATAGTGTATGGTACGCTATAAGAACTAAATTCCTACTTGTGTTATGGTTGTTATGCTCTCGACTGTATCATTTGTTTTATTGAATCACTCACTTTATGGACTCCTTGTGCAACTACTGTGATAATTCTTTAGATAGGCTTCCTCAGATCACTAGAATATACAATTATTCATAAGTATAAGTTTTGTTTTTCATTGGTTTTATTTTATGTTTCCTTTTCCTGTCCTTTATTTTACTGCCATCAACTTATTAATGAAATATAATAGAATACAATACATACACAATAAAAACATTGATTTGTAAAATACCGAGAAAACGTACTTTGTAACTTCATCTGCTAAAGGATGGTGCCCCTTACTTTGGCACAGCCACCATTTGATTCCATGGAATCAAATTCTGACGTCACAGGCATTTAGTAAATCATTAGTCATGTAAATTAATGTCGCACTTGTGACTATAATATTAGGGCTAAGCTCTTATGAATATATTATAAAGTATTTTAATGAAAATATCTTATTACAGCTTACGCGGGGAATGGAAGGAGAGTGTTGCAAGAAATATTTTTGGTATTTTTTATTAGGACCACATTGTACCTTCGAAGTGTTGGGAGGAGAAATAAATAGTTTTTCAGTTTTATCGAATTTCATTTAAAACAAGGCTACATAATCAGCATCAACAATTAGAGGGGGGAAGATGCGAAAAGGGAAAATAAAATTAAAGGTAGTTGGTTAACTGTCTGTTATATTTTAGAAAAATACATAAAATTTTCATTCAATACAGATAATATTGCGTAGGTGAGTGTAGTAAATGCAATGGCCTTTGGGCCGTACATAATTCGTAGGTATTTTGTAAAACTAGCAAAATAGGTTCATGATTTACAAACTTTATACAGAGCTTGAAAATACTTAGCTAAAAATGTTAATTTGGCATTATGTATTTGACCTTGTTAAAGATATAGATAAAAATAGTGTTAAGTATATTATTAATCTAGTGAAAATAAATTCAGATTACTATGTTACAACAACACAAAAGCATTAAGAAATGTTAGACCTTTACTTTCACACTAATTTAACTATTTACAGTTAGTGTTTATAAAAATACAAACTACATATAATTTATTCTACAGTGAAACATTATTCTGTCACCAACTTGACCCAAAGTACACAGAAAATAACTCCTTGAGCAAACCAAATTTAAAGTTAATATTTCCTAAAACATTCCCTTGATAATATTTACACTCATAAGTTTATGTTAAAACTAAAATGGCAATATGTGACTAAAACGCACACATGTCACAACTTCTCACTTACAAAAGGCACAAGCAATCAAAACTATGGAACCCATTCTGTAACTAGCTGGCTAATATGATAACTGGTCAGTCATTACAATGCCCATGATTAGTTGTAAACAGTTGGAATCACGGAATAAGTTGGAATATTAGCAATTACTAAGTAACCAGAATATTGAAGACTACAATTAGAGATTGTAAGCAAATAGTTGTGAACAGATACACACAGACATCTTGCGATATCACACCTACCCACTGCACAGAATTCATAATGGTATTAGCTCTGCTTGCCGACATACCATTCAGTAGCAAAAATACATTGGCAATATTAGATGTATTTTCTGCGGGGACCCAAACCGATTTCGTAACAATGTATATAATCAATGGAAGAAAAAAGTAATAATTATCAAATGTAAACAAAGACAAACTGTATAGGAGTTGGATTAGCAATGATAATAACACTATGTCGTATTTGCTGGCGATGAGCGTATCCCAGGGCGATTTCGGCTGTGTCTGCTCGGGTGATGGTATTCCGAAAGCTGCTAAATCACTTGGTAATTCACTGTCGCCCGCCGCGACGAAATCGAGGCTCGCCGATAACAACCCATGTGACTCAGGCTCGGAAACGATCACTCCGTTGGCGAACCCCGAGGGCGAATCGAAGCAGAAACTGCTACTGCTCGGTGTAACTGAAACTTCGATGGCTTGCTCAGGAATAGGGAATTTAATCGACGATTCTTCTGAAAACAACAATGTTTATGAGTGAGAAAAACGTGTAAAATAACAAAAGACACGTCATTTATCTTGAACAAAAAGTAAGTAAGATACCTTGGGTGCACTCATCACTACTCTTTCCAGATATTAGCTGTAGTCTATTGTGAGAATTTTCCAATATTCTTTTCCTTCGAGCCTCGCGACGAGCTGCTGCAGCATCAGCCATGATGACAAATAATTTGACTGACAGTTCACAAATTAAATTATTGCCATCTTAGCTTAGAGCAAAGATTGCCATGGAGAATAGTCGAACGTTACGCCAATATTGTAGCGGTTTTTTTTGGGATAAACAATCCACTTTATCTTGGAATGTGTCGCCTCGTCTAGAAGGGGCTTTATGGTAGAAAATTGGTAAATTAATTTATGGTAGAAATATATAAAGTGATTTTGGCAACACAAAGCTGCAAAAAATAGTATTCATTTCCGGAAACAAAAAGTTACTTATTACGAGATTTCAAAAATATTCATTACATAGTAATAATTCTCTTTGATTAGCATACACACAAAATGTGTATATTTATTTTCAATTATAGTATTTATGGTAGTGATATGTATTGAAGAATATTTTAAATAATAAACGCTTCATATTTAGTTCATAACCGGAAGTTTGTGTGCTGTCTGCCGAACAACGCCAGCCAGCCAACGAAAAGAAAATTGTTTGGCGCCTTTACTGGGCCGGTCGTTTGTTTTATTATAAATTCGCTGCTTTATTTAGCGAATAATAGTTATTTCTCAACAGGATGGGTGATAAAGGCGATGGAGGTACTTATATTCTTGTTTAGTTTCCTTTCTCACTCAACGCTGTTTGATTTTCTGGCGTTGACAGCCCGCTAACAATTTCTTGGTTAGCTAGAGTGTATTTTTTATTCGGCCTATGTTTTATAGAAACGTTCGATGATGCGGTAGAGGAGAGAGTAATCAACGAAGAATACAAGATATGGAAGAAGAACACGCCATTCCTGTACGACCTGGTGATGACCCATGCCCTGGAATGGCCCTCGCTGACGGCGCAGTGGCTGCCCGACGTGACCCGACCTGAGGGGAAAGACTACTCCGTGCACAGGTAGGGAAATAAGACAACCGAATACAATAATGTTTTGTGGATCATGCAATATGGGGTTATTCCTTTTGTCCTTACTAATAGGAACAATGGTACTGGTTCATGGTTTTGTAGAATGATGGTAGGTTAAAAATTCCTGTCATCAACAGCTTTTTATGTCCCCAAAACCCATTGGTAGAACAGCTCTGGTCTTATCAGGGTAAATCCATAAAGGCATGTGGCAAGTTTCTCAAATGAACTCAATTTGGCTGACCTATCCTGTGTCAACTGCACTTATTTTTTTAATGCTTTTGTGCATTTTAGTGATTTTATTATGTCACCCAGACTGTGACAGTATTCCTCCAGTCGTTTCTAACCACAAGTCAGTTATATCCATGATTCCCAGATAACATAGTAATAATAACAGCTTGCCGTCTGTTTCAATTTCAAAGCATTTATTTATTGTCAACTTAAAAAAAACTTAAAATTTTGTTTACTAATTAATATTATTTCTAGTTAGGTAGTTCTGCAATAATCAGCATGTCCTTTTGACACAAAGGCCTTCTTCAGTATTCTCCAGACTTCCCTGTCCTGCTAGTCTTACCCACAGTGGTCCTGCTGGTGATTTTATGTCATCAGACTGCAGTCCGTTGGAGAACTAATATAATCCTCTTCCGCAGACTGATCCTGGGCACGCACACATCAGACGAACAGAACCACCTGCTGATCGCCAGCGTCCAGCTGCCCAATGAAGATGCGCAGTTTGATGCCAGTCATTACGACAATGACAAGGGCGGTGAGTTGTCCGTACCATAACTATTGACTATCAGAACCACGTATGTAGTTACATATTTAATTTAGACATAATAATGTAGTTGTAACCTAAAAATATGTTTGTTATATTAAATGCACTGCTACATGCTCATTCACGCGGCATCCGTCATTGACGATTCGTCAATAAACACATGTCATGCATGACATTCATGGAATTGTATTTTTTTATGATTCCTCAAAATATCTGAAATTGATTTTCACATTCTTTGTCATTTTGTACTGTTTCAAAACCACCATTACATATACAAGGAGAAAAGGGATATTATGAGAAGTGGACGTTTTGCGCATGGTAGACATTTTGTTGGTCCAGGCCTCCTGAGTTCGAGTTCGCTCCAGCTCTCGTCCTGATCCCTCGTCAAGTATGTGGTCCATTGCCACTTTAACGAAACAATTTTCACATTCTTCCAGAATTCGGTGGTTTTGGCTCTGTATCAGGAAAAATAGACATTGAGATTAAGATCAACCACGAGGGTGAAGTGAACCGGGCACGGTACATGCCCCAGAACCCGTGTGTCATCGCCACCAAGACACCGTCGTCCGATGTCCTGGTGTTCGACTACACCAAGCACCCGTCCAAGCCGGAGCCTTCGGGGGAATGCCACCCAGATCTTAGGTGGGATATTGAAATGTGTTACTAGTATTAGAAATTATATTATGTGTAGTGTATAGAATCAGTGTTGTTGAGTAGAATAATAATAAAATATTTCTTGAACTTGTAACCATATGGTTAGGTTAGTATGTTAGAGTAACAGGAATTGGTTACATAGAAAATTAGGAACCCAATTCATATTTTAAAAAGGTACAGAAAATAACTATCAACTCTAGGCATTTGTGATAATGCGGTCATTTTAAACTAAATTAAAGGTTTAAAAATATAGTTACTTTTCTTCATCTAAAGCTGACCCAACCACTAATTGAATTATTGAGAATTGTGCCGGTAACACGGACCGCAAAGTAGTAATAATAAACGGTTTTGTTAGTTTATAATAATTGTAATTTGATATATTGAATTGTTATTATTAGTTTACTAACATAGTCCAATAAGAACATTGCTACTAACTTATAATGGTTTTGATATTTTCTTGCATAATGCGCTATGCGAAACGAAAATCTAAATGATAAATGGAGATTTTTTTTTTTTCCCCGGTCGTGATGAAATTTTTTCTCCATTTATCATTTAACTTATAATGGATCAATTGTTATCTGAGTATATAAATTAAAGCTACAAAAGTGATTACAACTACTTACTGGTGGGCAAATAAATGCCTCACCTCACTTCTTCCCCTTGTCTCGTTATAACAGAATTTTAACTCTCATCATCATCTTCCTTGGAGTCCATTTGATTCCACTTTATTTCGGCTACTTTTGAGAACAAACCAACTATGCATTTGATAATCATTCAATGTCATTTCCTGCAGATTGCGAGGCCATCAAAAAGAAGGCTACGGCTTGTCATGGAATCCCAACCTCAATGGCTACTTACTCTCAGCCAGGTAAATGAGTTTTGTAAACTTTTATGTTACTTATTGAAAAGTACAAAATAAAGAGCTGCCTTGGTGTCGAAAGCCGCAAGAATCAATTTGGGTCACTGAACCCTCAGAGTAGTTATAAGATAATTACTTTCAGTGGAAACCCGAATAAAACTGGTAATTATTTAATTAAATTTTTCTAATGTTTATAAGACTAGACAAAGCCGCAAGGTTATCGTCGCAATTTTCACGCCAGTCAATCGGAGAATGTCGATCTATCCGACGATTGGTCGGCGCGAAAATTGGATTGGAATTTTGAACTTGTCGCTGGAAACGAAACCCGAAAGAAAATCTCGAACTTAATAACTCTGTAGAGTCCTCATCTTCTACGATAACATACCGCCCCTCCAAAAATGTCACAATAACGCCTCACGTAAATGTGTGCTAAATGTCAAATGTAAACAAATAGACGGTACGGACAACAGCAGATCAATGGTAACGCTTGCAGTACGATTTCAACTCTTACGACGAAGAAAATAAGAACGATCCAAAGTGTTACACTTGATCTGCTTTATAGAATTCTTACTCCTACATACAAACTCTTTCGTAAGATGTAATTTGGAGGACTCACATTTAAACAATAATTTGGATGTCATCGTAGATGATTTTTTACTTTACTCTGTGTTAGACCGTACTTAACCAGCACTAATTGTCGTTGTATTGTGCAGTGATGACCACACAATCTGCCTGTGGGACATCAACGCGACGCCTAAGGAGGGCCGCGTGATCGAGGCCAAGTCTGTGTTCACGGGGCACACGGCCGTCGTGGAGGACGTGGCGTGGCACCTGCTGCACGAGTCGCTCTTCGGCTCAGTCGCGGACGACCAGAAACTCATGATTTGGGACACAAGGTAACGACGACAAATGTCATATATGTCTATGGAATCACAGCCACCTATACGTTTATGCATAAACCTTTTTTTATGGGGGATCTCCCAAATGATACGCGACCTCCTTGGAGGCCGGGTTATGTGGGATTTGTACCCACTAAAACCCCTTCGATAGCCTCGCCTTTTATGTCGGGCAAGGGTTACCGTAGCACTATTCTTAGCCCGTGACTACATGAACCTAGTTAAACCTCACTTCCCTTAAAACTTGTTCTTGTCGCTTTCACACTTCCTGAAGGTTTCTCCAAGGTTTTCCTGAAGTTTTTTTAATTTTCCTCCTGACTTTGACTCCTTTCGGTAGTCTGATCAAAAATAATATAACACAAGATTTTGAAACTTCAAAGATCATTGATTTGGGGCCTCTATTTTCCATAACTGCAGAACCCATTACATATAGTAGTACTTGAGTACATTGACCTCTTATAATGTGTTATCAATGTGTCCAGATGTAACAACACATCGAAGCCATCTCACACAGTGGACGCGCACACCGCAGAAGTCAATTGCCTCAGCTTCAACCCGTACTCGGAGTTCATACTGGCAACTGGCAGTGCTGATAAAACTGTGAGTAATCTCAAGAATATAAACAAAGGATTGGAAGGCTAGTCACATGTTATATGATGTCATCTTTCATAGTTTCATACATATCACTGTTGCCTTTCGGCTGCTTTTAGAGTTCCATACCTCAAGAGTAAAAGGAACCCTTATAGAATCACTTCATTGTCCGTCCGTCTGTCTGTCAATAAGAAAAAAAGTTATTAGGAACGTGTGGACGTATCAAGTTGAAATTAATACCAAATACTCAAGTCTGCAATCTCTTGCAGGTGTGAAAAAATCGAAACTTCTGAGTCAACACAATGTGTTTTTGACCTTTACTTTTTGAAAGTTTGTGATGTTTTCCAATTACTAATTCTCTTCAACTATATTAATTGGGTCCCCAAAATTGTCTTTATTATTTATTTATAAACTCACGCCTGATTCCCTTAGGGGTAGGCAGATACGATGGACTTCCATCTGCTGCGTTCCTGGCACACAACCCTTGCCTCCTCCACATTCATCAATCTCTTCATGCATGCTCGTCGGTTTGTAGTAGACCATACTTGGCCCTTTTTCAAGACATCGCCAATTTGGTCGACGTACGTTATTATTACGTCTTTGTTATTTTACCCGTATTTGTGTATCTGCTGTAGGTAGCGTTATGGGACCTTCGTAACCTGAAGCTGAAACTCCACTCGTTCGAGTCGCACAAGGACGAGATCTTCCAGGTGCAGTGGTCGCCGCACAACGAGACCATCCTCGCCAGCAGCGGCACGGACCGCAGGTGACAAACGACGCCTCTCTACCAGAGAAGCTTGTAGACATAAAATAGGGCTAGAACAGTCATACCCAAAGTGGTATATATCGATCGACCCACAAGTCCAAGTGAGCGAGAAAAAAATCAGGGGTCTATGAAATGTAAACGGGGGTCCACGATAGATCGATCTCATTTACATAATTTTTTTTCTTCTTCTACACCTCACTACAGTTAGAAACTAATCAAAACACACTTGAAGTTGATGAATTTTCACAAATGCAATATTAGCTAAGCATTGGAGATCTACCCAAAATCGAAAAACATGGCGATGCAATAATGTTTCTGGAACTCTGGTCTAGAAGTTACTTACGTCATGATTTAATAGCACTTGTACACGATGGCACTTGCGCATGTTATATGCATCTTGTAAACGACCATGAAAGAAATGCGCGGGTTCAGCGACTCGTGCATGTAACTCGCGCGGTGGTCTAACTAACGCGGGTTACTTGCGCGGCTGCAGACATAAGAATTCTTGTTCGGCAAGACATTTTTACGCGATTCAAATGTCCGCATACTGCTCGCGCAAGTAGTTCGCATCTTTGGATATACAGTCCGTCTGTCTAGACTGTAGACATAGTCCACCCTTAGGCTCTAGCTAGAGTCTAGAGCGAGAGACTATGCACGCCTGTGCTTGTGTTCGTGCCGTTGAACGTCAGCGTGTGAACGCAGCATAAAACAAGTCCTTGTGTCCCAGCAGACTGCACGTGTGGGACCTGTCGAAGATAGGCGAGGAGCAGACGGCGGAGGACGCGGAGGACGGCCCGCCAGAGCTGCTCTTCATACACGGCGGACACACAGCCAAGATATCAGACTTCTCGTGGAACCCAAACGAGCCCTGGGTCATCTGCTCCGTCTCCGAGGATAACATTATGCAGGTACAGTATTCCAATTTTATGTTTAGGCTCCATCCCTATGTTGATGATTCCGCCGATGTCAGTGTTGAGAATGACGGGTGCAATTGCTCGGCACGATTACTCTTCGGAGTTTTCTAAAAGAGAAGTGGGACAGCACAAGTTTGTTAGATAACAAACTTGTGCTGTCCCATTTCTCTTTTCTAAATCATGTTTTATGTGTTAGTACTTAATATTAACTAGTAGACATATACAAAACATGTAATAGGTATAGTAATTAGTACGTAGTTTGAGAAGTAAAAAAATGTCTAAAATGAAATGGTATCAGTGGTGTTATTTCTTGATGTTATATGAAATACTAGTACTCGAACAACAAACAATGTGAATTGCAACAAAACAATTTAAAAACTAATTCTGACTTATTTGTTGATGATGTAGTGAACTTGTGTGTAGTAATGGTGTGTTTACTGTGAGGCGAATTGGAATTGTCCATTGTTATTACTTTAATATTTATCCATATTGTCTGTACCATTTTCTTCCACCATATGATACTGTCGTAATTCCCTCATTAATCTATACTCACACATTCGCAGGTGTGGCAAATGGCCGAGAACATTTACAATGATGAGGAGCCCGAGACGCCCGCGTCTGAGCTGGACTCCGGCGTCAACGTCAACCACGGCTAGCGCGCGTCCCACGCACACCCGCGCACGCCCACACCTCCGCGCACGCCGTAACACAGGCGCGTATGGAATGTACCTACATACACACTTAGACAGAGTATACAGGGGGCCTCAATAAGGTTGAGATTTGCTCAAAAACTACTGGGCCGAATTTAATTATTTTACAGTTAAATAGTTTTAAACTTATCTATCCAAAGCCGGGTATTCATGAGGCAACATTTACGCAACATTTGTTTATAAAATACGATCATCGCTGTTTCGAAACAAGTTTACGGCAAACAAGTTTCGTTGGTGGAATAGCTTAATGTGTTTGTTGCTCAACACTACTTCCATGTTTCTAAACACACGCAACAGAAGTTAACAAGCGAAACATTGTTACTCACTCAGGTGGGAGGCACAGCAACATGCATCTGCATCAGTGTTTCATCGTCTTTGGTTCACAACAATTGCGCAACTGTTTAGGCGATGTAACACCGATGAATACCCGGCTTTACAATGAATGAATTCTTTCATTAGGTCAAGTAGTTTATGAGATAATCTCAACCTTAAAAACTCCTGTACACTTTTCTCAGTGTTAGACCGTACATGTTTCTCTATGCGGCCCGTACGCGGCGAGCTGGCAACGTGAACAGCTGCAGAAAGCTTTCGGGATTCTTTTCTAAAGCCACTTTTCCACATGCAAGTAAACTCGCACAAGTTTTGCAGGAGTAAGGGCGCATTCAATAAATTTGACAAAATTGTACGTGCCCTTACTTGTAAAGTAATATCGTTTAAGGTACAATTCCGGGATGGGGCCGTAGACCGCAAACCGCAGCTGCAAGAATGCTGCAATTCTTTTGACCAGTCTGCGGTTTACGATTGTGGTTTGCAGTCTGCCGGCCGTCTCGGAATCGTACCATTACACATCGTAAATTCATACAATTATGTCTAACTTTTAAGACTCATAGGTAATCCAAAAATCCCTAAGTAAGCCTACGATCGCTTTCTACAGGTGTTCATGTATTAAATTAATCTATTCGGACCTACATTGTTGCACAAAATGTGAATACTCCGATGGTGCACATAAATAAACGCAATCTAACATTAGGTACTGTGAAATTAAATGTATGGGCATAATTTGAAACAATGAATTTTACAGAGTATATTTCTAGAATTGTTCCTTTACAAATTTGAAGTGATCTCTTAAAAACACGTCCCTGATATTTGAAAGCAAGAAATGCGAGCGTTGAAAGTTCTTCTGAACATATTTTGATAGCTGCAAATGCATTTTAATACTAGGTACATGATAATGCTCCCAAGTCAGGACGGATTTGTAAATCTCAATATTATAATAATAATAGCTCCGTGGCAATAGCAATCTCTAAAACTGATGTCAAAATAGGAAAATGATAAAGCAAGTTTGATTAGCGCTGATTCTAATTCGTGTTTTCTAAACAGTTGTAAAGATGTAATATAGGCTGTAAATGATTTATTTTATGTGGTTGACATTCGCTGGAAGAAACAAAGTGTATTTGCGAAATTGCACTCTTTGTTACATTTATGTGGTTTTAATTTGGAATATAAGTCGAGCCATAGATTTGAAAAGCCCTTCCATCCAGTGCTCTGCTATATTTCTGCAGATTATTAATCTGCAGATTAATTCTTGCTTTTATTAAATTCCTGTTTCAATTTCAGTATAATGTACATATATACCAGGTATTATCGTAATCATTATTGCATTCCTGGAGTAGAGGCCTCTGTATTTTTTTTGGACAGTTGAATTCGACAGCATATCAAAGGTAACACTTGCGCAGTTAACGATAAATCTACTTTAACCTCACTGATGTTAAAATAGCTAGGGTGTAACTTTTAAGTAACGATTATGGATAACCGCGTTAAAGTACGATTAATTTAAACTCTTACAACAGTAAGGCCGATAGTTATAGACAGTTTTGAGCACGAACTCAGCGTGAGCTCGCACTTACGACTCTCAAAATTGTAAGACCGAACTCAAACTCCTCTCATACTCAAAACTGTCTATGACTATCGACCTAAGAGTACATAGTCCAGAGTGTTGTAAACTTGCAACACTTGATGTGCTTTCGACAATAACATTTTAATTTAATTCCAATTGAAATCCATTTAAATTGATTCGCTGCTAGCGACGAGGATTCCATTATTTCTAATTTATTTTATTGTAAGTCACAACGATAGTTTCCGTTAGAATTATTTCGGTACCACCGTTTTGGGATACCACATAAAATGGTACCAGGTGACGCGACTGACCGACGTTTTGTAATGTATGAATAATTAATGTAAGCTCTGCTAATTATTATGATTAAAATTTATCGTAATATGATCGTGTTTTGATGAACTCAGCCCCATTTACCCCCTTTACTTATTCCCAACAAAACAAAGGCTCCATTTTTATGATGGTATGCAAGAATTATTTATACAGTAGGCCTCAATAAGGTTGATATTCTCTAGAGTAGATAGTTCAAAGTATATACTATGTAATTGTAAAGAAATTTCAAACGTTTGTCGAGTACTTTTTGATCCGATCTCAACCTTAATAACTCTTATGTACATGGCTAATCATAATCAGCGATAGTATTCGAACCGTATTCGGTGTAGGTAGGTATAGTCAGATGGAAAATAGAAAAGGTCTCTCCAGTCCTGACTCACTCGAATGAAGCCACATCCTCTGACGTAATCTCCTGTTACATGTTTCCTAATGAAGTAATATTTTTCCCGATTTTTCCGCCTTTAATATCGACACAAATAGACCACTAAACGATACTCTTTAGTTTATTTATTTGCTTACTGAGGTAAAACATAACTCTATGGGTATAACAATTTACTTCCAGTTTTGCGTTTAGAGGTGGCGGTTTGGGCGGAGTAGGTTATAGATGGCTTCTTCGGTAGAAATTGCTGCTAGGGCCTGACATGAGACAACTAGCGCCGCCAATCTTAAAAAAAATATATATACCAATATACCTAATCAATTTTAATAAAAAAGCTATGTACAACATCTTTATTACGATAAATACTATTTTCTAAAAGCTTATTTATAACGTGATTCCATTTCGGTAAGTTGTAGTTCGTATAATTGCGAAAAACGGCCGTTTTTGGCATATTTGTGAACTACTACTTGTCGCAATTATGCCATGTATTGTAAAGCTTTTAGTAAGCTTATAAAGGATGCAAGTTCACCACATTTTAAATATCCTGACAGTTCGTCAGGCAACATCTTCATCCAACAACGTAACAACCTTCCGCACCATATAAAAGATGGTCCGAGTGAGATATGCATGTTTAAGATTTACAATCATGAGACCAAGGAAGAGAAAATTAACTGTATTCTTATATTCAGCTTGAATTTGGAACAAAAGGGAACTGCTCAGCACTGCGTTAATAATACAATGAAACATGTAAATAAAAAATACTAAGAATGCTTTCCCGAAATTAGGAAATAACAATGATTCTAAAGTTGCCGTGGGTTCCTCAGAGAGTGCGAACCAGGAAATGTCGTCGGGAAATTGCTGCGAAATCATCAGAATCTCGACTGGTTCTACTCGTGTCGTGAAGCAAGTGGGCTGTGCCGTTTTGCAAGAATATTCTCCGGGATTGTTTAACAGTGCACGCTGTGAATTACCAATGATGATGGTCATTTTAACGAGTCTTGTAACGTTAGCTGTAGGTTGGAAATGCATTGACTTTCTTTAGTTCTACTTATCTGTAATAGTTGTTAGGTATTTTGGACGATCCCCACTTGATGCTGGGTAATTACCTCTGCGACGATAAACCACAAACTTCTAATGGGCTCTCCGTCACGGTTAATTTATATTTTCATGTAAGTACATGTTTCATTATCCTGTTTATAAAACTTAACTATCGTGTAATAAGTTAATTAGCAATAAAGTGTTCCAATTATAGCGATGTGATGTCGATATCTACACGGAAAGTATCTAAAAAAACTACATATAAATGACATTGCCAGATTTCAATAGAGCTTTGCCCCACCTATACAAAACTGCGTGTACATTGAAGCTGTACCTATCATTTTCTTGGCGACAGATTGCAGATTTCATAATCAGTATCATTTTCTACTACTCTCGCAACTCCTGTAGAAGAATAACAAAAACAATGAATAATTCGATTCGATTTCTTACTATTTTCTGATTTCTTAATTAAGCTGTATTTTTCGACACGCTAGATGTACAAAACTTTATTTTAAACCAATAATTTTAATAAAAAAACAGATACTTTTACATTTATTCGTTATCTTGTACATCTAGCGGTTGATGGTGGGGCAGAATCTGGCATTGTCATTTGTATACCTATAAATAATAGTCGCAAATATAATTCCTGCTTCTGTTCTGGAACACTGTAATTTATTAATTAGTCTTTTACTGTTAGACAAGCCAGCCATGCCACTCCAATTCAGTTACATAATTGTGTTATTACTATTACTACTTGGCTTAATTGAAGGCGGATGGAAGAAACATTTTAAGTCTAAAAAGCCTTCGAAAAATATCAAACCTAATCAACAGTGCCACAGACCTGCGTATTTTACATACGGCGGTACTTCCCACCCAGTGTACCGCGAGACTGTTCCTACATACGTAATTAAGTATAAAAGTTCAAGAAGCAAATACCGCGATTATCTGGCCGGCTTAGCCTTGCTTAATTTGGCCAAAGGAGCACAAAATAAAACCAGAAATCACAAAGCTAATCCGGGTGAGATGTGCTTGTTTAAGATTTACAACCATCATTATACAAAAGAGGTGAAAATCGATTGTATACTTATATCGAGTTTCACTTTGGACCAAATGGGAACGGCACACCACCGAGTCATTGGTACAGTAAAAAATTACAATGGTTTTTATGATGGAATGCTAAATAATATCACTGGTTCTACAAATAGTACTACGAAGACTTTGCGTGCAGTAAATAATGTCACTGGTTCTACAAATAGTGCTACGAAGACTGCACGTGCAGTAAATAATGTCACTGGTTCTACAAATAGTGCTACGAAGACTGCACGTGCAGTAAATAATGTCACTGGTTCTACAAATAGTGCTACGAAGACTTTGCGTGCAGTAAATAACGTCAATGGTTCTACGAAGGCTTTACGTGCAGTAAATAATGTCACTGGTTCTACAAATAGTGCTACGAAGACTGCACGCTACAACGTTAGTAATACAGTAAAAAAAGATAATAGGTCTACGACCGTTGTGGATGCCTTAGAAGATGAGGGCCCGCCCTTGCAAGTGTCACCGGGAACACGCTGCGGAATCATCAGAATCTCAATTTATTCGACTCGTTTTGTGAAACAAGTGGACTGTAGACTGTTAATAGAATATTCTTTGAGATCGTTTAGTAGTGCAAGCCGTGAGTTACCAGTGATGATGACTATTTTAACGGGTTTCGTTGCGTACTTGGTGCGTTAGGTTGAGACTTAAATTAATTACTTTTATTTCAAGTATTATTGTTGTTTTAAAGTGACTGATTGTACGTGAACGTGATAGATATGGACAGGAGCGATAACACCGGAAATGAAACACTAATAAAATGTACAAAATCTCAATATTGAACTTAGATATTTTTATTCGTTCGAAATCTTCAACGTAATAATCTCTTTCCTATGCAGTGTTGTTTGTTACTTAAAAACAGGTATGGGCGCTAGGGTTGATGAGGTGATTATGAGGAAGTGTCGAGCACAAAGTTAGAGGATGCGGCTGAGGATATATTTGTGAGGAATATGGTGGCTTCAACTTTGATCTGTCCTCATCAACCCTTAATGCACGCATAGACGTGCGCAAAACAATGCTACACCTGCATTTTGTCTGAGAACAGTTTGGGCAGGTTCTGCCAGCACTCGTAGTACGTGCTGTCCAGCTTCTGACACGTCTCCGCGCCCCAACGCGTTATGGCGAGGCTCAGCGATGACTCAAACATGAATGCCTGCAAATAATACGAAAAACATTACCAGCGGCATTGAGATTCGTTAATGCGGTAGAATTGAAAGAAATTCGATTGACATTTTCTTTCTCGTTATGTTATGACCTGTGTCGTCCTAAATATTGTAGATTTACCTAGTGAATAAGAGTTATCTGTAATATCGAATGAATAAATAAATAAACAAATGTCAATCCGATACATTTTTATTTCTAGTCTACTAGCGCCAACGAACGTCAATGCCACTTGTCTAGGGCAGCTGCCCAAAGCGTTCGGTCGACGTCTTGTCAGCGCCCGCGCAGCGTCGACACGATAGACGCTAATGTCGATAGTCTTTTACACACGCGCCTGTAACCTCCATCGCGTTAAAAGTTGGTTGCTGGCATTATTTTCATGGGTTAAAGTTAACCTTTGAATTTTTACCAGCTCCATAGACCTTTTTTTTTTAACCTATAAATTGTCCCACTGCTGGGCAAAGGTCTCCCCCCTCGTCTTCCATCCATCCCTGTCCTGAGCCTCTTCCAACCACCCATCCCTGCATCTAACGATATCGTCTCTCCACCTACGCCGAGGTCTGCCCCGACGCCATAGACCTTAAAAGGTTAAATTTTTTCCGGTTACAGTTAGGTAAACTCTAAAATGGTCCGCCGTACAAAATAAGTATCTTCCACACAAACCTGGGTGCCGACGGCTATCTTCTGCGGTGTGAGCTCTGCATTCGAGGCCCCTTCGAAACACTTGTTGTCCGGCCCGTGGGGGGTCATCATGGAGTGCAGCGAGGCGCCTCCGGGGAGGAACCCTCCTTCCTTGGCTTCGTACGCACCGAGGATCAGGCCCATGAACTCGCTCATGCAGTTTCCTACAAATAAAAATTAGTAAGTATAGTTTTTTCGGTTTTTATCAACTTACAACAGCGATTGGATTTCAAAAATTATTATAAGTACTCAATTTTTTTTAAATCCAATAAACTCACTGAAGACGATTGTGCTATGCTATTATCACGAGTTTTGAGACTAGATATTCAAATCAAATATACTTTATTTGCACACAAATGAAAATACATCAGTTACATATAAAACCAAAATTAGCTAGTGTACAGACAGGCGGCCTTATCGCTTTAAGCGATGTATTTTTGTTTTTCTAATAATTAGAGTAAGTTTGACAGGTGGTAGTAGTACCTACAGATTAAAGATATAAGTTTTCTATTCAAGTAGTACCCCTAGTACGCGTCAGCGTTAGCTATCGGCGAAGTGCCGTCGTGCCGCGTAGCTGTCAAAGGTCAAATAGACGTTATTACAAGTAGCTGCGCGTGCTAGCCCCCGCTGTGGTCTCGGGCGTAGCATAATGCTACGGTAACCCCTTTCTGTTGTAAAAGGCGACTAAAAGGGTCGTCTGGGTCGCGAGCGGCCAAAGGTGCCTTTGATCATCCAGAGTAGGTAGTAACTGCCTTGGGGAAGGTGGTAGTGCGCAATGCTCGCGCGTTGCCGAGCCGCGTGATTCTGGGAGGTAAATCACACACCTAGGTGACGATGACCACTTACCTATCAGTTGGCCCGCCAGCTAGTTTGTCGATTCAATATAGGTATACTTAAGGGCTTACTGTGGTAATATGGTGGTCTGAAGGTGTTTTCCTGCACGGACCACCTCGGTGGGAATATGACGAAGTCTGCAATCGCTACTCCGGGCCTCGTCGATGCGCACGTCAGCACTGTGAAGATTGATGGGTCCTGCAAATTAAAGACCTTAAATTGGCTCTAATAGAGTACGAGTTCAGGGCACGTATTCCGGGCAAGCCGTAGGTGGCGCTGAACAAATTGTCTTCTCGATTCGATAACGATAGTGTTTCGTACCTATCTACCTAATTCTAGTTTCCATCTGAGACGTTTCGAAGCATGAAGGAAAAACGCCTGATTCATACCTTCATGTTTCTAAGGGACATTTTGGAGGAACGTCCCTTCTAGGCTCATTTATTCGGAATAAGTAGACCGAGAAAACAAATCCTGGGATTATTTTTCTCTTTTTTGTACGCTGGAAAATGTTTTACCATCTAACGATAGCACCAATAGGGGCGTCAAAAAGCTAAAAACATATATACCTAACAACAAAAGCTCAGTGGGGATAATAAAACCTACTTACACAGTGGTCAAACGAGACTGAATTGATGACCATGAATTTGCTGAGGTCGTATTTGTAGGGCACATAGTTGCCGTGCCACGCCACCACGTCGAACGGGGAGTGGTTCTGCTCGGCTGCGAACAACGCTCCTTGGTACTTGCTGATTATTTTGAACCCTGGAATACAGTACTATTTTGCATAGTTTGATCGTGAACCTAGTTAGTACGCAAAAATAAATGAATACTGTAAATATTACTAAGCTATACCTACACTACAGTCCTTCGGTCACATGGAGAAACAATGAATTCATTCAAATAAAATCATAAAAAAATCATCACTGAATATTATCATTTGAAAATAGATTTACGCACTAAGTCTAAAAATATTCTAACCTATTTTATTAAAAATGACAGTAGCGCGACGACGCGACGGGTAAAAACGGCTTGGTCGGTCGGTCGTTTCTCCAGTAAAGTAGAGACGAAAGGCCAAGAAATAGTACTCGGGCAAGTGTAGGTACATCGTATCGTATTGTCACTTCGATTCGACTGCAAAGTAGTATACCTACCTAAATATAAATTATCTACCACTTTACACTCGGGTAAAATCAAGTTTTTGCTTATTTCCTATACTTACTTATATGTTGTATTGGTCCTTCGAGCCGGATCCGAACTTACCAGGTATATCTTCATCGTGGTACTTAGCGACGGGCGTGAGGAAATCCCTCGGGTTGGCGAGGCCGTTGGCACCAATTGGGCCCAGGTCAGGCAGCTTGAAGTGACCGTCGTATACCTCCAGGATGTAACCTCTGGAATAGTTAAGCTGGTTTGCACAAAAAGTATAAGAGACCTACGTCGCGACGCTTCAACGCCCGTAATTTCGTGTTGCTTCGGGAGGGTTTCCTTACCGTATCCACCTATATCTCTTATTTTTGACTTCCACTTTGTCTCGATTCTACGAATATTCTTTTTAGGGTTCCGTACCTCAAGAGGAAAAAAAGGAACCCTTATTTATAGAATCATTTTGTTGTCCGTCCATCCGTCTGCCTGTCTATCAAGACCTTTTCCTCAGAAACTCGTGTACGTATCAAGTTGAAATTAATACCAAATTCTCAAGCCTGCAACTTCGTGCAGCCGTGAAAAAATCAACCTTCCACGTCAACGCAATCAAAAGATATGGTCGTTTATGTCGAATTTCGGCGCATATTTGTATGAAAACGCAAGAAACTCAAAACGTATATAGGGTATTTCCCGTTGACGGAAGTCTCGGTGCGCGAGTTCCACTCGCACTTGGCCGCTTTTTTTATACTTGCATTGATTGAGTAAAGTAAATGACAATGCCAGATTCTGCCCCACCAACAACCGCAAGTTGTACAAGATAACGAATAAATGTAAAAATATCTCCGTTTTTTATTAAAATTATTGGTTTAAAATAAAGTTTTGTACAAGTTGCGATTCGAAAAAAAACAGCTTAATTAATATTTCAGAAAATAGTAAGAAATCGAAATTTATTCATTGTTTTTGTTATTATTTTATAGGAGTTGCGAGAATAGTAGAAAATGATACTGATTATGATTATGCAATATGAAACCTGTAATAAGTCCCCAACAAAATGATAGGTACAGCTAAATGGTCACGTAGTTTTGTAGGTGGGGCAAAGCTCCATTGAAATGTGGCAATGTCTTTTTACAAACAAAAATCAAATTGTATTTTTACTGTACTTGGGCCTACCTACCTAGATTTGTACCTACCTGGATGGTCCCTCGACCGCCACAGCAAACCGCATGCCCTGTTGTATGACAGCGATTTCATTTGGCGCCACTTCCATTACGCCGAATTCTGTGGTTATCTTGAGCACGCCTTGTTGCGGCACTGTAACAGAAAGTCTAAGCTCTTAACATGACTTACACTAAGAAAAAGGCGGCCCACGATGTGCAAGCCGTCTAACCTATGCCCAGTGCTGGTACATGCACGGCGATGCGCCACTACCGGTCAGCATGGCCCATCAGCGAGAAGGTGTTCACACAATGGCCCATTGTTCTTTGAAGCTTGATGATATACTCGCGACGGACGTCGAAGTAATTACGTCCGCGGCAGTTGAAAATGAAAAATGTTTATTTTCGTTAACCTCGACTTAATGTTAACATTACAGCTTGTTGGGACACTCCTGAGTATGTGGATACTCGTGATAGGAGCTAATTTGTATACTACATGCAGATATTGTAGAAGTAGGCATTTAACAGAAATGTAGGTATGTACCGTAAAAATATTATATAATCGGGATTTTTATTCTTGTTACTTGTAACTAAAAAGTGCATTCTCGTGTAAGCGGTGGGTAACAAATGATCCGCAATGTGTGAACACTGGTCATGCTGGGCCAACATTCCTTTGATGTGTGCGCGAAAAAAAACCTGCACACAAGGCGCCGCTGGCCTGTCATTGGCCAATGTGAACTAGGCTCTTTACCATAATTAAGGCTGTCGAGGCTGCCTGGAACTGACACTTTATACTGCTCACCAATGAGAAAATCTCCATCTCCGTTGTACATGGCGCTGTTGTCCATGGACGCGTTGCACAGGTACACGTGTATGGCCATGCCGTTTCGCGAGCGCGCGTCGCCCGCACCGCACACGGTGTGTAGACCGGACACGAAGTCCACCGCGTGCGTCGGTGGGGGGATGTCGAATGGTAGCCAGCGGGACTGGGAAAATAAGAAATAGGACTGACAGCTTCCAGCAGGTTATATTTCATCAGTCCCTCTGTGCCTCGAAAAGTACGTCAAGGCAGTTAGTCCCAGTTTTGTCGCTTGGCAGCAGTCGTTCGGCCACGCCAGTAAACCACAAGAGAAGCTCTGGACTCTTCCACTGCTGGACATAGCAAGTTTATACCGCCATCTGTCGGGTGTCTAAATAAATAAATAATTAGCAGGCGGGCAAAAATTCGACTTCATGAATAGGTTGATGATAAACTTAGGAGATTGGTGGTACTAAATTTTCGTAATATAAGTGTCATTACCTGATTGGGATCCGGTTCCTGCTCATCCCAGTTGCTGGTCAAGTACTTGGCCACATTGAACCTCTTGAATGGCTTGTGCACGACAGAGGGGCGAATCCTGAAAATAGGTGGAGGGAATGTTATGCGAGTTGGCGAAACACGTCGATTGGCGAATTGAGCTGATTGGCGAATCGCGCCCGGTTCTAATAATTGTAGCAGCAGCAGCCTAATTAAATGTTCACACTTTGGGGCACAGGATCAGTGCGGATTGGTGGATATCTTTTTTATTGTTCTCATACATGAAGGTTTCCTTCGAAAAAAATTACGTAAAGTTGGTACATGGCTGACCTTGGCTTCGAATCCAGGGCCTTCGTAACGGAAGTCAAGTGTCTCGTCCACAGCACCACCAAGCTCTGATCCTCCTCTTAATCGTAGCATCAGTGCTGATCACAACAGCAAGTGGGATCTTGGCACGTCTGAAATGGCGCTAGGAGACTCGGTCTTGTACCGTCTCACGCCGAGAGCTCATGATAATTGTAGGATGCTCTCTAATCGAGGGAATGTGTAAAACTAATTTTTAAGTTCTTACCTGTACAACCAAGACCGTTTATTATCATGTCGTGGGGCAGTAAAGGCGCTTCCAGACAACTGTTCGGCGTAGAGGCCGTAGGGACACCGCTGAGGACTGTTGCGGCCCTCGGGGAGAGCCCCAGGCCTCCGGGGGTCCTCCGACGAGAACTCCGACCCAAAGCCAGACAGATACTGCAACGCAATAACCAAAAGAAGAATAACTTAAATTGTAGTGTAGTACGACCCCAGAGTAGCTGATGAGGTCTTGTGACAAGACTCTCAAACATCAAGACTCTTATCAAAGTGCCATGTGTTATTTGTATCAATTAATTCGTATTCTCGATTTTGGAAGTAGACAAACCGTATGTATACTTTAGATCAGGAATCGAACCTGGTGAATTGGCGAAAAAATGGCATTATTTCTGTCTATATCATACGACTTGCTGCGATTATAAAAGATCAAATATATCTACTTACCTGCGTAAGTAAAACAGGAATGTAATCTGAATTCAAGGTCAGAATTATATAATCGTAGAAATAGAGGCAGGTACTATAAAGATATGATGAATAAACATAGGTAAGAACCTACCTACTAAAAGTTACAGAACAAAATAGGAAGATAAAATCTTAAATATCAGGAACTAAAGGGAGAGCATAGGTAGGTTTTCTCTCAATACTTTACTTATTTTGACTATCCATATCACCTCAGAATACGAGTATTCTATTCTCTGATGGTAGTGGATGATATGTATCAGGATCAATGATGATCAGGATGTATGTTGGAATTTACAATGAATAATCGTATCTACCAGGAGGCCCAATTGCACTAACCATCGACTAAACTAGAACCCGAGAAAAATTGCATTTTAGTGATTTAAGACGGGGTTGCATTTAAAATGGTGTTATCATGAGTTGGATGCAAGTGTCTACAGATTTTATTCCTCTAAATTGCACCTAAAGATGCCCAAAATGAAGATAAAATAAATTGCACTTAATACCTTTAGTTCAGCCATATTAGCAGCACTAATACCACACTAAATGAGCCGACAGTTGTCCCACAAAACTATTTGTATGAGAGTGGCTGTTTACCGCAGAGGAGCCGTGATACCGGTATGCTAATGCAGCCGGTTTGTTTACTACCAGATAACAGGTAACTACTACGTTATTCACTTTAGATAACTCCAGAGGTCGAGATTGCTTCGTAGGGGTTGGGCTATCTCGTGTTTGAGATGCTAGATGTGTTTCCGGAACATACCTCCTGCATAGAAAATCCCGTTATGTAGTCTGATAAGTGTGAGCGTTGGGTCTAACCGATGTCGTTCGTTCTATAATTCGTCGCGCCTTATTTGGGGCCATGACCACTGGGGTCCAGTGGGGATTGGTGGATTACACATGCCTTATTTCAAATCAAAGTTTCCTTACATTTTTCCTTCACCGTTATAAGTGAATACGGTAAAAGGGGGTAGCGTTACCTACATAATTTTTTCTTAAAAAAAAAACCGAAGAATACTTATTGGTAACATAGCTGATCTGGGGATTGAACGCAGGCTTCCGTCACAGCGCCACCGAGCTAAATACAACTAATAAGTAGAGGCAAAGATATCCTTAATCTATGGTAGAGGTAACTTGGAGGTGTGTTAAGTAGGTATGTTAATAAGCGCGACTGGTTTGTTTCTACGGTCTTCGAGACGGCACAGCATTCGAAGTCTGTGGAATTTTGTTATTCCATTTGTGTTACATAACATTACGTGGTGTTGTGCAAGAGAATGCAACATATTCATTTGACAGATTTTCAAAGATACAAAGTTAAACGATGCAAGTGTCACGTTAAGTAACTGATTTTTTAAAATTCGTTATAACAAATTATTAAACTATCCACATTGATCTCCTATAAAGGAGATCAATGACTATCCACCAATTCATACGAAGACAGAGATAATTATACAGTGGGCCTCAATGAGGTTGAGATTATCTCAAAAACTATTGGACCGAATTTTATAATTATTTTACAGTTACATAGCTTTAACTCTTATCTATCTAACAGTGAAAGAATCCTTGCAACAGGTCAAGTAGTTTTTCAGGTAATCTTAACTTTTAAAACTCTCCTATGCACCTTTCTGTGGTAGTAGTAGTCTGTAGGTAGTAGTTAGTGTCTGTAGTAGTACCTAGTCCGTACAATCCGTCAAGAATTTTTGAGAAGATTAGACTAAGTATACCTACTGAGCCGCGTATAGTCTAATTTCTCAAAATACGAAATATTATAAATAAAAGTTTTATAATTTGTTCAGTAGAGTTTTATTAACATACGGTTTATAGTGAACAGTACTGAGAAGCTATATTTTGAGTGACCTATTTGTATATGAGAGCGATTTAATGGTATAACGATTGAGTATACTGACCGAGCGCCTTTTCAAACATAGCTAAGATGGTCTGACAATCCTACAAAACATCTACTCCAATAAAATGGAGTCGATATATTGATGAATCAGGTACTACGAATACCTACCTTGATACCTTGCTACAGGGATCAAACTACAAGTGTTATGACCTCAATGGATTCGACTTCATAATAATATTAATTACTGCTTTAATATGGATTGCTCCGATGTAGACATCTAATAATCATTAAATCAAATGGATCTAAAGTGAAAGAAAGCTCTCAGAAACATAGATAGGTTACACTGAGAAAAAAAATCTCGATAGATCCATAGTAGATCTGGGCAATAAATACAGAGATTGATCCGTATAAAGTATGAATTTATATTAATATTTTAATTCAACTCGCTGATTACTACTTTATCACTTTGTACAGAAAGTACTTAGCTGCTCTTTCGTAGTTTTGGTAAGAAAAATGATTTTAGATTGTTTGTGCTATTATTTGAAAAGACACTCTGTTTTATCGATAAATGGAGGGATTTGATACAAATTACATTACAATGCAATGATTAGCTCAAAAGAGTAGCTCTACATACAACATTATTGTTCGTAATAATACTTTATACCCTTAGCCTTAGGTCAGCGCAGACCAAGTACCAAAATGCTCGAGTATTTTCTGTTGCCAATACTCAACCTGTTTTTGGCCGAGATTTAATTTGCTTTTACGACTGTCAAAATTTCTATGAATTGTAAGAGCGAGCTCACAGTAAGTCAAGATTCCGAAACAATTTTGGACCCGACTTAAGTCCGATGAATTTTGACAGTTAAAAGGAAATCTTTAACTTTTTGACTGTTAGCCATAAACATGATTTAAAGTTAGTCCACGGTTTAAGCCTTCGGTCCTTTTCTAACTTAACTAACGTTTTTAAGGAAGTGTGAAAGGAACAAAAGCACGGTTTAACGGAAGTGGCGTTAAACTATGTAATGGTTAACAGCATTAAAATGTGTTGCAATAACATTTTATTAGCGTATTTTAATTTTTTAAATTAATTATTGATTATATTTTAGACTTTAAATTTAAAATAATCTTTTTATGATACTTAATTGACTACAATTTATTATTGGGTATTATCCTGTTGAAATTGTAATGGTTGCAATAATAAATAAATTTTATGGACCTTTCCCTCTTTATAGTGGCGATTATTGATTGTCAACAGAAAAACACTTGATTAATTTGACGCTGTCTGCGTTGCCCTTAAACGAGTGAAAGGAAGGTATTGTCAATAGTGATTACATTTCAGTTACAATACTTAGCTAGAATACCACTTGAATAATCCAAATCATCTTATCATAGCCGAGACCTTAAAATAGCTTACGAACTTATAACAGGATTCAGCAAATAATAACAGCCAAAAATATACAGGGTGTACACGAATTCACAAGAAACCTAACAAATCTGTGTTATAACGTCTGCTATCGATGATGTTTCGAAATATTTTAACAGAAGTTGATATACAAAGAAATGTCAGGGGGCAGTGTTTTACTTGCATTGTATGAGCATTTAAGTACGAGCAACTACGAGCGGATATACTGGGTGGCCTTGAATTAGTTCGACAAAACTAAGTGAATGGTTAGGCTTGTGATATACATTAATTCTGCACAGCGTTTAAGTAAATTAAACAAGTTGGGGAAAAATAAATAAAAATTTAAAATAAATCTATCAAAAAAACAAATTAATTTGATGTGCATCATTCATTACTGTGCTTTGGAGTTTTTTGTTTTAAATATTTTAAGGTAGTTTTAATTTTTTGCAACGATTTCTTTCACTGGAATGTGACCTAATGGTAATTATTATCATTTCTAAGGTTTTTGTGACGTACTTAGTTTTGATATTTTCTTGCATATGCGCTATGCGAAACGAAAATCTAAATGATAAATGGAGAAAAAAAACACGACCTGGATACGAATCACGATGGCTCTGTTGGAATAGAGCGTGCCACGGAATGGCGAGGTCCCGGGTTCGAATCCCGGTCGTGATGAATTTTTTTCTCCATTTATCATTTGTACTTAGTTCAATTTTTTTTGCAGTTTGGATTTACTAAAAAACCTTGCCAGTTTAATACTTATCATGAGTACAACTCCCAATTTCAATTTGTCGATTGAATTCAAGGACACCCCACCCTTTATTTCCCCGCCCATGGCATTTCTAATATAACAATTTGTTCTGTGAGTGGATCTGTGGGTTACGGTTCTCAAAACGATCAAAACATACCATGTCATATCGTGCATGACAGGGACAGTGCTATTGCGTTGGTATAGCGGCGTCTCTGTTCGGCGCGCTATGACAATATGATATGATTTCATCGTTTTGAGAACGGTAATAGGGGCTGTTATGAACACTTATTTGCAAAGTTATAGTTACACCCTGCATCATAACTCCTCACGAAATAACAGATAGAGTAGTAGACTTAGTGTCGCTACTATCCTATCTACTATCCGAATATAACGTAATAGTAACTGCTGCCGCTTAATTCCAAAGTAACTGTCACTTTTAAAGCTAAAACATCGATTTATAATATTATGCTCAACAAACTTAATAATAATAAATCACAGTTACATAACATAAGCGCTCACAAATACATTAAGCTATTTTCAGAATAAATTAATGATGTATAAAGAATATTCGATGTAAAAATAAAAATCATTCTAATCTGTATATGAGAAAAAAACGTAACAAAATAATTTCAGTTCCAAAATCTATACAAATAAAAATATACAATTCGATTTCAAAAAATAAACACTGGTAGCTACATGAAAGATTATGTTAAGGCGATTTCTCAATTCCTTGCTTATCATACAGCAAATTAATTTAGAGCATAACTAATACTGAACTAATTTAACTGAAAAGAATGGTTTAAACTTACAAGTGTATGCCATTTAATAATTTGTTCGTAGTCTAAGACCGCGCTTAGTATGAAATTTTACAGATGTAAGAGCGAGTTTATAATAAGCTCGCGCTCAAAAGTGTATATGTATCTCGGTCTTAGCGTTCAGTTCTACGTATATGTAGTTCACGTCATAATACAAACTCTGCCTTTTACTTTTGCGATCAAATCATACCACGTCATATCGTGCGTGACAGGGACAGTGCTATTGCGTTGGTATAACGGCGTCTCTGTTCGGTACGCCATGACATGGTATGAGAGACCCCACTGAGTTTTACTACTTGAAAAACTAAATCTGTATGAAAGAGAGGAATCGAGAACCGCCCTTAAACACAACATTATTATTATTACATAATTATTGTAACATAGTGTAACTCTAAAATGTAATAGATATGAAACACTATTATATTTTAGAGATATTTTAGCTAAATCCTAATCTAAATATACATTAGTATCACACGGCCAGTATAGCGGCCTATACACATACATACACAATGATATACGTTGATATTATTTGGTAACAATTAAATTCTTACGAAAGCGAAAAAGACAACCATTGGCAAAATTGTTCTAACAAAGCAATATTACAAAAATACGTAACAATATTTTGTATTTTTGAGATTTAAAAAGTACTATTCAACTATATACAGGGAATAATAATATAAACGTATTAAAAGTTAGCCGAATTTGGTATCGATAATTCTGCTTTTCACCAATCGTTGAATATCGATTTTTAAAGACAGTTGATTATTTTATTAAAACATTGTTGGGTGCGTAATTTTACAATTATTATCGACATTGATCACGTCTACATACAATTAATACAGGTATTTTATTACGTCCTGCATAATAGATTAATTTATATTTAGTCTTTGACGAGTGACAAAACCAATCACCCATATTTAAATACATTATAAAAACTAAGACCCGTTTATATATAAACATGAACAAAATACATAATAATTATCCAACTAATATCGTCCGTCAACACCGGATTTTAATTTCATTCAAATAAGTCAATTTGTAATAAAAATCAACAAAACCATTAAAATTAGCTTTAAAAACGTTAAAGCTACAAAAGGTTTGCGACAAAAATACATTTTTCCCCACGTATAAAATCTAGAATCTACGAAGCCTCGCCATATCACTGAAGCAGCTTTATTCTTTGAAACTTAGCAGAAATGTAAGGTCCCTTTTCTGTTGTCGCATCGATTTATCGAGAAAATAAGGAGATAACGTAACGACGTGTTCAGAGACATCTTCCGAGGGCAATAATAATAAACGTTACACATGTTTCTGAAGTTGTTCTAAAATCAATAATCTCACTTCATTTCTCGTGAATCGAATAAGAATAGAATGGGATTTTTATAATTGGACATTCAAAACTAACATGCATTACGTTCTCGCTTAAGTTTATCGCTGTATCACAGTGACGCGAGTACGCAATGTATACCAATTTCGTTCATTCGACCGATGTTTACATGTTGGCTGAACCAAGTTTCAGAATAGCGCGAATCACAATACAATCAGCTAAATCCTTTCGGTCCCTTATAAATATTAAAATTAGAAATACGTATTGGTAAATTAAATAGAGGTTATTCGAATATTAAAATTTCATTGGAAATCAATCACTAATTTAAGATATTCGATAAATATTGAATCAATAAAGGTAAATATTGTTTATTTATTAAATCTAATACTTTGGAAATGTCGAACAATAATCTCAACATTATAGTAACCTAACTTCTAGATGTACAGTTGTTTTATCTCACAAGGCGTTCTTCTCAGAAAGAAAATATTTGTTTACTTATAAAGTTATTAAAGGCTGTGGGCACGTAGCTACAGTAAGCCAAACCAAGAAGAAGATTAAATCATGTGACGATTTAGTGTGATGTATTATTTTGTGAGCAAATAAAGTCTATATGATTTGATTCAAATATTTCTAGAGATACTTCGATGAGAGTCCACAGGAAGACGAGGCATTCTATTCTAACGCATTTTGGGGTACCTACTATAAAATGTATTTCGTAATTCATTCAATGCTTATCTTACTAACACATTTTATAGTGTCACACAGCTTTTCAATAACTCATTCTTTCTCACTGTTTCATCTCATCATCATATAAAAAATAATACGTAAAACATGGATATATTTTGGTATTTTTGTTTATTTGAATCTCTGAAAAAACATCAATCTTCGTCTGTAAAACGCATGTGAGATGAAACAATTGTATATCGTAACTACATAAGCTGCTCATAAATATTAGAATTATCTACAAATTCTATATTAGAAATCGAGAATATATATTTTCCAATTATAATTATTAAAGTGAGGAAGCATTATTTCTATTCCTAATATTAAATAATTTAACTACAGTGTGCACTGCACCTCATTATTTGTCAAAATGTTGCCATTCATGTAAGTCGAAAGCACAACGAGTGCAAAACACGAGCATTCTATGCGACGGTAATACGGCCCAGATTGCAACGGTTTTGTATACTGAGATATGCTGTCGACTATACATAAGGTGTATATTATGCTAAAGAGTTGAGTATTATGGACTATTTGTGAGTCAATGTTACAATTAAGTATCATTTTTCAGCTACAATTTAAGTATCACTTAAAATATTGCTCTACCGCAAACCACAACTTTAAATAAAACACGTCGGAGATATCTTTTAGTTTTCAAAATACTTAAAAATAATGTCAAATGTACTTTTCGTCAAATTTAATTCTAAGATGTTTGCGGTAGATCTCCGAATGCGGAAATATTTCCTATATCTCAAGCTAAGTTATAATAATAATACCTACCTCTAAGAGCCTATACTATTGTCTATAAGCTAACGTCAGATAATGCAATATCTTCAATCCAAATGAGCTCTTTTTACTTCTCTTTTAAGTACATACAGAAAGAGATGGCAAGAGTTGGAGGATTAACTTTAAAAGGTACACTTACGAACGCGGTGTAATCCTTCCGAGGGTAAAATGTTACAGATCAGTTATACGAGATTTTTTTTAAAATATTGATTAGCTCTTAGGCCGATAGTCATAGTTTTGAGTATGAGGTGGAGTTTGAGTTCGGTCTTGCAACTGTCAGTTTTGACAGTCGTAAGTGCGAGCTCACGCTGAGTTGTGCTCAAAATTGTCTATGACTATCGGGTTAAATGTTGGTTGTCGCAACTGGTGGGAGTAAGCCTCATATTCACTAGGCAATAAATTGACGCACAACACGTGACGCTCAACAAGATCGGCAACGTTGCACAACAACGCGCGACGTTGCTACTTGACCAATGCCAATGGTACGTCAAGTTCCTCGTTGACGTTGAAAAATGTTTGATCTTTATGTTGTGCAACATAAAGATGAAACATTTTTGTCAAAAATTCATAATAATTCAGTAGATTCCCCATAATTATTTTTGGTTCCGCTTTGTAGGATAAAATACGCAAGAAACCGCTTTCTTATAAGGATGTGCGATAAACATAACAAGAGTGCAAACCAGGTGGACATATTCTGAAATCAAAAGCGAAATTGCTAGGTTTAATTTGTCAAGCGAAGCGACTTTATGTTTTAGATTCAATGTAGTTCATGTTATTTGTGAAAACTTCACTGGCTTCTGTATCGCTTAGTTGTTTAATTTATGTGTTGTTTTAGCTGTATGTTTTCCTAATAATAATACTGACTGACCCACCAACACCCCAAAACAATAGCCCCAATTAAGTTGTAATTTTCACTCAATAACAGACCCCAGCAGGTGCTCAGGGCAGATGTCATTGTTCACATGCGCTCAGAGACGGGTCCCGCTAGGTGCATCATATATCCCTTTAAATTAAAGCTCTCTAAGGGGCATCTACGCGTTGGACCTAGGTTCTCCGTGCGAGCCTTTCAAAGGACCGGATTTTTTGAAACCCGTAAAACCTTGGGAGATGCATGATAATAAAAAAACATGTCGCGCGTCAATTGTTGCCTAGTGGGTAGGTTTCATGCTCAAGTGTTTACTGTTGTGCCGGCAGCATGTTGCGCCACGCCGCCTCGTACTTGGAATGCGCGGTGCTGCAAGCGGACTTGGTCGCCTCCACCACACTCAGGGGGAATGGCTCGCTCTGCAATAATAGACCTTATGTTAGTTATTTATTATTTATTTTATTAATGGACTCGACAGTTCGTCATTTGCCAATGTCATGTTAAAGAAAATTCAATATTAGTAGTCTTCTATTTTCCTCCAGAGGAGTCGCAGTAGCGTCTTCACCCTGGGTAGCCGCGTCTTCATGTCTTCATCCAGAGGAGACGCCGTAGCGTCATCACTCTGGACGAAGCAACTCGACAGTCACGTTCACTCCAGAGCGTGTAGCAGGAACTCTTGATAAAAGCTTGAAACTTCAGATCTTGCTCAAATTATACAATAAATTCACCATACTGTCATTCGCCAACATTTTCTAATTAACTTAAAGTGATATTAAACACAAAATCATCAAATAATTTTGCAACGGTCGTTTCCCGCCATTTTCAAGAGAACCCAATAGACCTTTTGTTACTATATGTGCGATATTGGACGACTACTTACTGTTAGGCAGTTGTCTCACCGTCGGTGAGTAAGCGAGTAACTATGGGCTATTTTTTTCGCGAAAGAAATACAATAGATAATACATTCCGTGTAAACAAAAGAGACTCGCTCGGAGACATAATTCTCATAGTTCATCGCTGAGCAAGTATCGCCGAGCGAGTATCGCTGCGTCTCTTTTGTTTACACGGAATGTGCTATATGTTGTCGTTTCTTTCGCGAAAAAAAGCCGAGAGTTACTCGCTGGCGGTGGGACAACTGCCTAAGGCAATACTGATCAGATGGAGGAATGACATGTGTCTGATACAGAGACTGGATGCAAAAGGCCGAGAAACTGATACGGACTGATGATGATGAGAGATCATTCGTGTTGTTGTCTTACCGTGAGCGCCCCGAACGCGTGCTCCACGGCCGCGATGAGCCGCTCCAGCTCCGCGCTGCTCGCCATCACCAGCGCCAGGCCGGCGCCGCGCTCGCGGGCCTCGCACACGCTCCACTCCTAAACAACAACAATACTATAGAACACTAAATACAGGGTGATTGGAAATTCGATACATTCCTTGAAAGGGGTGATACTAGTGGTGGTTTGCAACAAATTAGGCCCTATTAACGAGGGGTTGAAAATGAGGAAAAAAATTCTCCCAAAAAAGAGCCCCTTTCAACCACCATATTGTGGGCGGGCCCGCTAATCGTACCGGTGCAAGGACGCCGAGCTCAGTACGGTATACCGAAACACTCTTCACTGGTGGAACACTTCGCCGAAAAAACACTTACCCGACAGTTAGTCCCAGCTGGACCGTGACGCTTCTGTTAGCTTACATTCCAGATAGTTGGATTTAAAATATTTTAATCGGTGATTTTTACCTAACTTTGAGGTATTGGGTCGTCAGCGTCACTCGTTCTGTATGTTTCGAGTGAATAGATATAGCGATATTTAAGGGCGATCAACCCTTCAAACTAGCATTCGTAAGCAATACAAGTCAGCAGTAATAAGTAGGACGTACGTCACACTGCCTTGTATTGCTGAATCGCTAATAAGTTTACTTTAATTTTAAGCATACTAATTTAGCATTGTATTTTAGGCTTCGGAATAAGTTGGTACACTTGTAATTAAAATCTTTTTTTAAGTTAAAACGTGATTCGGTCATTTAATTCGTATTTCGTGCGCTTGACGCTGCGGTGCGGGTTGGTGAATAGTTATATTCGATCGGCTAAATGGAGTGTCGCGGGCCTAACAATACTTAGACCGAGATTTAGAGACGATTGTGGGCGCAAGATTAGATTTAGATATATTTTTTTAAGTGCACAAAACATAGTAGCAAAAGTCGTATTCGAATGTTGCTATTATAAGAACAGAAATCACAAAAATCTTTGCTCACCAAGCAGCACCAGTTCTCGTCTGTATCAGGTATCTTGAATGCCGTCAAATTCTTGATGGAGCCGCACGCCAGGATTTCCACATCCGTCCGCATTTCTTCTACGTATTCTGGAAAATATTGAATATATGAAAAAGAACGACTGCAAGACCTAATATAGGTAATCTACACTACTCTTATTTGGAATTCAGTTAAAAAAGTCTCATTGTAAAGTCCCATTGTAAACTCGCATTGTAAAGTCTCATTGTAAAGTCTCATTGTAAAGTCTCATTGTAAAGTCTCATTGTAAAGTCTCACTGTAAAGTCTCACTGTAAAGTCGCATTGTATAGTCGCATTGTAAAGTCTCATTGTGTACCCACAAGTAACCAACCTTTCAATAAAGCCTCGGACCCTCTGTCTTTAAGGTACGCCGCTGCGCCTGCGACGAACGCCAGGTCAAGAGTATCTCGGATGCTGATCACCTCGTGGGGGGTCACGATGATGGTGCAGGCCGGCGGGGGGCCCCCGCCACGGGGGTCAGCCTTCTTAGCACCGTCTTTCTCTTCCAAAGCCTGCGTGCGAATGCGTACTATTTATTACTTTTATTTTTGTAAGGGTCTCGGCTCCAATAGGGATGTTGACGAGTACTATGTAAAACTGGTTTATTTCGTTTCAAGAACAAAGTTTCTTAAATATTTGCCTAAATTCAAACTCATGGCAATTCTATACGTTTAGCCAGCGTCTAATCACACGTACACAGAGACAAGTATACAGGGGGCCTCAATAAGGTTGAGATTTTTCTCAAGAACTACTGGACCGATTTTAATAATTCTTTTACAGTACATTGCAATAGGTCAAGTAGTTTTTGAGAAAAACTCAACCTTAAAACTCTACTGTACACCTTTCTTTGTCTTACCGTACCACAAACGCACATCATGCGGCAAAAAGTTGCTGATCAGGCGTTTGAAGTTCACGGCAAATTCGGTGCAATTTTCGCAACATTGTGAACTAAACTATTCATTTACCCGACCACGTATTGTCGCGTGGTTGCGGTTGTGATACGGGTGAATAAATAGTTCCAACTTTCTGACATTTCGGAGTATTTCACGTAACTATGGACAACTGTCTCTCACTGCCATCCATTAGATAATTCGTCCAAGCGTTTAGCCGATGCATTATGTTATTTCATTTCATTTGAAAATGAATGTTTCTACGAAAGTTTCTGTAATCATTCAATTGCTTACTTGTGCCGCATGTAACAGCAACGACTGTAGCCACGACGACGCGGTCGGGTCGTCCGGTGCGGCGAGCAGCAGCCGCGAGGAGTCGCAGAGCGCGATCTCGAAGCAATGCGGCCGTCGCGACGAGTCCAGGTGTCTGCGCACTCCCACCACTGAGCGCATGGCGATGTTGTTTGGGAGGGGTGCTGTTCCGTCGGGCGAGGGAGGGCCCCAGTGTAGGACTCCGGCTCTGGAAGTGCAGAAATACATATAATCGAAAAGGCATGTATAATGCGCCAATCCGCAATAAATTCGCGTGGTGGATCATGGATCGAGCTCCATCGATGTAAAAGGTATGGTACGAGCAGTGGGGACATAAAAATAGACTGCTTTTATGTAAAGCAAACATACGTTTTGTTTTTGTAATAATTATAAGTGCATGATTGTAGTATTGACACTCTGACAGTATTGACACATTTACGTTCTTCGAATTTCCTCGAAATACTGATTTCGAAGAGGTGTCAGGATTTTACTTAGACCATCTGATTCGCGTACGAGTCGAGGAAGTTTCGTGGAACTAATTTAATAATATGATTGTGAATGTTATTTTTATATTATTTCATGGTTTTATTGGGCAGTCAAAAGCGTATCAAGTTTTACATGACAAGGCAGAATTATACATAAAATAAGGCAAATAACAGACTACCACATAATTATTACAAAACAATAGACGTGAAAGAAAGTAATGATATGTTAATTTACAAAAAAATATGGGTATGTAACAGTGAATAGATAAATAGTAAACTTGATATCTTTTACCAATAAATAATCTGAATCTGTATATTACATGTATGTAAATAAAGCTTACCTAAGTAGAAAGTAGCACGGCTCGAACCGGCGGCTCTTGTCAGTCCTGCACATGAGGTATCCTTCTAATGGCGGGGCGAATGCGCCGGGCGCCTCGATGAGTCGGTCGCCCGCGTCCCCAGAACAGGCGCGTCCGTAGAACAGAATTTGAGGTATCTGTAGTCAAGTAATATACAGCCGGCGTCAAAAAAAATCGCGTCGATTTTAAGCTGTAAAACAAGTTTATAGGGCTGGCTGAGGCCTTGAATTTAAAGATAAACCGGTACTTTAGAGACTTAACCCGTGAAAACTTCATACACTTTAGGGCCCATGGAGGGTTAGCGCTAACCCGGGATTAAATAGGAAAAATATCGTTTTAATGGGTTTAAAGTATTAGGGTCGCTAAAACTCGTGTTCTCTTTTGGTTGGCCCTTACAGAGAGGAGTCACAACACACGTTTGAGGTTCTATTATCGAACGGTGCGAAGTTTTTGACGTTATGAAGCTCAGAACATGGATTATTAGAAGAGAAGCGAGGAGACCTTTGCCCAGTATTGGGACGATTTATACGTAAAACAACCAAAAAAACGACTACATAAAAACTATCCCCTTTTGATTAATTTTTTATACCCTATGACACTTCCGTAATCAAGACGAATCTAACGATACCTCATACACCAAAATCCATCAAGCCGCTTAGGCTATAGGATGGCAGGAAGGAATGAACATACATACACCCGAAAAACATTACCCTCCTTGTGGGGCAGTCGGGTAAAAAGTGTATGATATAGGGATTGACTCGCACACAGCAGTTATCCTTTGAGATAGCCAGAGATTATAATTATTTTACGGCAGACAAGCAGATAAGGCATCTAATGGTATGGTCATTGTTGCCTAAACATTCAAGACATTGCTGATTTGCTACTGACCTTGGAGTTATCGTTATCAAATGCACTGAGAAGGTTGTCACTGAGTTCCTTAACATGTTATACTGATAATGATTGACGGTCATATGGCACGGTGCCGTGATGTATGTGCCCTTGTGATTTCGCTACCTGCTGGTATAATCTTTGATAGATAAGACTTCGTTTTTACACGACGTTAGGATTAGGAAAATGGTTTTCGGCTGGAAACATCGAATTTTCGGATAGTTCCAGTTTATTTCATAAGTTATTATTGTAACCATTTGATAGAGCTCCTGAAGCACTGTCAGGATCAGTGATCATTTTTCAGATATCTTATATTAGTTTAGAAATAATCGAGTACGAGCACTTATCGTTTCCACCATGTATTTATCTTATGAAATTATCATGACATACCCGTCTCTCGTGGCGTTGCCTGGCAACAGAGCTGGCCAGCTGGCGACACGACAGCGGCAGCATGGCGGGCGGCCGCTGTATCCGCAGTGGCGACGTCCGCGCGCTCCACTCGAGGGACGAAGCGAATCGCGCACCCAAAGAGGCCTCGCCCGTCACCACTGAGCACGCGATGTTGCCAGCTACATCCACGATTTGGATGTACTGAGCTTCGGGGCCGACCTGAGAATAGAAATGGTTTTAGTGAATAGATTAATGACACGGTTGTGTGACATAGGGGCTCGTAGGTCAGTTGAAAACGATCGTACGGTGGAACACAGAGAAAGGTGTACAGGAGAGTTTTTAAGGTTGAGATTTTCACAAAAACTACTCTACCTAATGCAATTTTTTTTTAACTGTTTGATAGATAAAAGTTAAAACTATGCAACTGTAAAAGAATTGTTAAATTCCGTCCAGTAGTTTTTGAGAAAATCTCAACCTTATTGAGGCCCCCTATATACTTATCTCTGTCTTCGACTGTACAAGTTAAGCAACGTTGGACGAGGTCAGGCCCTGGATGGGTGATCGATAGTGACACTTTCATCTGAGCCTCTTCGTGTTTCGGAAAGCACGTTAAGCAGTTGGTCCCGGTTGTTGTCGCTTGACAGCAGTCGTTAGTCCACGTCAAAGGCCTACGGGCGGCCTGAATAACTTTGACAAATAGGTTTGGTCACTAAACCACACGAGAAAAGAAAAGAAGTTGTGTATAGTTAATTGATAAAACTCAAAGTGTCTGCAAGCAATCCGTTGGATATTGGGCCGAACTCTCTCAATGTAAGGCAAGGGCTGTGCCCCCACCATTGGGATATGAAAAAAGACTGCTGAAAAAATGGCACAGCAACAGGTTTTCTCACGATGTTTGCCTTCACCGTTTTTAAGAGCATTCGGTGAATGTACATCAATTTCCCTTCAAAACAACCACATTGGTACAGTCAGTAAAACAGAGTAAAGATTTTCTCAAAAACTACCAGACATATTTTAAATTTTTTTTTACGGTTACATAGTTTTAACCTTAATCTCTCCCGTACAGTTTTCTCTGTATTTACAAAGGATCTCAGACCATACAGCATTCATTCCAAAGAAATTCCGAGTATTTACCTTTGTTCCAAAAGTTACACCCTCCTGTTTACCCGACTGCGCAAGAAGGAGGGTTTTGTTTTTTACAATAGAAAATTGAATTTAACGAAGTATGATTATGTATGACCTCTTTTACTCCATCCATGTATGTATGTACAATCATATTGTTATTGTAGACTTAATATCAACAATGATTAACTCAAACAATACTCATTATAAGCAATAACCTTATTAGACAATATTATTATTCATAAAATATCTACTTATCTCAGAACATTAACATTAGTTATCAATTGCTATGACTAGTGTGTGACCCATTGATAAACTAAAATCGAAGTAAACAAACATACTGATTTGTTAATGAAATAACATCTATTGGAGGTAAATGTAATGTACTTCTAAAACTTGGTTATGTAACTGTTTTTATTATAATAATTTTACAGCATTTTATTTAATAAAAACTGGGATAACTAAAAGCCCAAACATCCTAAAAACTGCTTTAAAATTTAATGAAAGTTTCTTCTAACAGTATGGCACAGTGTTTGAAAGAAATATGCTAGTTGCCTGGAAGAAATTGCTCTTAGCGATAAGGTCGTCTCTGCCTTGCCTACCCCTACAAGAAACAGGCATAAGACTATATTTTATATTTATTGTATTACTTACAGCAATAGCATCCAACTCATTGTGAGGTAATCTGCATAATATTTCGTACTCAGCGCCTCCTGGCTTAACTCCTGCCATGTACAACGCGTAGTCAGTGATGAAAACCAGGAGAGGGGTCCAAGATCCATCTTCCATGTTGTATGGGGACTGCACTTTCATCATCTGAAAATGTTTATAAATGATAAAAGATTGTCATTATTTTTTGTTGCTTTTGAAATAAATCTTGCATAGATGTTTATGAGAGGTTTGATCAACTTTAGATGTTTTCTAAAATGAAACTTATGTATGACGAGTTAAAAATCAATGTCATGCTACTCTTAAAAGTGAAGCAGTGGAACAGTACAACATTAATTCATGCCAAATTAAATCAAATTAGAAATTGCAAAAACAAATTCTGGAATATATCTAAGTTAAAGGCTTAAGATAGAAAGGAATTCATAGTTTCTTATTATAGTAAGAGTATAGTTACCCTATTCAAAGTTTCATTAGGATACGAAAATATCTGCAACCGAAGTTTCTCATTGCATTCAATGGCCACATTGTCCTCAAAGCTGTCAAAGTATGACGGCTCGTCGGCCGTCAGTAGTCGCACTGAAAGCCTTTTGTTCTCGATCACCTCTTTGTCTATTAGCCTTGACATTCTCTCAGCGGAAATGTGAAATGTCTCTGATACATGTTTGAATGGAAATATGATGGCAGGGAAATGCTTTTCCATATGAAGTTTCAATTGAAAGAACTTGTTATTCTTGATTTTTAACTCGAGATCTTTTCGTTGACACACATTTTTCAAATATCGGTTCAATAAAGCAGATTTATCCGACTGCAGTTTCTGATTCGCTGGACTATCAAAAAAGTCATCAGGAAAGTCCTCAGCGCCTTTCAATGTTGAATTGTCAGTGTTGGAACAGTTATCACTGCTTGCCTGAACATTTTCGTCATTCAATTTCTGAACTGTTGAAGCTAATTTTCGACTATATCTATTCACATTCTGTTTTTTAGGTGAAGATAAATGCTTTGATATACCATTTTTCTGCTCAGTTTCATCTTGTACTGATTTGTTATACTGTCTTTTAGGTGTAGAAGTTTTGCTGGATGTTTCTACATCAGACAATTTGGAACTCAAATCAGTTTTACTTGCACTGGTGACTAGTTCCTGCACTGGAGTAGTTTCAGGTATAGGGACAAATGTCTCTTTTGGAGCATCAAATGCAGTTTGAAATGTATCATGGACATAGCTGTAGGACACACCTTTATGCTCATACACTGTGCTCTCACAGTTTACAACATATTTGTTCACAGCTGGGAATGCTTCAGTTTTAACAGATTTCTTGTCATGTTGAGATTTCATGTTTAGGGTCAATTTATGTCTTGGTGATCCCTCATTGGATGTTCTATCGCTAGCAACAGTATTTTTCGATGTCGAATTTTCCGCCTTTGCCGGTTTCTCAGATTCCAGAGGTTGCCCATTCAAGTTTATTTCAACAAAATCATCGTCATCGTCAATTTGGAAGCCTGAATCTAAGCTTTTAGATAAGTTCGTATTATGGTTGACATCACAAGGTAATGCCTCGACAACATTGTTCAACTCCAAGCTGTTTTCTGGGACACCTCTCTCTGGAGCAAAGTTGAAGTTGAAGTTTTTGTAGAAACTTTTCAGGGAACCAATAATGTTGTTTGTATCTAATAAGTTCAATACTTTGTTGTTTTGTTTAGTTTCTTCTACAATATTAGTTGTGATGTATCTCTTCTTTTTCAAAACAGATTTGACAGTGTTAGGGCTTTCAGAAACATCTAGGGGCATTCGGTCATGTGATTGATCTATATCAGCTTCTGAGAAGTAAGTTTTTCTCATGAAAGATACATGTCCTTTTTCAAAACCATCACAGGAGTATGATTTCTGGGCTTTATCACATTTCCTATGCACTGGTGAAGTATCTGTTTTATTAGAATTAGAGGATAATGAGTCACTGGAAGATGTTTCTGAGTCACAACTGAAATTGGAATCTGAGCTATTTGAATCACATCCATACAGTTTCCTGTTCGGTCTTGGTTCATTGTTGTTGTCTTTATCCTTTTCAGTATTATCCTGATTGTCTCGATCATAATCTCGGCCATACTCAAATATCCCAGTTTTGTCACTTTTAGAATCGCCATAAGTGAGGATATCGGACATAGTCTGTTTAGCTACATCAGCTGCGTACTTCGGTCTGTCACCAGATGCACACCATGAGAATCGGTCATTCATTATGTTATTCTTCTGCCTAAAACGATCACAGTATGAGCTGTCAGGGCCATACGAAATAAACCCTCTCTCTATATGGATATTGTCAGTTTTAGTATTGTTCAGTATATCTTCATGAAATGAAACCCTCTTTTTCTGTGAGCTTGGCCCACTTTGTGATTTTTTCCGACATCGTCTTCTATAAACAATATCCTCAGATAAAGACTTCTTTGGCTCATTATTCCTCATGGCAGGCTTTTTCACCTCCTCAGTACAAACCTTCTCACTTTCCAAGGCCTTTAACACTACATCTGGCAAGTTCTCGTAGATAGCTGCTTTTTTATGTGTTTCTATTAACAGTTCAGGGACTATATCATCAGGTGCTCCCATGTTCTGGTTGTCAATATCACTACGGGTCATTAGACTGCTTGTTGTGCTCTTGATCATGTCCTGAGAGCATGATGGAGGTGCGTCGTATTGGCTGTCACAGGTCAACTCCTCGGCTCCGACCAAACTGTGGGACATGAGAGCCTGGCTGGTCGCCTCCGAAGCTTCACTATCCAGGCACAGAACACCAGAATCGCCGGGCGTATCGGCCAGACTACTGGTTGTGCTAGATACCAAATGGGAGTTGCTTTGTAAACACAGGTCTGTGGGTTTGCCCACGCTCTCGTCGGTTTCCTCCATCTTTGCGTATTGTAACGGATCCTCGCCGCCGCTCATTGCCACTGTCGCAACAACAGTGTCGTCAGTTCTATGACGACGGTTGCTTTTATCGATCTCAGTGCTTTTCATTTCATTAGCCTTCTCCACAGACATGGTTCCGAGTGTTATCACTCACAATGGACACTTTTATTCTCATTAGAACCTCAAAAAACATTGAAATTCAGTGAATTGTTTTACACAACTCGAGATAAATTATTAAAATTCAAGTAAAATACGACACAAAACATGACGAATACAACGCAGCCATCTTTTTTTATTTCTTTTTGTTTTGCCACAAAATAAAATTCAAAGGCAAAGGAAAGGAAAGGCTAAATAGAACATACAGCCAATTAGCCGTTTATAGGGAAATTAACATTTGTTTTGGAACTCAAGTAGTGAGAATATTTTTTTGTTTCCATAAACATAAAGGCAAAGGTAATCGAGCCGATAGTACGGAGAGCCGTGCGGGAGTTTATTTTCACATGCATGACACATTCGCACGCACGGTCACAGCAAGATCACCGTACCGTGACCATGCACATGTGAAATGAAAAGAGCCTGATGAGATGGGGAGGAGGAAGAGGAAGCTAGGTGTATGTGACTCGTCTTTTTTTCTGAGAGACTTGAAGAAGATTATAAGGCTTATAATATTGCTAACATTTCTCGCGAAGACGCAAATCACGCAAGAAATGACAAAATTAGGGCTGTGGGGTGACCGCGACTTCCAATCGTTATCGTAATCGCTTTCAATTTGACACATTGACGCTATACATTGCTGATTGCTGCTATGTTTTTGCAAGTTTTAACAAAAGACAACGAAACGCAGCAATATATAATTGTCAAAATGAAAACGATTGAAGTCGCGGTCACCCCCCGGTTGTGAATGCACCTTTAGGAACAAAAATAACTGTGAATTTTTTTGATTTGGTTTTGGAACTGTACCAAGTTTTTGAAGTTGCTTTGGTTGATGCGGTTTTAATTTTAGGTTACAATTGAAGAAATTTTGAATAATTCGCTTTTTCTTATGTAATTACGTAAATAAAAGCCATGGGAGCCGTAGGGAAGACGTGTGCTATTATATCTATATTGTATTTAATTTCGCATTCATGTGAAAGTGCTAAAATCAACACTCCAAGAGTGCTTCTTCCGTGGTTGGATAATTTGCACGTTAATTTTACCTTTGAAATAATTGAAGGGGGCTGTTATACTTGGTAAGTGATTAATAAAAGGTAGAAGACTTGATATGAATTGTTAAAAGTGGTATATATTTGATTTTGCGTTATGTTTCGTAGGAGTTTGTCTCGCGATGACATCATAGATCTTGAGCCTCTGTACGAAGATACTTGGGGCCATTGTTCACGAGCGGCGCGTGTCTCCGTCTCCAAGACATGCGTGCCGCCGGGCTCCGTCATTATACTAGCCGAGGAAGTTAACTCCGGCGAGGTATGCTCCCCTGGCGTCTTGCAAAATTGGCGGGAATTCGAACGTTTATTTATAAACATTGCATGGGTGCTAATACGATTTACAGTTGTTTGTATGTATGTTTCACGTGGTTTACATTTTTCGAGCATAATAGTTTAGATACTCTATGCAAATAAAATTAGTATAGTTTGATTTTAATTAGGTATTTGAATTTGTGCAAACTTTTCTTGTTTCGTGAATGTCATAGGATATGCTATATACATCAGGGTGATAGATTAATTCCGCAGTCTGCACCCAGGGGATCTATACACCTCAGTCTGTCGGTCCAGCGCAATATTGGTAATTTTACTTATACAATCATGGGTTAGGATAGGAGTGAGATAAAAGAACTCGGAGCATGGTCACAATAAATCTTTAAGGTCTCAGTGACTCTTGAACTTCTCCTGATATCAAATAATAAAATAATGGTTAGGTTATTTTATCTTTAAAAATGTAGATAAAGTGAGACTAAATAGGGACTCTCAATGTTCTTCTGCCATACCCACCGTAGCACTTTGAACAAACTGTATACTGTTTTTCTTCCTGACAGTGATAATACTATGAGGTTGATTACAGATACTGCGTGGCGATGTGAACATTGACAAGATACGATCTCTCAAAGTAATGAGCACCACATGGAAGCTCTATCTGGAGGAAGCTCCCGAAGCCTTCGAAGTGGTTGCTTACGATGATCAAGGTAACTATAAACAAGAACATTAAACATAACACTTTAAATTTATTCAATTTGTATGCCCAAAGAAAGCATTGATACATAATTTGTTAATCTAATAATACCCATGCACTTACATACTTTCTAAGACAAATAAAGCATTTTGAATTTGAATTTTTCGTAATGGGAAATGAAATTAATTTTTCTTAATTTCATTTCCCATATGCTTTCGTTTTAATGAACTTTATCGTTGTTTACTTTGTTTTTATATTTGATCTTTTATTTTGTTATGTGTAACAGTTTGCTATACGTGACATTTTGTTATCGGCATTGCCTATTTTCATATCTACACAATTTGTTTTAACTGTAAGCCACCTAGTATATTAAAAAATATATTATAAAATTTACTTGACATCAGCATTTTGTCTTGTTTAAAGGAAATACATTCTCAACTCTAGAAGGGATTAGTTTCAAATGGAGCATAGAGAATCTTGGCAGCACCATGGGGGAGGACCTTTTGGTCACGTAAGTATTATCATTGTATATGAGTCATTGGTTCTAATTGTATGTATTGCCTTACATTGTGTAATACTTTGTTTATTTAGTGGTGACATCTCTTTTTAACTAAGCTAGGCGGATTCTAGTATACGCACGCTAAATAATTTAAACGTCGCTAAGCGAGGCGTCCCACTTCCATTGATGAAGCATATAAGTGACAATGCTAGTTGCGCTTAGGTTTAGGATTAGACTTACACGATAGAATCACACATATTCTTTACTCTGATGTGATGTTGCAATTGTCTTTATTCACGAAATCTTAAACAAATATTGTCTTTATATCTCTTAATCTCAAAATGACTATTACCTTTTTTTTTTTTCAACTGATTTAGAGAGAAAGATTAAGGGTCAACTCAGACCGACCGAGTGGAGTGGCGGCGAAACGACTAATTTAGTAATAATTTAAATTCAATTTTATTTACTTCAACATACGACTGTAATCGGTATAGCGAAGTAAAATGCGCGTGACGGCGCTCACAGTCGCGTGAACGATCTCAATTCGGTAGGCGGCCGTGGTAGCACACGCGACGGTCGGCGCGCCTTGCGGCCGGCGGGCGAATACTCTTCGCCGCCACTCCACTCTTTGTCGGTCTGCGCTGACCCTTAGTCAGTTCTTCTCATGTGGTTTAGTGAGTGATAAACCTCAGAGTAAGATTGTTCAAAATTTTTATTGCTATTAGCTGACTAAACAAACCTCTTACAGTCTGGTCCGATGGCGCGACACTGACTACGAAGCGCCTCGCGGCGTTGCCGAGTTAGAAGCACTAGGGCTCCGCGCGAACACCGCACTACTGTACGGGCAAGCGATGGGCGAGTCCCGGGTGACCGCGTGCCTCGGGAACATCTGTACGGACTTCACACTGAACGTCGTGGCCAGTGTAGTACTGACTCCGGCTATTGCTGTCATTGCACCTGCTGATACGTTGCGTTATAGGTAAGAGATGGAGATCATATAGACATCATAACAGAGAACTTTGATACAAGGACAGGTTTGATACATGGAGTAGTTTTACCCCAAAGGGATATACAATAACTCATTCTAAAACTACTAACACTCTTAAATTTATCTGATAAAACTTTAAAGTGGTTATAAAAATCTTATATTTATTATTATTCATCATATGTATGTATTGTAGGTCCAGTACAATCGGAAAGAGGGGGTTGAGATTTTTACAAAAGCGACTTTACTGATTTTTTTACCATGGTGCTTTGATTTTTTATTATTTGTTTAATTTTCTATTTACATGAATAGTCAAATAACTTGACATTATCGAAATTACCTCTTTAATACGCGGAGAAGCCATTAAATAAAAATAAAATTGATCATAATATTGAAACAATCATTTATTTTCATATTTCAACTAATTTTGTAAAACTTTCAGAGTGGTACGGGCACGCGCGGGCCGTCTCACCATACAAGACGTAGCCGAAACGTTGTACTACATGAAAGTACCTGATACATCCATCGCTTCCTTAGAGGACAACATCAGCCTAGTCCGTGGCACTGAGATAGGCACGACAACTGTACTTCTCATGTCTGGAGTAACAGAAGTCGCTTCAGCAACTTTGACAGTTGCCGAACCACATTCAATTAGAGTGAAATTACGTCCATCGAGTTTACTTATCCGTGGTGAAGAGTTTGTAGTGCACAGTATAGTGTTAGATAAGAACGGACATGCGTTAACAGCTGGTGATGAAATGTTGGTACGGTTAACGGTGGACGGGGAGGCTAATGTGGATTTACTGCGGTCTACGGAGAATGGAACTTTGACCGATGCAATAGCTCAAAATAGTGGGCCTTTGACTATTACAGCGAGACTGCATTCTATTGCGGGCAGGACTTTGTCTCGAAAGGTGAGAATTATAAGTACTATTCTATTTTATTTGTTAGTGATTACTACAAGATTTGTCTGCTAATTATTTGCGTAATCGTAGATACGTGTGACTTGAATTATTTAATTTTATAATTTTGTAATATTTTTGCTTTGTCTCCAATGCTGTTAGGTGAAAGTGACAAAGCCATGGTTTAAAGTGAGTACTTTTAGGTTAAAAGTACATTGTACTTAAACCATGGTTTTGTCGCTTTCACACTGCGTTAAAAAATTTAAGTTAGAAGAGGATTGAGGGCTTAAACCATGGAATAACTTTAAATCGCGGATGTATAAAAAATCACTATCCTTGACGGCAATGGAGTAGTACAAAAGACATACGGTTGTAATCCTTGCCTTGCTTGCTTGTATATTTATAGCTCTGCTGACTGCAGAGGTTTCCTAATGGTTAAATTACGAGTGTAATAAAGTCATGTCCGTTTAATTCTTGTTTTGTAAATGTAACCGTTGTTCCCAGGTGGAAGGTCAGGTGTCAGCTGTGGCAGTGGACCCGTTGGAAGTGATGCCGCCGGAACTATACGTCGCATGGACTGACACTATTCTGTACGTACCTGACTAGTAAAATAATCTACATTACTCTCTAACATGAAAATCGAGATGTATTGGTCAAAAACTGAACTACATATGAGTACTTATGTAACATTTACCCAGAGTTTAATCTTCTATAGTCCTGCAAAACTAATAAGGGTAGTTTGTTACAATTTTGTTTTGACAGTTTGTAAAATTAACGAAATTTAATTTTGAATATTTGTCCAAATATTCCAAAAGGGACCTTTTTTGTTTGTTTATTTTATTGTATCCAACGAATGTCTTTTTACATACGAGTAATATTGCACAATGATAGTGCAATATGTAAATATGCCTATCACTTGACCTCTGACAACTGTCAAGAAAGACTGAGATTTTATTTCTTTTTCCTACGCAAAATATAACTTGATCAGTCACACTATAGCTATTATCTTATTTATTTCTTCCAGAGAAATCCCTCTACACCATCGCGGCGGTGGCGCCGAGCCGGTGACATGGTCGGAGAGCGAGACGGCACATAGCGCCCTCTCGCTCGCACCCACGGGCGTGGTGTCCATACGCGGTGTGGGCGATTTGAGCGTGCTAGTGCAGTTGACTATGCACTCACATGTTAAGGCTTTTGGCAGGTATTGTGTTATTCTCAACAAGTCATTCCTCGGCGCCTTTTTATGTTAGTTGAAGTTTTCCCAATAGATATAAGCAAGATCTGCAGTTTTAAGAGTACAGAGCTCGAAACTGAACGTGAGTGCTGAGCTACTTCGTCCAGGGTTTGAGATGTTTCAGCGACTCCTCTGGAGGAAAAAATGAAGACGATGAGATCCTTCGTCCGAGGTTATGTCGCTACGGTGACTCCTCTGGATGAAGAAAACGACTGATTAAGATTTGAAATATTCTGTAACATAAAATTGGCAAATGACAACCCGTCGAGTCCATTATGAAATAAAAATTAATACTTTTTAAACTTACACAGTTTGTATACATATTAATTAGATAAAACGGGAATTACCGTGTTAAACATTTATTATTGATGTCTCGATATTTCGACAGCATTACAGCCATCATGGTCACGAGTAGACTGAAGTCAGTGAGTGTTAATCGTCAGAAGGGTGACACAAAACGATTTACCCATCTTTCAATAATAAATATTTAACACGGTAATTCCCGTTTTATCTTATTAATATAAAATTAATACTTGTGATTGTCCCAGGGTCCGTGCGGCGACGCCCGAGTTCATCCAAGTGGCAAGCTCCGGTCACGCGCGCGTCGGCCGGCCCCACCACTTGCACGTGGCGCTCACTGCCACGCACCCGGAAACAGGCGAACTGTACAATTTCCACCAGTGAGTTTAGTTTATAAGTGTATATGCATGCACATCAAAGCACAGCAATTGTAACACTTTGTACCGGTTTTACCCGACTGCGCAAGAAGGAGGGTTATGTTTTATGAGCGTATTCATCATGAAATGTAATGAAATTTGAAATGAAATTTATTAATTGTACGTTGGATACTTACATTCTAGATACAAATTCACTAGTCCCCACACTAGGATACCCTGTGTCGTGGGAGACTAGTTTCTTCCCTAGGTACATAGTGAAAAATACGCAAATATCACAAGTACAATCAATTACACAGAAAGAATTGTAAACATAATTAAGTAGGTACACTAATATAATAATATAACTTAATAGATATCACATTCAATACAGTAGGTATATATAGAATATATATGAGTATTGTACATAAAGTATATAATGTAGTAAAGGTATAAGTGTATATCAAATATATATTTTCCGAGGACAATGCTACAAAAATTGTGTGTGTGTGTGAGAGAGAGAGAGAGAGTCTGTGTGTGAGGGTGTGTGTGTGTATATGTATATGTGTGTGAGGGAGAGGGTGTGTGTCATCAGTCTATTTATATTGCCCCACGCTCGGGCACAGACCTCCCCTTACATCGAGGGAGCTGGGGCCATGATCCACCACGCGGGCTCGGTGCGGATTGGCGGATTTCACATGCCTTAGTTTTTTTTCTACGGCATGCTTCACGATCACGATGTTTTCCTTCACTGTTTTAAGAGCACTCGGTAAATGTACGTAAGTTTTTCCGTCGAAAAAACCGAGCGTATGTATGTATGTCTAATTCTTTGGCACGCCCTGCAGCCTAAACGGCGTGATGTATTTAACATATGAGGTGTCGTTACTTTCGTCTTGATTGTAGAACTGGCATAAGCTGTAAAAATTTAATCCAAGTAATGATGTAGTCAGTTTTTAATAATATGTACTTGTTATTATCTGCGCCGTAAGAGTTGAAATCGCACTGCAAGTGTTACCATTGATCTGCTGTTGTCAGTGTGGCACATGTTTACAACTAAGTGACGAATGTTAGGCCGATACTCATAGACAGTTTCGAGTATGAGTGTAGTTTGAGTGCGGTCTTACAGTCAGTTATCATACGATTTTGATAGCTGTAAGTGCGAGTTCACTCGTGCTCAAAACTGTATGACTATCGGCCTTAGAGTACCATCAAAGATTTTTCGATGGTCTAATGCTTCTAGCATCCATTATATTAAAGCACCTGTTTTTATTTTTAGATGCAACTGCGGTTCTTTCGCAGTATCTCTGCTGGAAGGGCCCGAGCCTCACAATGTTACTTCCGCTCCGTGGGTTCAACCGGCAGGTTAGCAGTTGATGAATGCGGGCAAAAGACATTGCCACATTTCAATGGAGCTTTGCCCCACCTACAAAACTACGTGACCATTTAAGCTGTACCTATCATTTTGTTGGGACGGAGATATTTTTACATTTATTCGTTATCTTGTACAACTTGCGGTTGATGGTGGGGCAGAATCTGGCATTGTCATTTATATACACATATATTTTCAACGCAGCCAATAACAGATATTCGCAAATAAAGTGTAGCTTATGACTTATGAGTGACAGTTGCGTTTAGGATTAGAATTAGATTTGGTGGCCTCGGCAGAATCACACCTATTAGCTGACTAAGGTATTTGTTCCACCGCCGGCGAGTAAGGTAACTATCGGCTATATTCTCGCTTTAGAAACGTACAATAGACAATACATTCTGTGTAAACAAAAGAGGTGCAGCGATACTCGCTCGGCGATTAATTATTAATATATCTTTTGTTTACACGGAATGTATTATCTATTGTATGTTTCTTTAGTCGATAGTTACTCGCTTACTCGCTGGTGGTGGGACAACTGCCTAAGGGGCCTTTGTTTCCTTAATCTGTTATTAATGTAAAGGTTCTCTCGAGAATGGCGGGAAACGACGGTTGCAAAATGTTTGATAATTTTTATTTTAATGTCTACAGTGATTATTTGGTGTTTAATATCACGTTAAATTAATCAGAAAATGTTCGTGAATGACAGTATGGTGAATTTATTGGATAATTTGAGCAAGATCTGAAGTTTGAAGCTTTTATCAAGAGTCCTGCTACAAGCTCGGGGTTGAACGTGACTGTCGAGCTGCTTCGTCCAGAGTGATGACGCTACGGCGTCTCCTCTGGATGAAGACAAGAAGACGCGGCTACCCAGGGTGAAGACTGCGACTCCTCTGGAGGAAGATAGACGACTATTCTATATTGAATTTTCTGTAACATGACATTGGCAAATGACGAACTGTCGTGTCCATTAATAAAAAAAATAATAATATTAATTAATTTGACGTAACCAAGTGTTCAGAGTACCTAAGGTGTAACAAAAGAGTATTGTGTGTACAGACGGTGCATGTTGCGTGTTGGAGTGCACGTGGTTGGGTCGCGGCGTGTCCACCGTGCGCGTGTCGCGCGGCCGCACGGGCGACACGGCGCGCGTGGCCGTGCGCGCCGCGCCCGCCGTGCTCTGGCCGCGCACTGCGGCCGCGCTCACCGGGGCCACGTTGCCGGTACGTAACATCAGCCCGTATACACTACTGGACATAGGCCTCTCCCAAGGCACACCACTCAATACGAATCTCGGCCGTTTACATCCAGTCCCTGCCAGCCGTATTGCGCCTGACATACTGCTCGGGCACAGACCTTCCATTACATGCATGTTTTTTCACGATGTTATTCTTGCCAGTTTTAAGAGCATTCGGTAAACGTACGGTCGAACACAATGAAAGGTGTTTTAAGGTTGAGATTATCTCAAAAACTACTTGAACAGAATTCATTCACTGTTACTTAGAAAAGTGAAAACTATGTAACTGTAAAATAATTATTAAAATCGGTCTAGTATTTTTTTGGAAAATCTCAACCTTGCCTGTACACTTTTCTGTCTTCGTGTGCACGTAAGTTTCAAAGTCAAAGTAAAATTTCTTTAAAATTATTCCTTAAAATTTTTGCAAGTAAGCACGTTGAGTACATTTTTGCACGTCAAATTTTTTTTTGAATTTACATTTTTTCTGAGAAAAACCAAGGAAACCGCATGGCTGAACTGACCGAGGATCGAACCTGGGACCTCCGTATCGTAAGTCCAGTGCCCCAACCATTGCATCACCAAGCTCTCCTATCTCTCTTATTATGTATTACTTGTCTGCAGGTATTAGCCGAGGGTGAATCCCTGTTGACTGTGTCCAGTGAGCCGCGCGTGGCCGAGCTGGGCGCGCGCGACGGACCGCCGCCGCACCGATACCCGGACATACAACTGTTCACAATGCAATGCCGGAGGGTACGTAGACACATGGTGCACAGGAGAACATATACATGACACTCACATAGAGCCTTATCACACAGCGAATTGCGTGTGAGTTGAAAGCGAGGGGAAAGCGCAGCGAGTCCGCAACGAGCGCGCTGCGAAATCGCAGCGAACACAACACGGGCGCACGGCGTGCGATCCGCGTGTCAACAGTCAGTAACAGAATGGAGGGAGAATACGAATTTATCCATTGTATCGACGGTGTTTCCCGAAGATGCCATTATTTGATGCTACGTCCGCTCACACTCGTGTCTTTGATACGACTGAAGTGAAGTGAGTGGATCGGGGCGGGCTTTCGTACGAAATTGTACAACATGGCGACCACGGCGCTATTCGCGGCGACCTCGCTGCGCTTTCTCTGAATATTGAATTTGAACAATATTCAAATAACCTGCCGATTATAACTTCACGATTAAATTAAAGTACCTATCTGGTTTAAAAAAGTTAATAACTAACGTGTTCTTCGCGAGTGTATGCCGACATAGTTTTGTATGCAGAACGGAGCCTAGCGTTGCACCTTAATGGGGCCCTCTGTATTCATTTCTCTGTTTCGACTATAGACCATTCGACGAAAGTGCAGATTGACATTACGTCAAATAATAATTTTATATGGTATGTTCATGCAGAAAGGCGATTCGCAACTGCAGCTGATATCGCAAACGGAAGAGGAGCAAGAAATCGCCTTGTTGGAGGCCGCCTGCGCGCCGCACGTGTCCCGGATACGCCTGGAGCCGGCAGAGCCGCCGGGGAACTGCTCCGGGGGACCGAAGTTAGTTTTGGGGGTACTTTAAAAAGGCTACGTACGCACTGACAGGCGCCTAGATAGCAAAGCGAAAACGTGACACGCCTAGCGCGGTCGGGACGGAATGTGCGGAATATCAAACATATGAAATCCTAGTTAGGAATCACAGGAACTTAGAGTAAGGTTATATTTTCTTGAATAAATTATGTTTATGATCGTTCGATCCAAATATTTTAATAGAATTGGGTTGCAGAAGTACAAACTCGAATTTCTATTTGGAAGTCGGTTAAAACGAGCCAAGTGTTTCCCACTTTATAATCTTTCATGTACGGTAAAAGACGCGAAGTTGGTGAGCTGGGAACACGGCAGATGGAATTCCGTCGTCTCTGTCTACCCATATGGGAGACGTGAGGTTATGTATGTTTATATAGAATTAAATTGTTCCAGGGTGTGGCTCCGGCCCGGTCAAGAAGTCATAGTCAAGGTGACACTCCTTGACGCAATCGGCAGGGAACTTTTAGACGAGCGTGGCCCGAAGGTGACGTGGGACATCGAACCTTACCACGCGGGCATAGAGTACAAGTCTCCTGACAGACTGCTAATCGAAACGCATCCCGAATATGCTCCCGTGCCTGTCCCGTATATGTACTACCAGGTAATATCAATAAAAAAGTAATTCTTATTATTTTAAAAGGTGTACTGCTGAAAGTTCGACTTACCTCAGCTTCCTTCTACTACTCTCGCAACTCCTATAGAAGAATAACAAAAATAATGAATAAATCGCTTCGAATTCTTACTATTTTCTGAATTCTTATTTAAGGCGAGGCCATTGGGTCATTTGAGCCTAGTGAGGGGGTGAGGTGCGGGGCGAGGGAGGGGCGAGAGAGGGATGACGCGCATTGATCGGGGTCATTACTCGCGCAGGTACACAGAGTAAGCGTAACCAGTGTCCTCACTGTGACGTCACAGCTCGCTACCCATAATAATACCTATACAGAATGTCCCACGGATAGACGATATACCGAAGTCCACTTGTCGGTGCCAACATTATCGACCCATTTAATGCCAAATAGGGATATCCCAAGTCTGACAGCTTCGGAGTTACTTATTTCAATTTTACAATTACAATAATATAGCTCATATTATACATCAAAATAACACATAGGCTATAATTTATAATCCTGCGCAGACGAAGTGGTGGGCAGAAGCTAGTTGACAATAAAGTAAAGCAATTTGTACTTTTAAACGTATTTATTTATACGGAAGGTCATAAGCAGACATACGTTAAACCGACCGTCCGGAGTGGGTTCAGTGCAGTCAAATTCGCGTCTACAGGTTATATATTTTAATTATTTTTTAAGTTATTTATATTGACGTAACGTAGCGTAGTGATGTAGTATGACGTAGTAGAATAAAATACTATGTTAATACTAATCTGACGGAAAAAAAGACCTGGAATAATAGGAATGTCAATTAGGTAATATTGTTGTAATAAAAGTGAAAAATAGGAATAATCAAATTATTTGCTAGGGGAATATATTTTGAAAGTACTTTCACGCGATTTAATAAAAAATTGAGCATAAATTCTTATAAAATACAAAATTTATTAAAATTTTAATAACCATAGAGGTTACATTACAACAAATCTGTTTTTGACTTTAAGTGACAAACTGACAAGTGTATCAATAAAACTAAATAAATGACGAATTTTGTAACGTGATGTTAGGTAAGTATTATTATTGGTGTCAGGTGTGACGTCAGTGATGGTGAAATCTGGCCCGTGTTATCACTGCGTAGGGTAAAACATGACACACATTATGTGCTGTTGACTGTACTTTTAAAAGTAGGCACAGTGTATATTGCATCAGTCTATAACTACGTAGCTATTGAAATTTGGCCCGTATTATCACTGTGCTTAGAGTAAAATGTGGCAAACTTTATGTGATGTTCACTGTACATAGTTTTACAAGTAGCAACTACGTACAAACTATTTTAAGTTCGATTGCTGTTTGTTCGTTCGCTCTGTGGGACAAATCACCGTCAATAGTCATTTGTTTTGGCCTGTTCCACTTTGGTCTATTTGGAAGTTACTGATCAACCCCCCTATTACCGTTCTCAAAACGATGAAATTATACCATGTCATGGCGCGCCAAACAGAGACGCCGCTATACCAATGCAATAGCACTGTCCCTTTCACGGCCGCTATGACATGGTATGATTTGATCGTTTTGAGAACCGTAATGTTATAGCCCCACTGTAATGTTAGCCGACTTGTCTTCATCTGCAATTATCAGACCACTGCTCGCTCCCAATATACGACACTCGACACTGGTGTTCGTGTCGCGTGTAATATGATGACTTCAAAAACATGGTTCGCGAAAAATCTATTGTGTTAAGGAATATCTGTTTTAGGTTATGAGTCCTTTTTTTTATTCAAAACGATGCACAATCATTCCGTGATTAGTAAACTAATAATCTTAAAGTATAGGTGTGACCAAATTCGACTCGTATTATTTTAAATTTTATTACGTTATGACGATCGTGGGAGCATTCCAACTATTCCAAGGTAAAGACCAAAGTGGAACATTTGGAAAAAATCGATACAGGTCCGACCTCGACAGCGCCCAGCGGCGCACTGAAGCTCGTAGCGCCGTGCATTTATATTTATACAAATTGTGTTTTTTCTTAAATTTTGTCTGGTATAAAAAAAACGTTACAAACAACAGATTTTTAATTGATCAAGCTCCTCTATTTATAATAACCTACATTTTGATATATATTTTGTATGAATAACTGTTTTAGTTTAGACACACTACTCAGTGAAAAGACAGGAAAGGGGTATGTTTGTGATTTTTTTCTATCGAGCGAAGTTTGTCCAATCGTGTTTCGGTAGCCAACAGTCCCTAAATAGATACCCCAAGATTGATATATATTTTTTTCAGGCCTTTAATTTCAGTAGTTAGTGCCGTAGCCTTCATCGAAAAACTTAAAAACGTCCCAACACCTCGCCTTAAGCTGTATTTTTCGAATCGCAACTTGTACAAAACTTTATTTTAAACCAGTAATTTTAGTAAAAAAACGTAGATATTTTTACATTTATTCGTTATCTTGTACATCTTGCGGTTGATGGTGGGGCAGCATCTGGCATTGTCATTTATTTATCTAAATAACCGCTACTGTCCAACAGCTAGTAACAGCCGATGAACAATCAATAGGATGGAGCGGCTCGCTCAAGGCGACCATACCCGAAGCCACAGCGAGCATACAAGCCAAAGTGGCAGCGCCTTTGAAAGTAGACCCCGTCAAGGTACGTGTCTTTAGAAACTACTATATATGCCTGTGCTTTAGTATCCAAACTGGTAGCGGTTTTCTAATTTAAAGCTAAGTTTGCTTGTTCTATCCTATTTATAACTTTTGACGAAAGATGTTTGTTTATTTTACATCTTATGTCAAGTTTTAATTAAAGATAAAACTGAAATTGTTGTGCTAAGCTTCGTTTATATCTACATACATACATTGATCGTGTCAGACATGTGCCGTGGCATACCAAATCATATTCTTCTATGCAATGCGTATTAACGTATTTATATCTGTTGTACACAGCGGCGGAGACGCGAACAGACACATTGTATAGAAGAAGATAATTTTATTTACCACGATGTCGGTAGATATAAATAAACGGAGCTTTTTTACGTGATCCTTTGTTTCAACAGGTGAACCTAGCATGGGAAGGCGAGAGCATCCCCAATATAGCGACTATAACCGGCGGCAGCGGGCGCTACAGCGTGGAGACTCCCTCGGGCGTCTCGGGCACGGCGGAGGGCGGCGTGCTGGGCGCCACGGTGCCCGGCCCGGGGACTTACGACCTCGTCGTCACTGACCTGTGTGTTGGGGAGAAGATCGTGGTTGAGGTGAGTTGGATAACACAAAAAACTTCTTTGACATATTATGTCAGTCCCGTGATCTAAACGAATCTAACGACACAATAGACGTCTTTAAAGTTTGGGATACACGAGGAGGATACACCATAACTTACTCAAAAGACACTAACTCGGAAGATATTTTGATTTACCTACTCCACTGGGTCAGTGACCTAAAGTGGTTCTTGCGACTCCTCTGGATGAAGAAAGGAAGACGCGGATACGACGCTACTGCGACTCCTCTGGAGGAAGATAGAATACTAGATTGATATATTGAAAAATAATGACATTGGCAAATGTCGAACTGTCGAGTACAGTAATAAAATAAATAAACAAATAAATGCAGGTCCTTTCTGCATTTAGTCGCGCCGTCAAATAGTGTTTTGTTACATTCACACTTCGTTAAAAACGTCAAATTATAAATGAACCGTGGCTATATATAGACTAACTTTTGGGTCGCATTTATGGCTAACAGCGTAGATGTTTTGTATGTTCAGGTGCACATAGAGGAAGCTATGAGCGTGGAGGTGTCCACGTCCCGCGCGGTGTGCGTGGGCGCGTGCGTGCCCGTCGTCGCGCTAGTGAAGGGAGTGTCGCAGCGGTAAGAATCCACTTACGTTAAATTAATCAGCAAATGGCCGCGAATGTCAGTATATTGATATTCTAAAATAATTATATTCAAGATCTGCGGTTTCGAGTTAGGTTTTAGAGTTCCACTACAGAGCTCGGGAGTGCAAGTTATTGCTAAACTGCTTCATCCAGGGTTTGAGACGCTACGTCTCCTCTGGAGGAAGGAAGAAGACGATAGAGTTTTTTGCCACTTTTCTCCTCAGTGTTGGCACCTTTTCCTTGCAAAGTGGTGTAAATATGAATTCAAAAATATGTTGATGTGCTAAAATGTACACAACGTGCTTACTTGCAATAAAGAAATTTGATTTAGACTTGACTTGACTTAGATATGAAATACTTCAGTCAAAGTCAAATCTCTTTATTGCAAGTAAGCACGTTGTGTACATTTTTGCACGTCAACATATTTTTTTGAATTTTCATTTACATCCCTTTGCAAGGAAAACCTGTGCCAACAGCTGAGGAGTCTTTCTGTCATGAAATGGTATGGTAAATGACAAAACTGTCGAGTCAATGAAACTAAATAGTTAAAATACATTTTTAATGTAATTTAATTCCCCATGAAGGTACCTGGGCAGTCGTCGCGCTGCCGAGTGGCGTGTGTCCGGTCCGGTCGCGCTGCGCGGCGGCGCGCTGTGCGGCGTGCGGAGCGGAGCTGGCCGCGTGCGGGCCGCGCTGGCGGGCGTGTGGAGCGCGGAGAGGGAGGTGAGCGCAGCGGAGTTATTTGTTTATTTGGGCTCCTTGCAAAATCAAAGTCAAAGCGTCTTTATTGCAATCGGTTACGGGATACAAAGTAGGTCTTAAATTATTATATGTTCATACATAACCTACCCGTTTTGTGGGCATGCAATAGATACTATATACATTAATTGGTTAATAATACATTTACAAGTTTCAATGCCTTAATATTATACATTTATTTAGGTATGTCAATAATATCTCCTATATTAATTGTTAAAAATTGTAATTTAAATATTCTTGCAGTGTATAAAAACAGTTTTCCAGTAATATTTTTTTCAACTTATTTTTAAATTCTGTTCCTGTCAGTTCCTTGATCTCCCGAGGTAGGTGATTGTATATAATAGCACCAGTACATGCTCTTTTTAAACATTTTTAAGGTTGCTTTAGGTGCTACTACGTTATTTATGTATTGGGCCCGGATTGGTCTACCTGTATTGTATTCTGGGTACTCATTCGGATTGTTTTTTATCGTAGATCTCTACGAGAAGTACGATATGTCCGTTCCAATAAGTGTATACACTAGCATATGAATTGTAAGTTGTTCAATGTGTTATTTCATCCACAGATCCTAGTGTTCCCGCCGCTTGAAATCATTCCCGAGCGCGCTCGCGTACCGCCGGGCGCTCGGCTGCAGCTGCGTCACCAGGGCGGGCCGCCGCCGCACCTGGCCACACTGCAATACAAAGCGGTCTCGGGGGTCAACTATGTGGAGGTGAGGATATGGCTGACGTTTAGAGACATTGAGCCGGAGCCACAGGAACAACACACACATTAGTTAAAAACTTATCCTCATACTTTCGGCAGTCGAGTAAAAATAACCTATTTGACTCTGCTGAGTTTCGTGCATTTTCACTTACGTAAAATACTTTGACTCGACTTCAGGCTAAGGTCATTGACATGTTGCGGCATGTTAATAAACGCGGAATATAAGTGATTCCACTGTTAACACTTTTAGGCCACTAACTTTGTAACTTAATTTTATCATGAGAATCGCTTTTGAGAATGTGGCGTGCCTTCGGAGAGGCCTATCATGTCCAGCAGTGGACTGATACGGGCTGATGATGAAGATACAAAACACGTATTAATTAATATATTTTACCTCACCTCAGGTAAATCTAGGTTTATAGGGGCCTTATAAGATTTCATCATCATCATCAGTCTTTTTATATTGCCCCACTGTTCGGGCACAGACCTTCCCTTACATCGAGGGAGTTGGGGCCATGATCCACCACACGGGCCCAGTGTGGATTGACGGATTACATATGCCTTAGATTTTTCTTCTTCGGCATGCGGGTTTCATCACGATTCAGCAAGATTTCTTCTAAAACATATTATTTGCAACAGGTGTCACCGACGGGGTCATTGCACGGCGTGTCGCTGGGCACAGCGCGCGTCAGACTCGTCGCCACGGACATCGCTAACGTGGAAATGGCCAGCGCTGAGTCGGAAGTGGAGGTGAGTTGATAATAGAACACAAGGTTATACTCAATTTGTAAACAATAATATTTATGCATATACTTTTTGCAGTAGCCACGGGATGTTGTTTATTACTTATTTGTTCATATAACAATAATAAAAAGTAACTATTATAATATTAACCTAAAAACTATATTTACAATAGGTCGGTTGAACTATCTGAATGGCTTAGCATTACAGATAGTTCAACCGATCCCCGTTGTCCGGCAACGTGCCCAAAATTTCCCCTCTGGATCGCTAGGCTGATCCTTTGGGCGATGTTTATATTCCTTTGCATAACATTAAAATATTTGCACCTGTTTATGTAATTTTTATTCGAAAATAAAATAAAAAATAAATAATAAATCCATTTATTGCCACATTATTTTTTACATAATAGTAACTAAATAAATAAAGCTACAAGATTGCTAAGCAGCGAATATTTATTAGTATTTTCTGTAATAAGATATACAACTCCTTTAGAGCCGATCTTCTTTATTTTTAAATGGTTTTAAGCTTCTTAGTAATTGAGCAGTGCAATATTTCAATGATTAATTTGGTCTCAAATCGTATTTGGTGGCATAAAGTGCGTCATATTCATTGTTGACTGCAAATGTGATCCACATACCATATTTGTAGGTGATACCAATATCCGGTATCCGCGTGCGAGCCGCCACCCAGACGCTGCTGGTTGGGTCGCCGAGCCCCGTGTGGGTGGAGGCGGAGGGCTTGGCGGCCGCGGCGCTGGCGGCGCTTCACCCGCCGCCGCGAGTCACGTTTAGCGCGCGGGACCCAGCCATGGCGCGCCTATATACCACACACGCGGACGGTGAGTAGCATTGTTAGCCATTTGCAACATAATTGATGCAATGAGGGGTTTTCAAGGTTACATTTAAAAAAGAAAGAAAGTACGATGGAACACAGAGAAAGGTGTACAGGAGAGTTTTTAAGGTTGAGATTTTCTAAAAAACTACTTGACCTATTGCGAAAATTCTTCCACTGTTTGATAGATAAAAGTGAAAACTATGTAACTATAAAAGAATGATTAAATTCGGTCCAGTAGTTTTTGAGATAATCTCAACCTTATTGAGGCCCCCTCTATACTTATCTCTGTCGTCGACTGTACCAGTAGCGCCCGTAGATGGCACTGACTGGTCTGATGTCAACATTAAGAGCCTTCCTAGAGCCAACTAGCGCCGCCAATCTTAAAAAAATCGTATCTTCCAATATAATCAATTTTATTAAAAAAGCTACGTTCACATTGTTTATTGCTATAAATATTATTTTTTAAATGCTTATTTGTAACGTGATTCAATGTAGGTAAGTTGTAGTTCGCATAATTGCGAGAAACGGCCGTTTCTGGCACATTTGATTCAGCTGATTCGGAGCTTTTTAGATATGTTATTGCATTTTGGCAATGTATTGGTGAACTTTCATTTTCTACGTTAAAGCGTATTAAAAATGAATTAAGGAACACATTGGGCCAAGAACGTCTGAATCACCTAACCTTGACGAACATAGAGTATGATTTGCTTAAATAAATTGTTACGGATAATATTATCCAGTAAAATTTATTGGTAACTTTTTAACACCCTAAATGTAAGAATCAAAGCCAAACCAAGGATCTCTTGATATAATATGCTACGACCCCGCTCTGCCTTAATTCGTCCATCATTATAGGTTTATAATTATAAATTCTGGTTTGTATGCTTACAGACATGCTTGAGAGATCAGTGGTGGAAGGATTATCTGTCAGAGTAGTGCCGTTGAAACCTGGAGTCATCACCATCGACGTTCGTGTCCGAAATATGGGACAGGTAAGTCGTTTCTGCCTACATATAAGAGCGAGCTCACACTAATCCCGCGCCGAAAATGCCTCATGAATCTCAGCCTTACTGTCTTCTTATGTATATTAAATTGCAGGTAGCAGAAACCCGTTCCTGGGACAGTACAATCGAGATCCTCGCCGTATCCGACATCCGCACATCTGTAGACGGTCTTCCCAACGAGTTGTCATCTGGCGACCGTTTGTCGCTCGCTACGGGCACCACTTTGCGTCTCAAGTCGCTGCCCCGCAGTGACTGGAAAGCGTATTCAGATGGCGCGTTCGATGTGAATGTTAACGGGGAGGTGAAGGCACTGAAGACGGGGCATGGCGTCCTCGTGGGACACCATAAAGATGAGAGGAATAACGTTTATAGGGAAACTGTGAGTGGTTGTGTATTATTTTACTATATATTGCCAGGATTTAAAGGCTTGTGGCAACTCACCCTCCAAAAAATCTCACCTACGGGTGAGATGCCACCTTTTAAAATTGTTAGTGGTCGACTCATCCCGCTCCAAAGGTTACCTTTATGGAGATATCAAATTGATATATTATTTATTTTATTTTACAAGTTTGGATTACCAACAGCTGTGCAGCTTGGTCAAAAGTTGTTACAGAACATATTTTCTAGCAGAATATATTTTATAGGTAATCGCAAATAAATACATGACACATCCACATCTATATCAGTTTTAACTGTCAAAAATGACAAGAACTGTCAAAAATGTCAAAAACTGTTAAAACGACAGATGACACTGTCCAAAACTGCCAAAAACGGAAAGTACTGTTAAAAACCACAAGAACTGAATTGGCTGTTGACATCGGGACTTGTCGAACCCGTTGTACAGACCATCATAAACATAGGAACTGTATATTCGCAGGCGATTCACGTAGAAGTGTCATTGCCGCACTACTGTACAGCTGAGCCTTCCGGCGACGAGGACGAGACCGCCTTGCATCTTGTGCTGAGGAACAGCCTCGGCAGGAGACTGATCGCACCCGAAGCTAACGTCTCTCTTGTATCGCCAATGGCGGCGCAGATTAGGAAAACTTCAAGGTAGGTTGTTTTTACCCGACTGTTTCAAAAGGAGGGTAATGTTTTTCGGGTGTATGTATGTCCTGTCCATTCCTTCCTGCTATCATGTAGCCGTTTAGGCTTGATGGATTTTGGTGTATGAGGTAGTTAGATTCGTCTTGATTACAGGAGTGTCATAGGGTATAAAAATTAATGAAAAGAGGATATTTTTTTTGCAGTCGGTTTTTTTTTTGAAATAATTCTCGTGTGGTTTAGTAACAAAATCTATTGTCAGAGTTAATGAGGCCGCCCGTAGGCCTCTGACGTGGTCTGACTACTGCCGAGCTGCATTAGGGACCAACTTCTTAACGTGCTTTCCGACGCACAAAGGAGCTAAAATGAAAAGGTGTCAATACTATCAGCCTGCATTATAAAAGTAACATTTTCCTCGTTTTTCCTAAGGACAATTTACTTAGGTATGTAAATTTGTCAAATGCTCTCGAAATAGTGAAGGAAAACATCATGAGGAAACCTGCGCACTTGAAAACGAATTAAAAAAACCGGCCAAGTGCGAGTCGGACTCGCGCACCGAGATTTCCGTACAAACAACATACTTAACCCCGTAACTTTGCTCTAACGAAAAGATAAACTAGATTTGGAGACCAACTTAACTTTGCCATTATCAAAATATTATGTCCATACATTGACATACTCCTGATTAGTTGATCATCTGCAAATATAAGTTTGTAAACTAAGAATGTGTCCAATCTACCAGTACCTCATGAAGGGGCAGTCTGCGCACATCCTGTCCTGGGCCACGCCTAGCCGGCTTTCAGTTACTAGAATAAATAAAGGATAATGTAGCTGGAGGTCTTCTAATCTAACTAACCTAAGATAAGATAAATATACTTTATTGCAAAATAAAAGGAATTACATAAAATAAATATGCTCATGTTAGTATCACAGAGGTCTGGAGGTCTTGTCGCTTAAAGCGATTCAAACTTCTTTCAGTGCACTTGAGCCCGAGCTCGTGATCGCTGGACTGGATGCGACGGGCGCGTTCATGTCGTTCCAGGCGGCCGCGGGCGGAGTCACCGTCACGGACGACGTATGGGTCACCGGCTCGGACCCGCGCGCGGACCGAGTGTTCGGTAAGTACAATCAAAAGTTTACATGGCCTCATAAAGATCGTAATAATCATTTCACTAGTAGATAATTTGGAATACACACTATATAGAATACAATTACAATGTCAAACTTAAAACTAAAATATCCGTTAAACCTTCGTCAGTCAAATAACCCGCCCCTTGCCATACCCGGCGCAAAGGTACCCATAACGCTTGCGGCGTTATCGCGCTGTATAGCTATGGCTAACCTTTGCACCAGGTAGGACCCGGAGCGAGAGTCACAACCCCTCTCTTTAAGGCGACGGCTAATGTCTGCGACAAATTGTATGGCTTCCCCCCAGCAACCCGTCGTCTCCACCACGAACGGAACAAACAGGTAATTTTGCTGGAGAGCGGCATACTTTTCGCGCTTCCTTTCGGCTGCGAGCTCCGCTGCTGCCCCGGCTGTGCGCGGCGTGCGGCCCAGGTGGCAGGTCGCGTCCCATAGCAAACACCTGCTCTCCCGCCACGGAACCAAAGTAGAATAGAATACGTTTATTACATCGAAATATACTTTGTTCCTGCAGCTACTGGTGGCTGGGCAGTATGTGTAGAGGGCGTCGGCTGGCGCTCCCCGCCCGGAGTCACCGTGTACCCTGGCAGCGGCGTATCGCTGGCTGTACTGACGCGCGATACGGCCGCCAAGCACGTGCTCCGGCTGGACCGCGCCGGCAACACATTCACTGTGCATCAGGTGCCGGTACAGAAGGTGAGCGATAGTCGAGATAGATGGTCGAGTAAAACGTCAAGAAATCCCTTTCGACGCCACGGGATCTATTTAAAACATTGGAATTTATATCGTATTCCTACTAGATAAGTCTGAATGTCCTTTGGTAAAAATTTAAAACCTCTGCTATCCAGACATGCGGGCTAGCACGAGTCGCGTTACGAATCGACGTAACGCCGCGGAGCTGTCAAACTAATGTCAAATGCCTTGTAATAATGTCACTTTGGCAGCTCCGCGGCGTTGCGTCCATCGCTAACGTTGACTCGTGCTACAAGGGCTGGTGTGCGTAGGCTTTAAGACTCCTTCCATAGAAATCCCATATCGCTGAGAATACATCCAGAATTTTGCCATGCACAGATGGAGTTCCTTCCCGGTGAATGGCCGGCGGCTCTCGTTCCCCTCAGCATCGAGGCGCCAGGTCTTCCCGCCGGGCCGTTGCTGTGCGCAGAAGACCAGAAATACGCGCTGGAAGGCATGCTAGTGGAACTGCCTTTCACATGCAGAACTAAAGCACCGCATACCGCTGTACCGGTTTTGGATATCCCTAATGGTAACCGCAAATATACTTTCTATACTTACGTGACTTCTAGGCGTGTAGGTTAGTGACCAAAACTGTTGTCAGAGTTATTCAGGCTGTCCGTCCGTAGGTTTCTGACATCGCAATAGCATGGGGTACCCTTTGGCACACTGGGACGGGGTAACCTTTGGTACACTGGCACGGAGTACCCTTTGGTACACTGGCACTTTAAGGTAGCGATCTACTTGTGCAAGTCTAAACTTGCGCAAGTATACTGTAACGTGTGTTGGTACTTGCGCTTTCTGATTTGTACATGATTTAAATAAAGTTCCAATTTTAGATTCCCAACTTGTGCAAACTTGTGCAAGTTTCATTAGCAAAATACCGTGTATTGTGCAAATCTAAACTCGCGCAAGTAAATCGCTACATGTGTACGATGGTAATACAGTATAGATTGCAAAGATTTTTGTGGGATAATGGGCAGTCGTACCTAATTAGTTATTAAAAATTGGCCAAACAAATGTGCCAACCATTTCCTTGCAAAGTGCTGTAAACGTAAATTCTAAAAAAAAGTTTTTGTAGGAAACGATATTAATCTGAATCTAACGACATGGTATTCTTCAGGTCAAATCGGATGCTCAATAATCCCAGCCTCACCAATCACAGAGGCCTCTGAAGTGGAACTATGCGCCGAGTGGGACGTGTATCGCACTTGTACCAAAGTGTTACTACTGCCTCTCATACGGGTATCGCAAAGCCGTGTGTCTCTGCTCGAGTCGCCAACGGTGTTCACTGTGAGCGGTCACCCTCAGGCTCTGAAGTTACTCAGGATGTCCGCGTCGCCTGGGTTGAAGATTGAAACGGTCGCCAAGGATAGTGATATCAGTGTGGTAGTCAAAGGTAAATCTTACTCGCATTATCTTAAGAATCAAAATGTTTGACCGCAATCGCTGTATAGCACCTTGGGTGGCGACAGACGTGCGATGAGAGGACGCGAGAGAATGAAAGAGTGAAGTTGTTTCAGCCAATGTTTAAAAAAATCATTGATTGATTATATTAAAACTATACAAAAAACAAAGAATAGTTGACTCTCTCAATCCTGGCCTGCAAGTCTAATCCTAAACTTAAACGCAACTATCACTGTAACTCACATGCTACTTCGCGTAACCATGGTAGCGGGACGATTCGCTTAGCGACGTTTAAAAACGTGTGCATTGTAGTATCCGCACAATTATTAGATTATCTTTTGATTAGACATTCTTCTTCTACTTATTCCTCAGCAGACCGCAGTCCACTCCTGGACATATGCCTCTCCATGAATCCTCCATGCCAAGGTTGTCTGGTCCATGCCGAGCCAGCAACTGTTGATTAGACATTAAAATGAAAATATTCACGAACTTAAACACTTTTTGTTATTTCGCAGCTCCTTTCGGAATGTGAAGTCCAACTTCCGGATCGGTCTGAGCGCAAATTACGCCTTTGTACAATAATAGATCTTATAATTTGTGAAATGTAATTATTTTGTACAATAGTCTATCTTAAAATACAAATGAAACCATTTCATTGCAGGCGACCCCGCGACGTGCGGCCTCGGCTGGGTGAATGTGAAGTCCAAGCTGACTGCGCAGGAGTTCAGAGTGGAGGTGGAGCGGGAGTGCGACGCGACGTGCGGCACGCTGCTCGGCGCGATATTCGCAGTAGTGAGGCCGTACCTGTCCACGCTGGTCACTATTGCTGCTGTGGCCGCGGGGATACTCTATGGTAAGTTACAGTTTTGAGTGCGATATGAATAGTTCAGTTCTAAGGTATCCGCAGAGCAGAGCCGCCGCGTCATCTTCAGTTGCTGTCATTCTCGGTCGGTCGACTGCGGAAGGGTACCATCACAACTGTCTGATTTCATACAATTTTGACAATCGTAAGAGCGAGCTCACGCTGAGCTCGTGGTCAAAACTGTCTATGAATATCGGCCTAAGATCCCACCAATATAAAACGCTATACCAAGGTAATTTTGTACAGCTAACAGCAGTGTTACACTTGAGTAACACTTTAGACTTTTGACCGTTCGTATTATCTGCATCGTAAGATTTAAAATCGTACTGCAAGTGTTACCATTGATATGCTGTTGTCCGTACAAGATATCGATGTATTTTCATACATCGCCAAAGTAACGACTGACTAACCTTAACACTGTCACGCAATATCGTTCCTAAACCCAATCTCTCTTCCTCAGTACAAACAAGATTCCAACAAAGAGCTCGCATCGCTCTGCTAAAGGAGCCGCCGCAGACGGTGCTGCCCCCCGACTCGCCGCCCGCCAACCTCAACCGCACGCGCACGTGGTCCCGCAGTCCGTACGCGTCCAACGGGCCGGCCGCGCCCGTGTACGGGGACGCCAGCGTGCTGCCAGACAACAGCTTCTCACCTAACACCACGAGGATGCATTCGAGGTTTCTATAGCCATTGTGAGAACACCAGTAAATAGAAAGGAATGTCTAGTTGTCGCACACAAAATTAAAAGAGTTATTGAATCTATAGAGATACGTGTACTAATGGTTTCATTGCATCATGCCCATGTACGGGGACAATTTCGTGCTACCAGACAACAGTTTCTCACCTAACACCACTAGGATGCATTCGAGGTCTCTATAGCTGCTGTGAGAGCACCAGTAACATGAAGTATCTAGTTTTCGCTCACTAAATAAAAAAAGTGTTTGTATAATTTAAAAAGCTAACCTCGGAATCCTGATAGATTCAATGTATGGCACCTGTCTACGTGGACGCCATTGTACTGCTCGATAATAGCTTCCTCACCTGACACTACTACGATGCATTCGAGGTTTCTATAGCCATCGTACATTTAAATAGGAGTGTGTAGTTTTCACAAACAAAATAAAAAAAGTTGTTTGTAGAGCTAGGTATACCAATGGATTCATTGTATCGCTCTATAAGGGGATGCCAGCGTACTGCTAGACGACAGCTTCTCGCCTAACATCACTAGGATGCATTCGAGGTTTCTATAGCCATTGTGTGAGCACCAATAAATATAAAGGATATCTAGTTCTCGCACACAAAATGAAAAGAGTTATTGTTTGTATAAAGAAGCTATAGAGCTAGGTATACTAATGGATTCATTGCATCATGTCCGTGTACGGGGACGTCAGCGTACTGCCAGACAAAGATTCTCACCTAACACCACTAAGATGCATTCGAGGTTTCTGTAGCCATTGTGTGAGCACCAATAAATATAAAGGATATGTAGATCTCGCACACAAAATTACACGAGTTATTGTTTGTATAAAGGAGCTATAGAGCTAGGTATACTAATGGATTCATTGCATCATGCCCGTGTACGGGGACGTCAGCGTACTGCCAGACAAAAGATTCTCACCTTACACCACTAGGATGCATTCGAGGTTTCTATACCCATTGTGAGAACATAAATAAGAATATATAGTTTTCACAAACGAAATAAAACTTACCATGGACAATTATTAATCGTTTGAAATCGATTCCGACTGGATGAGTTTTTGACGAGTTTTATTTTGATAATATTATCGTATCGAAATAAATAAACAATGAACTTTATAATGACGATACAATTATTTGACTGAACTTGCGTTGGCATTAATTGTGTGCGATGTCATTTGGTTGATTTAATTTAGTAACATCGCTTTAAACATACAGTCATTGCATTTTGTAATATGTTAGAATAAGTTAAGGGTCGAAATTCCAACTTAATAATAATGTAAGGACGTTATCTTTATCAATAAGGTTGTAATTTTTATTGTGATATAGATTTTAAGATACACGAAGTTGCAAATTCGATCCTAAATATTAAGAGTAAGTGTTATTTTAAGTTAACCATACTTACATACAAAATTGTTATTGCTGGCTTCAGATGTTTAGGAGCCCAGCCCAGTCTTAGTGCTCCCGCACACGGGCCACCGGCCACAACCACAAAACGCCGCCACTGGCATATTTCCTGTAATTTTCATACATTTTATATGGACTCGCCGCACACGGTTGACGCCGGTGGCGGCCACACGCTACAAGCTTCTAGCTTCTCGTGGCGGCGTTTGTGGCTGTCGCGTGTGGCCCGTGTGCGGCGACACTTACTCATAGATAGTTTGAGCGCAAGGTTAGTGTGAGCTAGCTCTTACTAACGTCATATTCCATTGACAAATATGTTTGACGACATACATACCAAAATATTTCAAAAAGCAAAAAAACCCGACTTCAAAAAAAACCCTTTTAATTATTTTTTATTACCTGTGACATTCCCGTAATCAAGACGAATCTAACGATACCTCATTGACCAAAATCCATAAAGCCATTTAGGAAGGATTGGACATACAAACACACGAAAAACATTACCCTCCTTCTGGGGCAGTCGGGTAATAAATAGGAAATGACGTGAAATCCAGGCGCACTTTGCTTTATTCCGCATTTACACATACCACGAAACAGACGTTTGTCGAAACGTACAGCCGTACATAAGGTTGAGATTTTCTCAAAAACTACTGGACCGAAATTAATAATTCTTTTACAGTTACATAGTTTTAACTTTTATCTATCAAACAGTGAAAGAATTTATGCAATAGGTCAAATAGTTTTTGACAAAATCTCAACCATAAAAACTCTCCTGTACACCTTTCTCTGTGTTCCACCGTACATACCAACGAAACATTGGTGGGTGCGAGTGACGTGTCAGTGTCATGTCTTTCTCGAACACGAGTCGCGATGCGAATGGAGAGTGTTCTATTCAAATATGCATGCTCGCCACTCGCGTATTAGAAATGTAGTATTAAAAATGAGCCGCTATCGTCACAGTTTCCAGAGAGTCCTATCAACCACCCTAAACACACATATTATTGAACGTGACAGCCACGTGCAGTGACAGACAAAATATTCTTCTTCTATGCAATGTGTATGAACGCATGACGCGGACAGATACATTGGTTAGAGAATAATATGATTTTGTCCGCCACGCCACGTGCCTGACACGTTCAATGTCTGTATACCAGCAGCCCAAATCAAGTGTCCTGTTTTGTAAACAAAAACTACCCTATCATACTAACATTTTAAGCTGTTCTGTGACTATTGCATAGTTATTTTCACATTATTAGATCGGATCACTTTATTTTCACAATGATGAACAGGTTCGATCAATCAGTTCCTTCTGTGTTACATCGCAACAGGTAATTAGACGATCATATATGTTTACAAAATAAGGTTCTCTTGAAAATGGCGGGAAACGACGGTTGCAAAATTATTTGATAATTTTTGTTTTATTGTCTACAGTGGTTATTTTGAGATTAATATCACGTTAAATTAATCAGAAAATGTTCGCGAGTGACAGTATGGTGAATTCGTTGGATAATTTGAGCAAGATCTGGGGTTTCAAGCTTTTATCAAGAGTTCCCGCTACAAGCTCGGGAGTGAACGTGACTGTCGAACTGCTTCGTCCAGAGTGATGAAGCTACGGCGTCTCCTCTGGATGAAGACAAGAAGACGTTGCTACCCAGGGTGAAGACGCTATTGCGACTCCCCTGGAGGAAGATAGAATACTATTATATATTGAATTTTCTGTAACATGACATTGGCAAATGACGAGCTGTCGAGTCCATTAATAAAATAAATAAATAATTTTACAAAATAAGACATTTGATTTGGGCTGCGGTATATTATTGACTTGGCATGTGGAGTGAAGTGACAGACAAAATATTCTTCTTCTATGCAATGTGTATGAACGCATGACGCGGACAGACACATTGTATAGACAATATGATTTTGTCCGCTACGCCACGTGCCCGACACGTTCAATGTCTGTAGATCTAAACGAACCTTTATTCCTCACCCCTCCCTTATCCTTCCTTGCAGCCCGCACTCCGCGTTCCCTTCCTTGCTAGACGTGGGTCGGGTGGCGCTGCTCCGCTCGCCGAGCGTGCCGCTAGTCCCTCGCTCGCGCAGTCCTGTCGCGAGGCTTAGCGAACTAGTCATGACGGACGACTTTACGCAACGGTTTTTATAGCAGGCAATACCTATTGTGTTGACAGTGACAGCAAACCAATTCCCATTTCTACAGGGTATCCTTGAATTCATTCGACAAATTAAAACTGAGGGTTGTACCTACTCATGATAAATATTAAATTGGTAAGTTTTTTTAATAAATCAAAACTGCCAAAAATTTAACTAGTTATACGTCACACAATGAGCTAAGAAATGACCTTTAGGTCAAATTCCAGTGAAGGAAATAGTTGCAAAAAATTAAAAATACCTTAAAATGTAAAAACTCCAAAGCACAATAATGATGCACATCAAATTAATAAGATAAGATAAATATTCTTTATTGCAAAAAAATAAAAAGTATTACACAAAAGAAATAGGCAATACAGTTAGTATTACAATTGGCGGTCTTATCGCTCAAAGCGATCTCTTCCAGACAACCTTTGGGTAGAGAATTCGGCGTATGAATAGGTAGCTTGTTGAGCAATATTAAATACCTATCACTAGCTGGTACTTAAGATAAGTACCAGCTAGTAATAATTTTTTGATAGTTGAATTTATTGTACATGTTTATTTATAATTTTTCCTCAAATTGTTTAATTTAAACTCTGTGCAGAATTAATAAATGTCACAAGCCATCCATTTAATTTTGTTGAATGAATTCAAGACCAACTGTATATTCCATAGCTCGGTTTATGTTACTAATGAAGGGCTATACCAACGCGATAGTGCTGTCACTGTCACGCACGTCATTTCATGATATTATTTTAATCATTTTGAGACTTGTGATTTTAGTTATTTCAAATAACACTAGAAGAATTAACGTTTAAGTCAGGTGATGGTCATGTATTTAGTTTATTGTGGTGTTACCTCTGTACATGGTTGTATAAATAAAACTACTATATTGTTAAAAAATAACTTATGTATGTACCTGGTATGTACTGATCTAAGATACTGTTTTGTTTGTTGTGATTATGAACATAGGTTAGTTAATGTATTTGTTATAATTACGTCGTAATTAAGATCTCTTGGAAATACGTGTTTTAAATTATACATTTTGTAACAACATAGCTGTATTGATCGTATTGTGGGCTGTTTCAGTTCATTATTTGACTAGTTGTGTAGGCCTTATATTTTGGAAAATTGGGAAAGCTAATTTTATTTTTCTACGTTTTCATATTCATATTAACTCATCGAAAAACATCGTAGTATGTAAAGTAAGCCGAAAAGACTCTGGTTTGGAATAAACAACTGCGAAATAAAATACATATTGATTAGAATGAAATGGAACAAAGTTGTTTAGTTTCCGGGTATTGAAAAACCGCCTTTCGTCTTGCTATTCTATTCATTTAGGTATATGGTCTATTATGTAATATGAGGAATATTTACACGATTTCGGGTTCAATTTGTATGTACGTAAGTACTTATATTTATTTTGTTACACACTGAGCGTTTAAGACTTTTCAAACAAACGAATTACCTTTGTAAGTAAATGAAACAAATAAGATCTGTAATCTGTTTGGTTTATCTTTGTAAAAAGTACCAGTATTCTAGCTAGTATAAATCATTGTTTTTAGCCGGAAATCGATCCCGAATCCGCCTTGCACAAAGGCGGGTGCAGTTAGATGACTGTTATGTTTTCGAATACTCTTGCATACATATTTTTGTACAATTATTGATGTGTGAAGTAAATTATTTTACTAAAATATTTACCCAAGTTTTATTTCTATTCATCTCACTTCAGAATCTAAATAAATAAATAAATCTAAACATGAACAAAGTATTAAATAAAGAGCGTAAAGAGGGCGCTACTAACAATGTCTACGGTTCTTCCCTCAGAGAAATAATTTATCTGGGGTTCTTCCCCTTCGTTTGTACTTTGAATTTGGGTTATTATATAAAACATTATTTTTAGTAGTTTTTCATACCTACAAAAAGAAGATATTTTTATGGCGTAACTAGGTCTAAATACGACTACCACTACAGTCAAGCTAATCGAATCATTTTTAACTATCGGGTTTAGTTAGTAGACGTATTAGGTATGTCTGACTTAAATCATATATTTTTATTATGTGTACTCATACATCTTCCATCATTTCCAAAAGATCTTCTTGAGGTGATTTTGGAATATCTGCGACAAAAGTCAAGTCGTGACTTTTAATTTTAATACTAGTATTGATTGCTTCAAATTGTGTACTATCTCTAGTAATTTCGAGGGTCTTTTTCTTTGATTCTTTATTAGCAAATTCAAGGGGTAGTTGCAACTCTACCACTGTATGATTCTGAGAAACATTCTCTATCGTTGATAAAAGGCAACTTATTTCATTAGTATCTGCACAGCGATTTTCATATTGTTCCACGGGGTTTTTCTTATTGTCATATTTGTAAATATTCTCACCTAAAAACAGTAGAATATTTGGATCGATAGTCGACGGCAAATTGAAAGTTCCATCTTTCCTTTGAAGGCCTAGTCTGAGAAGAACAGATATTTTTGTATGATATTCCGAAAACCAAAGGATTAACGTATTGCTAAGACATTTATAATCGTCATCAGTAAATCGTTGGGCTAACGATTCGTATCTTCTCATCGCATGTTCGACGATGGATTTGGAAAAATATTGAGGCATGACTGTGGCAACATTTTTTAAATGTCGCCGGCTAATGTCAAAAATATTTTGGTTTGTTGCTACGGAAAGCTGCCATTTGAAGATCATGGTCATGAGATCCCATAATTTGCTCATGGAATAGTCGTCCAGTTTCATGATAGAGGTGGTTGAAATGTCCTGAAGGAGTTGTCTGATCACGACGTGGGTGGCCACCGGCTGCGGTATAAATAGTTCGTCGAGGAGTTTCGGGTGAAGTAGCACCGTAACTATATCCGTGAGTACTGTAATAGATACAATAACAATTCTATTTCAAGCCCTGTAATTTACACCCCCTAATTTTTTTGTGCCAAATTTCAGGTAAATGCGAACTAACCTCTATCTGACTTCTCCTGGCCAATGTTCTGGGCTTTCAACCGCTGCTCGATGACATAGACCATCTCACATCCTAAGTTTACTACTATAAAAGGAGTCGCAAAGTGAGACATCACGAGAAAAGTGCTACACTTGTTTCGGTCGCGACTACTGATCAATACTCAGCACAATGAATATTGATTCCTGTTACGAAGACGTAATCGCTAAATTAACCAAGCGAGGCAAAATAGAGAGTGTATCACAAAAGCTATTAACTCTGACAAGCAATGATGCTAGGGTATTGTATGTCTATGATATCCTTAAAAGCCTGAATGTTCTTCCAAAAGCACTGGAAGTGACTAAGGCTGGTAATGTGTCTACATATTACCGTAACCAAGGCAACTACAGTTTCCAAAAGAAAGACGATTATAAAGCCTGGCAATATTACAATTTGTCCTTATTGCATGCACCGTTGGACTCAGATGATTATTCTTTATCAATTGCCAATAGATCAGCAGTGTATTTCTCATTGCAGAAGTACAAAGAGTGTTTGAATGATATAAGTGAAGTATTCTCATTGAAATATCCTGAGAAGTTAAAAGCAAAACTTAATAAAAGGCAAAATTATTGTGAGGAATACTTGTCCAAAGAAAATAATCAGACAGGTGACGATGTAAACCTGGATATCGACAAAATAATCACATTAGAAGGTCCTAGACATGCCCGATATCCATGTGCTAGCACTAAACTGGAAGTTGTTTTTAGTGAAGACATGGGCAGACATATAATTGCCAGAGAGGACTTAAAAGTTGGTGAGATATTAGTTCAAGAGGATCCCTATTTCACTTTACTTCTCAAAACTCAATTGTTATTTAGTTGCAGCTACTGTCTATCTAGAAGTCCAAATCTATTGCCATGTGACAAATGCTGCTTTGCTTTATACTGCAGTGCCAAGTGCAAAGAAAATGCCTGGAGAGATTATCACTCCATTGAATGCAACCTAATGCCGATATTAATGCAGTGGGACTTTACAAAACTTGAGTTACTTGCTCTGAGAACCATTATAAAAGCTCGCAATGATCATTCTAGTTGGGATACCCTATTTGATACAATGAAGGAGGCAGAGTCTAATATGAATACTGAATTCAGAGGACATGTAAAAGTGAATGATGAATATGTTTACGATTCTAAATATTATACTCCAATACACATGTTAACTTCTAACATAGAGAAACGAAGCATTTCAGATATTTTTCGGAAATCTGTGACTGCAGCAGTGTTTCTACATTTGCTCACTAATTACACAGACTTCTTAAAGAGCGATAGGAATGACCAGGATACTGAGATACAGAAGTGTGTGGCGGACACATTGCTTTTGCACATTATGACAAGTCCAACAAACATGCACGGACTAAGTACAAGCGTACAGAGAAAAGATGGTAGTTTTGTAGATGAGATCAGCTTGGCAAGTGCCCCATATGCTTTCCTTAGCCTATTCAACCACTCCTGCTATCCTAACGTGGTTAGGTGCAGTAAACTGGGAACGGGTCAGATGACATTGTACACCATAAGACCTATAAAGAAAGGGAAGCAGCTCTTTGATAACTATGGGTAAGTTATTTTAATAACCAAGCGACAGCACATCAAGTGCACTATGCAGTGTAATCCTAGTGACTCCATCTTAGAATTAAGTTGTATTTTGTTTATTTTTGTGTATTATTTTTGTTGTATAAATTATCATAATTTGTGTACTGTGGTAATACAACCTAGATTGCAATAGATAGTAAAGTATAAATAAAGAAGACTTATTTCTCCATGGCTGTAGTAAAATCAGAGAAACTTTTCCTGTTCAATTTCCAAATTCATATAAAATATATTGTTTTATCTATTTGTAAAATTATCAACATTATTCTAATTTATTTTTATTTAATATTTTCTCCTCTTATATAGATGTAGAGGGAATTATTTCGCCAATATCAAGTTAATTAGATTAATCAAGTAAATAGAAAATCCAACAAATAATAATAAAATAATCAGTCCATTCCAAAATTATGGCGAATTTCCACTTCCTCCACTATTTTCATGATGATTTTGATTTACTTTTCGTTTGCAGAATACACCACGCATTGGAAGAGCTTAAATCCCGACAGAGAAGTCTGAAATTCCAGTACAAGTTCAGCTGCCTCTGTGAAGCTTGTCTCTATAATTGGCCTCTGTACATGTCTATGACACCATCGACAAATGTACCCTTGCAACTATTGAGAAGAAAAGAGAACGTTCTCGATTCTGATGCCATGGACAACCTGCAGTATGGACATAAAGGTACTGCTTTGAAATTATTCAAGCCCTTATGTGAATTAATAGAGGAATTGAACATTTATGCCCCTTGTGTTGAACTGGCTGACTGCCAAGAGGCCTTGAAACAGTGTTTGGTGATATTCAAAGGTCTTTTGCTCTATGGATTTGGTAATTTGTTGCCGTGGAATGCATTACCACCCGTATTAAAATAGTGTGTTCTTCCAATGATGGTGACATATAATGAAAGCGGGTATCTGCATTAAAAAATATTTATTATAATTTCTACACAGTTTACAGTTTTGAAAACTTTGATAAAATCTTGAATATTTGTGTGGTTTTGAAAATCTCATGTAAGTGTAATGAATAGTTATAATGCTTTTACCAAAAAATAAAGTATACTCTAACTAGTTTAAGATCATAATTATCATAATTCATTTATTTATACCGTACGTTGTCAATAGACATAATAGGTATTTTAAGTTAAAATATGTTATGCCAATGTGTAATAAAGTATTTACAGTGATCTTATTTTAAAATTTTTATACACTTATCCAAGAATAATCAGACTTCTATTTGACTTAAAAGCCACTGCTTGTTAGAATACTATATTTATAATATAACAACATAGAGGTAGGTAAATACTGAGCTTGGACGAATATACCAGTGACATACTCCATCAAAAGTTCTATAAAATTAGTACCTATAATATAAATTGAAATACTAATATAACATAAAATAGTTTATAACTTGAATAAAAGCCATCTGAATGTGACAGCAATGTTTTGCCTTTTCTTGTATTATTTTTAATACTAGCAAAATCAGTTTTCTTAATAATTTTATCTTCATTTAATAATACAATTCTACCAGTTAATGTAGGCTTTATAGTATTATAATCCTTTAGATGACCTAGTACACATGTCACTTCGTTGTATGGTACAGTTTCATTAGGCAGTCCTGCAAACATTACATAACCATCTCCTGTGTCAGCTAAGAAAGTCGACATCATTAGTTTATATTCATAGTCATCTTGTATATCACTAAGTTCGTGACAATTTGAACACACGGCTTTAGCTTCTACGACGCGTGAGCCAGGAGGTTTCGCTAAGTCATAAACTACTTTCATTCCTGCAAACTGGAGAAACTGCCCTGGGGTGTCTATAATGCGCCACGCATCCACAGAATGTTCTAGGGTTTGCTTCAATATTGTGCCATTCATAGTCAAAATAGTTAGAGTATCTGAGAAAGGTAACACGGTGATCCAATCTCCTCTAGTAATATTAAATGGCAGCTCTCCTTGACGTTCTATCGAGGCCCTTATCCTGCCTCCCTGAGTTAGAGCAATATTCACATTTGGGTAACTTTCGAAGTGATATTGGTTAGTGTAATATAATATTGAATCGGTGATGAAATTTCCAATGTTGCACTCCCGTAAACGACAATCTTCTCCGTTAAGAAACACCATCGAACGGCCCACAACTTCGTTGCTTATTATATCAACGTTGCTGCGGTATTTCTCTACAATTTCAATAAGTTCTGGGTCCTTCGGTATTTCGTGATTTAACAATATAGGTGTTCCATCATATTTTATTATTTCGCCATTGGGATCAAAAATTATATGCAAATTTCCCATGTATTTCGTATACGCGTAAGCTTGTACGACTGGTACCATCCTTCCCGATGCTTGTTTTATCATCGTAGGGTACGGTCCTTGAGGATACTCCGGTCTTTCTCCTGTAGTATTGGTGTTCCAGAGAAAAGTGTTAGAATGTCCTCCGATAACTAAGTCGATATCTTCGACTTGCTCGGCTATTTCTAAATCTCGTATGAAACCAGAATGTCCGAGAGCTATAAGAATGTTAGCACCCTGTTCCTTTAGTTTGATAACTTCTCTTCTTATAGCTATAACTTCGTCTTCATATTCAACATTATTTTTTGGAGCTAGAAATTTTGTTTCTTTAGTTAGATATCCTATTATACCAATTTTGTTAGCGTTTATTGTTAGTATTATGGATTTGTATAGGTTGGGTTCTTCTTCCAATTCGGGCACCTTGTCCAAAATAAGGTTGGCGGCTAGCACGGGCGATGTCAGATTTCTGATGAACGGTATGACTCCTTCCACTGCCTCGTCGAATTCGTGATTTCCAAGGGACTGAAAGGAAAGTTAAATTTTTCAAGGAGATATGTATGTAGCAGGAATATTCTTACAATTTTATTGTAAGTGATAAATAAACATTGTTTTCAAAACATTTACTAAAACTAAAAATATTGACTAAAGGTTGACTTTTCAGACCTTGTTTGTTACAGGTGTATTAATTTGCAGGCACCGTAGACGTAGTAAGCGGATTAACGGACGTATTGGCGGGGATAAAAGGTGGTAATTCTTATTTTCCTTTTGTCGTTCGACGGCAGTTGTTCGGTTTAGTTTTGTATGTTAGAGGCTCAAGTGCTAAATTACTCTGGCAATGGGTTTGGCCACTGAGCCCACTACAAAAGAAACTTTCGTAGATTCTCTACTTTCGTATATTCTGGCGTAGGTAATTATAAAAGCCTACACCTCGCATTTGCCTTGATTACCCTTGATCTCATGGGCTTCTTGGCATTCTAGATTCTAGCTAGATTCATCGTACCGAGTTCTCAGTTTGGTGTGGGAACGGAACCCATAAATCTCAATACCACGTATAGTAGACATCACATCAAGTGTAGGTACTGTGTAACACATGGCATATGCACTTTACGTATGCCGTAAATATATTGTGTAAGTTAATGTTCTGTCTACTGTACTGACCATGCATATTTAGGTTCATAAACTATTTGTTTGACCCAAATACGTAACAAAAGAAAAGAAATCGAGAATTGTTATAAATATTTATTTTTCACAACTCACAGCATCATACACGGTTTTATAATTTGCCCGATGTAAATAAAACTTATTTTAAAATAAATTAATACCTAGTGGTCATAATAATAAAACTAATAGTAAATAGGACGCCATCTATCTATCAATAATAAGTGTAAAAACTATGTAAAACTGGAAAATGGTCCCCAAATATTTTGGTACGGTCTAACACAGAGAAAAGTGTACAGGGAAGTTTTTAACGTTGAGATTATCTCAAAAACTACTTGGCCCATTGCACAAATTATTTGACAGTTAGATAGATAAAAGTTAAAACTATTTAACTGTAAAAGAATTATTAAAATCGGTCCAGTAGTTTTTGAGAAAATCTCAACCTTAATGAGACTCCCTGTATACTTACCTCTGTCTTCGACTGTACCTATCCTAACCTAACTTTTGATTTGTACTTCTCATTTCAACTTGGTTTTAAATTAGTCTGTAAATTAAGCTAATTGTTGATAACATTATCACTGGTAATGAGGGATATATTGTGTGAGAGGAATCTTTATGTAATTCGTCTTTAATAATCGTAATTCTACCATCTAATTCAGGAAAAACAGGACTATGTTGACGAAGATAATATTCAGTACTCAATAATTCATTAAAAGGTAAAGTTTGTGATTTTAGATCCTTGAGCATAGAATATCCGTCTCCACCATTGGAAACAAAATCTGGCATTATAACGTTGTATATCTGCTTAACTTCTACATCGGAATACTTAGGTACAGTGCAGGCCCAACATCTTGCCACTGCCTTGACAACTCTTGAACCTACGGGATTCCTATAATCGTATACAACCTTTAAGCCAGACATCTGTAGGAACTCGCCTACTCTAGGTTCTTGATATTTAACGATGGAATGTTCGAGCACCTGTAAAAGTACACTCCCGTTCATTGCCACAGTTACAAGACTACCTTTAAAAGGCATGACTGTCAGTAAGTCCCCTTTAGTTACTTGTGCAGGCAATTTTGAATGAGCTACGGATGATCTGATACCACCTGCTTGCATTAAAGCTATTGGGGCATCCGTCCAGTATTCTCCTCTATATAGTGCGGCATAGTGATAAATTATAGAGTCTGTGATTAAATTTCCTAAAATACATTCCTCCTTTTCACAACTTCGGCTATCAAGTATAACAGATGTGGTTCCAATTACTTCGTTGGAAATATTTTGGACTGCTTTTCTGTAACGTTCTAACACAGCTAGAGTATCAGGATCCTCTGGTACAGTTTTATCAAGAATAATAGGCGTTCCATCCGAGGCGATAATCTCTCCATTAGCATCGAATAACAAGCGCAACCTTCCGAAATATTTCGTAAAAGCATAAGCTTGTACTACTGGTACTCTCCTTCCAGACGCCTGGGTCACATATGTGGGATAAGGACCTTCGGAAAATTCTGAATCTGGAATCGTACCATTCCACAGGAAAGAGTGGCTATGACCTCCAATAACTAAATCTATGCCTTTTACTTCTCGTGCTATCTGTTGGTCTTTGGTGTATCCGGAGTGGCCTAAAGCTATGATAATCTTAACTCCTTGTTGTTCAAGGTCTGTGACTTCACTTTGTAATGCTTCTATTTCATCAATGTATTCAACATCATTTTTTATTGCTATTGTTTTGGTTTCAGGCGTTAGGTATCCAATTATTCCCACTTCTGTACCAGATATATTGAACACGACAGATTTCTTAAGGTTAGTTTGCTTAACTAGTTCAGGAACTTTGGTTAGATCGAGATTAGCGGCTAAGACTGGACACGACAGGTTCTTTATGAAGGGTATGACTCCGCTGACGCCGTGGTCGAATTCGTGATTCCCGAGCGACTGAAACAAAGAATTTGGTAATCATTTCCTATAGTTTGCGTGCCTTATTGAAATGAAGAAATAATTTTTATAGTGAATATTTTTTAATAACACGTGATATATTCATTTTGATAAAAAGGCTTTTTACACTTACAAAACAACGCATAAATCTATCTCGCATTTCAATTGTCATAATTTGTGACCATCAATTCAATGCTGCGTTAGAAATATTTTATGTAGTTATTTTATTTACAATGGAAATTAGAAAAGGATAATGAGTAAAGGAAAATAATAACAACGAAAGATAATCTTTATTTCAAGTGAACAAATTCTGTAAAATATCACACAGATAACAGTTTTTAAATAATATAATACTGGGTATATATAATACTGGGCATTAGTCCGGAAGACGACCATCAATACAAATTAAATAAAAGTACATATTTACACTGGTGACTGTGGTGACCCTCAACAAGACATCATCCCACCATATGGGTGAGTTACGTTTTATTCATATAATCTTACCATATCACCATGCAGACTCTTTGCGTTCCCCTCATGGACCATACGTAACAGCCATTAGAGCTGCATCCTTATAATTATAAACTATAGGAATTTTGCCCGAATACTTTTTCGTTTTGATCGACCACTATTCTGATTATTTGTATATTCTTTATATATTTATAGTATAAAATCATAATTATAGAAAAACGTTCGTTATTGCAATGCAAGTATATGAGAAAATTACTAATCCTGTGACTGCAGATAGTGATAAAGTTGATGCAGCATTCATTTGTATTTTATCTTCATTGTAAATGACGATACGCTTTTCAACTGCTGGGTACACGGGACTGAGTCTTCGAATATATTCCGACGTGCTATTTAACTCGTCATAATCTAAAGCAATTGCTGGTAAACCTATAAACATGGAGAAACCATCACCTCCCATTGATAAAAATGATGGCATCAATATGTTATATGATTCGGTTTTGTTAAGAAGAGAATACGTAGGCACCTCACATTGACCACACCGAATATACGTCTTTACGACTCTCATACTAGATATTTTTCCAAAGTCATATTCAACGTTTAACCCTGAAAATTGTAAAAATTCCCCAACCGCACGAATTGTATTATATCTTTTAACAGCATGTTCCAGCATCATCAGTATGTTACTTCCGTTTATAGTTACTTTGACCATGTTCCCGTCAAATGGCATAACAGTCAACAAATCACCTACTGTTACCTGCGACGGTAGATTTGTATGAGCTACAGAGGTTCTAATACCTCCTCCTTGTATTATAGCTATAGGAGCGTCTGTCCAACCTTCGCCTTTATATTCGGTTGCATATTTATATATCATTGCATCGCTTATGAAATTGCCCATATTGCATTCTCTTAATCGACAAGTGTGCCCATCTAAAACCACAGAAGTATTGCCAACGACTACTTCTGATATTTTCATTACATTATCGCGGTAATTGGTCACAATTTTTAAAACATCAGCGTCTTGTGGTATAGATTTATCTAATAGAATGGGATTTCCATCTAAACTTATTATTTCTCCAATCGAATTAAAAACAATGTGCAGTTTTCCCAGGTACTTTGTATATGCATAAGCTTGTACTGCTGGTACTAGTCTACCAGAAGCTTGTTCAACCAACTTTGGATACGGTCCTTCAGCCTCTTCAACGTCAGGAGTAGTGCCGTTCCATAGAAACGTATTTGTGTGTCCACCTATGACTAGATCAATATCTTCTACTTCCTCGGCAATTTGTAAGTCTTTTGTGAAACCAGAATGGCCAAGAGCAATAAAAATCGTAACTCCTTGCTCTTTAAGTTTTTTTACTTCTTTTCGAATGGCAAGTACTTCTTCAATATATTCGACGTCGTTTCGTATTGCTAAATTTTTAGTATCAGGTGTTAAATATCCGATTACACCCACTATATTACCACTTATATTGAAAACGAGTGAAGGCATTAAGTTCTGTTCAGCCTGTAATACGGGTTCCTTGTTCAGAATGAGATTCGCCGCCAGCACAGGGCATGTTATATTCTCGATAAACGGTGTCAGTCCAGAAACACCATTATCAAATTCATGATTGCCCAGAGACTGAAACAAATAAATTTAGAAATATACAATCATGCAGCATGCAGTAAATTAATGTTAGTATTTCCATATAACACATTAAACAAGAAATATACATAAAATATGCCACACTATTAGTGCAACACTATCATACCTTTTGTTAGCTTTGCGTATGTAATATTAGATAAGCATTAATTCCAAGAAAAGCTTCCACAAACAAAATATATTTTCGCAATAAATCTCGACGTAAGAGATTCTCTTAATTTCCGTTGTTTATTACAGTTGAGTTTTGAGTTTATTACTCTCATCTAATCTTAGTCCTTATTTCTCTGAGTAATCTTACGAGTAGGTAAGGTACGAGTACCTTAGTTTTGTATTGGTTTGGTTTTCATATTCCTATACTTATTTTTATGGTTCGAATTAACTTGTCAACATCACCCCAGAATCGATTCTTGTTGGTACGATCGAAGACAAAGAAAGGTGTACAGGAGAGTTTTTAAGGTTGAGATTTTCTCAAAAACTACTTGACCTATTGTAAAAATTCTTTCACTGTTAGATAGATAAAAGTCAAAACATGTAACTTTAAAATAATTATTAAAATCGATCAAGTAGTTCTTGAGAAAATCTCAACCTTATTCGGACCCCCTGAATGCTTATCTCTGTCTTCGACTGTACTCGATCAGAAACGAATTTGCGATCAACGCTGTCAAGTCTTTTGAAGTACCGAGAAAATTCCTGAACCTAACCTAACCCGAAGTTCGAAGCTTGCCTCTGGTATGTATTGGTAGTTCAGTGGTCTGAACTTAATCTAAGGCTACTGAGCTACAAAGGGAAAGGAGATAGACGTTCTAAATTCTTATTCTATCATGCTATTTTATTTAGTTTACAGAGTTATTTACTCGTAAATATTCATTACGCAAAAATCCACTTACCTACTCCCGCAAATATTATTATGTAAGAATTTTTGGGTTGCCAATTTGCACTTTGGCAATGTGCGTTTATAGGTACGTTAAATAGGTAATATGAGTTAATTTAAGAAATGTAGAAGCAAGGAAATTGAACTTAATTTGTTGATTAGGGATTTAATTTTACAGATGAAAACTACGATACATAACAAAACAATACCCTGCATTTGCAGAATACCCTGCCTTTTGTTATTGCGAACCATTTGATTGGCCGTAACTGTAAAGTTAGATAACTCTATCTTATTTCAAGGGAATGGCTTCTATTCTTTCATTGTAACTTCTAAGTTAGTGGCACTTGACTAGTCATCAATTATTTCGATTGATTTTATGTTTTAGTAATAAAAATACGTTTATAAACCAATATAAAATGTATTTCTAAGCAATTATGACTTATCACATGAAGAATGGTATTAATGCCACAGACAATATTAACGTTGTAGAATATAGAGCGTGGGCAGAGTCTGGACCGCCATCTCCGTCACCATCGCCATCCCCGTCGCCATCCCCGTCTCCATCCCCATCTCCATCTCCGTCACCGTCTCCGTCGCCATCGCCGTCTCCATCACCGTCGCCATCCCCATCACCGTCCCCATCTCCGTCGCCGTCTCCGTCTCCGTCTCCGTCGCCATCTCCGTCTCCGTCGCCATCTCCGTCGCCATCGCCGTCTCCATCTCCATCACCGTCGCCATCACCGTCCCCATCTCCGTCGCCGTCTCCGTCTCCGTCGCCATCTCCGTCGCCATCTCCGTCGCCATCTCCGTCGCCACCTTCGTCGCCATCTCCGTCGCCGTCTCCGTCACCATCGCCGTCTCCGTCACCATCGCCGTCTCCATCTCCGTCACCATCGCCGTCTCCGTCACCATCACCGTCGCCATCTCCATCATCCAATTCGAGTACATTAATACGTCCAGCGACTTCTGGGTAAACTGGACTTCTCATTTCAATAAATTCCGCTGTAACAGTCACTTCATCATAAATGAGGTCCTCTCTCGGTAGCCCCACAAGCATGGAGTAACCATATGCACCATCCGCCAATGACACTGGCATCAGTAACTTGTAATTCCTCCAGTCGTCGATTATGTAGAATTCTGGCACGTTACAGGCCCAACACCGAACCACTGCGCTGACCACCCTTGAACCGGGTTCTCTATTTATATTGTAAACCACTCGAATTCCGGAGAATTGTAGGAATTGACCAGTTGGATTAGATATGCTGTAACTGGATATTGAGTGTTCAAGGAGTTCAAGTAAAACGTCTCCATTCATTGTTACTGCTACTATGTGACTCTCAGCTGGTATCGCTGTTAGTAAATCACCTCTTGTGATAGGCGCTGGTCGTTCCGATGGTGAAATAGAAGCAGCTATATCTTCTCCTGGGATGATGGCTATGGGTGCGTCAGTCCAATTGTCCCCTTCGAATCTTATTGCATAGTGATACATCATAGCGTCTGTGATCAAATTTCCAAGGTTACATTCCTCTACTTTACAAGAATCTCCATCAAGTACGACGGCAGTTTCTCCAACTACCTCCTCGTTCCTTGCTTTGAGTTCTTCAAAGTACTGTTGGACTTCTAGCACAGTTGCAGCGGCTTCGGTATCTTGCGAAACAGATGTATCAAGGAAAATTGGTTGTATAGTGTGCGTAGTTATTTCACCATCTGCATCAAATTCAGCGTGTATTTGGCCCAGGTATTTGTCATAGGCGTAAGATTGTACAACCAGAACTTTTCTTCCAGATTGCTGCGTTACGATACTAGTAGGTTCCTCAAGATTAACTTGCTCGTTTACTCTGGTACCATTCCAGTAGAAAACGTTTTTATGTCCACCGATAACTATATCAAGCCCGTCAACTTCTCTTGCTATTTCTCTATCTTTGTTAATGTCCGCATGACCTAAAGCGATAATAATGTTGATGTTTTGTTTCTGAAGTTTAGCGACTTCTTCTTTGAGTGCTATAATTTCGTCGACGTACTCTATGTTACCAGTGTTATCCAGAAGGTTGGTTTCTATTGCGAGGTAGCCCACCAAACCAACTTTCACGCCTTCTACATCAAATATTATAGATTTCTGTAGATTTTTATTTTCTTCTGTTGATTTAAGCATGATGTTGCTTGCTAATATTGGGGTATTAATATCACGAAGAAGAGGCGACAGCTCGCTTGATCCAATTTCCATTTCATTGTTGCCGAGGGACTGAAAAATAACATTCATTTTGTTAGGAATAATATTGCAATTGCAAAGTTGTTGACAGGTTAATTAAAACTTCAAGTAAATGTACAATCTTTTCAAGATCTTTGTTAGCGATAGATATGGAAATAAAAATAAATATGGGTAACTAATTTGTTAGTTTTTAATGGTCAGTTTAAATAATTTAATCAAGTTAAGTGAATATTTAATAAAATACAAATAACCACCACCGTTCACCACACAACACCTCCACCAATATGACGTACCTACATGTTGTTTGTGTATAATATGTATGTCGATTTACGAATTAGTTTATATAAAAGTTTGAAAAATAGGTATTTGTTAGTAGGTTAAGTTTAGGTAATATTTTGATGGGTAAGTACTTGTTAGTAGTTGAAGTAAACAAAATCAACTCACTTTTGTTTGTTCCTGTCTCACAGCTCGTAGATTATGAAATACTTGCATTCAACAATGGAAAACCCGTTTCCTCAGATAACAATGTCTATTTTCGATATATTTTTCATACCACTGCAAATAATTATGTAGATAGCTAGCTTAAAATATATTCAATGGTAAATATTTGTATAAATGTTAATATCTGGTAAATGATAACTCCCAGAGAATAAATTGTGTTGGGTTTTTGCCTAACAATTTGTTTTCAAGACATCATTTTACTTTTGTTTTACACCTTGTATCACAGAAAATATAATAGTACAAGGTACTTGTATAGCGAGTGATTGAAGCAATATGTGTAGGTAAAACAATAATCGAATAACCTACATTATAATACAGGGTGCCCTTGAAATCATTCGACAAATTTAAATTGGGAGTTGTACTCATGATAAATATTAATTCGGTAAGGTTTTTTCGTAAATTTAAACTGCAAATAAAATTGAACTAAGTACGTCACAAGTCACACAATGACCTTAGAAATGTTAATAATCCCATTAGTTCAAATTCCAGTGAAGGAAATCATTGCATTAAATTAAAACTAACTTTAAAAAAAATATAAAGCACAGTAAAAATAAAATCGTGCACATCAAATTAATATTTTTTTGAAAGTTGAATTTTTTTCCCCCGAAATGTTCAACTTACTTAAATACTGTAGAATGAATCTATGTCACATCACAAGCCTAACCATCCACTTAATTGTGTCGAATGGATTCAAGGCCACCCTGTATATTGTAAACAGTAATTTAAATCAAATAATCGGCGAGATTAAATCAGTCGACTCCATTTATACATGTCGTAGAACAAAAGTTGTTCAGCTACCGATACTGAACAGCCTCCCTACGGCTTCATATGCCCTTTACGTTACATCCTGAAAAAGCTCGTGCTGCAAAGCGAGCGTATCTGGGACAACCGATTGGTCGGGCGTCCTAGTATCGCTGGAAGGAGAGGCAGAGAAGGACTGCCTCGACTGCAGGCACACACAGTCGGTGCGGAACCGGTAGGACTGCAGTCTTAAAGTTGCGTATGGCCAGATCCTCCACCAATAATAAAATAAAACAGAACTCACCACACATAAGTACAGTCGAAAACAGAGAAAAGTATACAGGGGACTCATTAAGGTTGTCATTTTTTCAAGAACAACTTGACCGATTGTAAAATACTCTCACTAATAGATAGCTGGGAGCGCAGACTAAATGTAAAACAATCTTTCAAATCGGTCATATTATTTTTTCTGTGAAAACCTAAACCTCAATGAACCTCCTATATTTTTCTTTGTTTTAGACCGTACATATCAACAATTCGCCAAGAATTGATGTTTTTTTTATATCTACAAAAAAATCAGAAGACCAAAATTGTCGATGTAGATCACAATCATAATAATCTTCATTAACCACCATTATTATTATCTAGGTTCCTAGAAGATTGCTTCACATTCTAGGGAAGCAACAGAAAAAAAACCAATTGGCCTTCACAATTACATAAAGCGTTGGTCACGTTTTAAAACATCGGACGGACAGGTTCACAGTCATCACATCACAATAGTCACAATCACGTACAAACAAAGGCAACCTAACAAAAAATCAATACACGAGTTACCTACGCAGTACAAAAAAGCTTTTTGATGTTTTCATTTGGCGGACGTAGCTTTTAAATGTATTACAATAATTTTCCCGGGATAGTTGAATTGATGAATATGTATTCGTTTGTTTGTTTGGGGAATCGCGTGCTGCACATATTGCTGTTGTTAACAATAAGTGTATTATTTCACTTATCACTACTATGTTTAGTTATATATACTCACTCGTATAACAGTTGAGGTAAATCTTTGATATGATATAAATAAATTCATAATTATGAAATACCTAAGTGCGCCGACCGTGTCTACATATATCCCCGCACCGGTACAAGGATAAGCAGAAATCTCATTTAGTAGACTTTATTACTTTTTTACCACCACCTACTAACATTTATGGATAAGGCGTAGTAGTTTCCTGGATATTTCTGACTTAAACTTACTATTCCGATATAAAACATTTTTATGGGTTATAGCAAAGCAATCATTATTCACGAATCAAACACACATAATCATTGGTCAATCAATGGTCAGGGAGGATAACTGGAATAATGGAATATGCGACAACCCGAAACAAGAGAGAATGCATTGTTTTTCAAATCAACTGAATCTCTGGATAAAAATGCAGCGAACCTATCCCAACCGGTAGATATTGGTGCAAAAAAATCCGTTTATCCCTACTGGTAGTACCTATCCCGGAAAATACTGTACGAAGGAAAATACGTGCCGCGAATTGAAAACTTCCTTTTTTGAAGTCCGAAGGCATGCTTCTCGATTACTAACCACGGCGTCTGGTTGCAAAGCGTTGATGAACTCTGCTGCTATCTTCCACTTGTAAATGGTGAACCAGGCGGTCCCCGTGTAAGTGTCACCAGCATTCAGGTACAGAACTGGCGGTCCTTCGCCACTCGCCGCCGCTCTTCGCGCCTCTTTTACCCTGGAATTTATAGAGAAAGGGATGTCACGTAATTGTAGAACATTCAGTACGATTAATTGGAACTTTGTATCATTCTGGTAAGCTACGCTTTGTACGGTGGAACACAGAGAAATGTGTACAGGTGAGTTTTTAAGGTTAAGATTTTCTCAAAAACTACTTGACATATTGCAAAAATTATTTCACTGTTTGATAGATAAAAGTTAAAACTATGTAACTGTAAAATAATGATTAAATTTGGTCCAGTAGTTTTTGAGAAAATCTCAACCTTATTGAGCCCCCTGTATACTTATCTCTGTCTTCGACTGTACCAAGCATTTTGTTGCGGAAACTACATACCTACATACACTCAGGACGCTTGTATCTCACGAATGTATAAATGCCGTATAATATCATGGTTCAAGTAGTAGTTGAGTTGATAGAAAATACCTACTGATATGAGTAAAATACTTAAGGTCTCTTTTCATATGTAGCGGTTACCGGGTAGGTAGAGTTAATAGAAAACAGTTACTCGTACACTAAAATACTTCCAATTATTATCAGAATAACTCTTTTCTGTCAACTCTTGCGCAAGTTGTAAAACGGCTTGTCTTTGTCTGTATTCACATAACCCAACAGCTGTGTGGACAAATTATCCCTTCGTAGACAATTGTTATACCGCTCGAATGGCCGTATTTAACATATTAATTAAAATTCACATAATATTGCTAAATATGCATGTCAAGGTCTGCTTGGCTATCAAGTATAGTCGAGAGGACATCAAATGTAGTGTGACACTACGAGCTCTGTGCCGCATAGACTTCGTCATAAGAGTTGAAATCGTAATTTAATGAACTTGTCGTGTGCATGTAATCAAATGCTACTCATATTTAGAATGGCTTTGGTTGGAAGATTAAATACAGGTTTGGGTTTTTGTGATAGTTAATTTAAGTTAATCGATGAATCAATTTTTTTAGCCCCAGGTTTATAAATATTAGAACTAAGGTACGGTCTTCGAACGAACGTACGTTCAAACGTTGTTGTCCCAAGTTTGATCCCAGGTCAGAGAGGTCGAAGAGGGCCAAAAGGAGGGTGATGTTAAAGATTTCGCGTCTATGTAGGTTAGTTGGTTCATTTGTGAGTTTCTGTGCCACTACTAAAGCGTTGATGCGACTAGTTGCGGGTCTAAAATCCCACTATTCACAAGCCTCATAACTCATAACTACGTTACTGTCAAGAGGTGCCACAAAAATCCGATCAATCCTGTCATCGCATCTGTGGTTTACGCAGCACGTTGGCAATATATGTGTCGCAGTCAACTGATTGAAATAGACGTTTGATTGAACAGCTATCACGTTAATTGAACGACGCCATCCAACTAAACATCTGAATGTCAATTAGCGGAGTGGCTGTACACAACGTTCAACACTACACCTAAACGACGCTCAGCGGACTGGTTGAACGTCAATTTACAAATTTTAATTACAGGTTCTTACCGCGATTTAGACTGAATTATGAGATATTTCGACACCGTTACAATCATCATGATCACAAGACAATAATTGTATTCTTATTAATTTTGAAATAGTATTAATAACATACAATAGCAAAATATCAACAAATTACAATCAAATTACCGTGATAATTATTTTCATAATCGCTAATTTACTTGCAAAGTTTTCTTTAAACTTTATCTCACTTAAATCACTGGTATGTTGCTGCATTATTTAAATTTTAATGCTGGGAAATTATTTTTTCACTGTAAAACAACTCGCAACATTCAAATAATATGAGCTGTTGACGCCATCTTCTAAACAAAACGAAACTAGCGCCGCCGCCCTGTGGCGGAGAATCATACTAAGTCAACACAACAGCGGCTTTTAATGTTGAACGTATTATGCGCCATAATGATCCAACCACAAACCAGAGGTTTGGTTGAATGGCGCGTCGTTTAATTAAAGTGCTAGCTGTTCAATCAAACGTCTATTTCAATCAGTTGACTGCGACATATGCAATGTTAAGGGTACTGAAAAGCCACAATACTCACACATGAGCGACTCTAGCGAAGCCTCCATAGCACCTCCCCGCGTCCCTGTCAGCGGGTGTGCAAGTCCCACTTAGCTGCGAGGTCTGTTCGAATCGCGCGTGCATGTCATTGTTGTGTAGGATCAACAACTCGAAGTTGTCATTGCTTCGTTTGTTCACGACATTTGTAGATGATAGTGTGGCTGTCGCCAAGATGGCTGCGAGTTGCAGTAGGGTGTTCTGGAATTTAGAAAATAAATAGCTTTAATGTAGTTACTAAGCCAGCGCATATGGCACAATCGATTGGCGATCGATTGGTCGTCAGCTGAATTCTAAGTATCGCGGGACGGTTGAGGGAGAGATGGACCTGCACCACAAAACACTTACCCAATAAACATGAAATCCGTACAAATGCAAGCGAAACATTTTGTCAACGATGAGCGCATAGAGACGAAGCGGGGGACAGGGGTGCCGTATTAAAGAGATGCGTCCATGTCACGAAGCAATTTTGCGCTCATTTGCGGGCAGACACGGCCGCCCTTCAGTTACCGGTCTATGGGGTAAGTGGTATGAAACCTGCACGGACTGCAGGCATGTTATACGTAGCGGTAGTCGTTGCAGGACCGGAACGGAAATACGCCATGTTTTCGTTACGGAGATCAAGATGCAGTTTCGGTCGCTGAGTCAGTGGAGTAAGTATCATCACATAGTAAGTCATATGCTACAGGAATGACAGAAAAGTATCTCAGATCGCGACACATTTTTTGCGAGAGCTTATATTGTGAGCTCGCTCAACTTTACTGTGTTGTAAAGAGCGATTTTACACTAAGTTCGCGATCAAAACTGTAGGTACCTATCGGCCTTGTACACATTTAACTAGGTAGACACGGTACATAGGGTCACCTCTTATAACTGAGTTAGTAATCTGCCTGTTAGAAAACACCTGTATGCACGAGAACGGCACAAGAAGACGCAGGACATAGTTTTGTTTCAGTACCTAATACAAATTCACGACTACGGTACTTCAGTTACTCCATGAATAAATATATCAAAAGGTTTACTTATATCGACACTGACAACGCAAGGCTTTCCGCTAGTAGAAATTGTGCTAGAATTATGTAAATCCCGCTTATAGGGCCTTTGTAGAGAAATTACAATTTCTTCTGGGCCTTTACGGTGTGCGAGTTGTGCGACTGTGGGCTACGTACGATTAATTATGAAACCCTTCTTTATCTAAGGGAAACCCCAAATGATGACATACTTAGTCGCTTGAGACAGAGTAATACGCAAATACTACAAACACTTCTGGAATAAATAATACTGCTTTTAAATTTTTCGTTTCAAAGAGGTGCAGTGTGAATAAAATCTGTTAACAAAACATGTCTTATCTGTACGAGATAAAAACCTAAACGAGCAGGTAAATAAATATGTAAGAACTTAATATCTCAACAACTTCAGTCATGATTAGTTTATTACGACTTATGGTTAGTGCCTTTCTGCCCCTATGCCCTATCCTATTCGTACTCGTAAGTGTATGGGTTTTACATATTCAGAAAACGTTAATTCATCCAGTTTAAATGGAATTTACAAAAAATGTGGCGCCAAACAAGTCATTAAATGTTACTAAAGAAGGCCTCGAACACCTTTTCAATCGACTGTCCTATTGTTATTGTGTAAACACAATGAAAATTGTACCGTGACAACTGCATTTAGGGACGCCCCCGCCCGGCATTATGAGTGAGACTATGGAACACAGACCACTTACCCCATAGACCTGTAACAGGAGGGCGCCCGTGTCTGCCCGCACATGAGCGCAAAATTGCTTCGCGACACGTGTAACCTAGAGATATTGTCGACATGGACGCATATCTTAATATGGCACCCCTGTCCCCCGCGTCGTCTCTCTCTATGCGCTCATTGTTGAAGAAATTTTCGCTTGCAAATTTGTACCGATTTCATCTCTATTGGGTAAGTGGTCTGTGCTATGGAAGGCGACTGCCGATGGAAGCAATGCAAAGATTCGAAGACCGTGGTGCGCTTTGAGAGAGGCAGCAGTCCAAAAGTGGACTGTAATATAGGTAGAGTAATGTTCATGTAGAGTTAACATTTAGTATGTTTTCGGTCGTTTGAGTTTTGGTTTCTCGTACAACACTATCATCTGCCGTTTTATTTGTTTAGGATGCCTTGGTTAGTTTGTACATAACGTACCAAATGTACTACTTTAATTGACCAGTGGGTTACAAATAGCGTGGCAATAGACAAATCGGTCTTAGTATTTAATCAATTGTTTCAGGGTCATTCTACTAATCAACTCTAATACCTAATCTGATAGGTACGTCCTCGATTTTCTGCATTTTTTTTTACAAAATATCCGCATTTGAAGCCCACTAGTCAAATTGAACCGAAAACATCACGCAACGTGCTTCAATCTCCCGGAATTCTGTCCAAAAAAACTGCGTTCAATGAACGCTGGAATTTCAATGCTGGAATCGCAAAATGAGGCTGCGCTCGATAAGTTATTTGCTACAGAGACGCTTCGAATATCGGTTTAAATTACACGCCATTTTATATTTACTTAAATGAGTGATCGATAGTATTATGAACATAAGTAGATTGTATCGTAAACAAGCATAGTTTAAATTGATCGCACTAGGTGAAAATACATAATATTTAGGCAATAAGTATTATACTTTTGTCCATAATTGCATTTTTGGTAAGTACTTACTTATATGCGAAAACTAAATTGTAATTTACAACCATTTTTGACGGTAGTAATGAGCAATTGTTTTTCATGAGTATTGATCGGACGCTTACTCTCACCTCTTATAGCGATCCAGTTTAGGTTTCTAAACTCAAACTGAACCGAATCGCCAAATTATCAGTTTAGGAACCTAATCTGGATCGCTATAAGAGGTGAGAGTAACCCCACAGGTTTCATTCAACGTGCTTTGTGATAACAACTTGTTATTAGGTCATTCGTAACCTCTTACTTCATTATTGTTTATGAGAAGCTTACAGTTGCCATTACATAATAAATCAATGCGAATAGCAAATCGCCGCCTATTAGTATTAAATTAAAAAGGTTCATCTTATTGCCGTATCGAGTCGACTGTCGATATATTGAATTTGAATGATTTTATTTTACGATTCTAGCTGGGTTTGTCGGAACTCGGAACGCTCCTCCGATTGATGCCTTCACCGGCCCTACCTGCTTTTCTCGGAAACTGATTAACTGGGGAACTCGATAAAAAGTGGGCCTTTGAGGCTTCCCGCTCCAACTCCCAACAATCAATTACGAGACATGAATTGGAGCGGACACGACATACTTGGAAGTCGCGGAGGGATTCATGAAAACATATTGGTACAAAAGTAAAATAATATATATAACTAGCTTCTGCCCGCGACTTCGTCTGCACAGGATCTTTATAAATTATAGCCTATGTGTTATTCTTATTTATGAGCTATATTATAATAAAATTTCATTAAAATTCATTCATTAGTTTTTGTATGAAAGAGCAACATCCATCCATCCAAACTTTCGCGTTCATATATTAGTGGGAAATGGGATGGGATGGGATAGTGAAATGGGGTAGTGGCCCCGCGACGACGACGTACAGTCGAAGCAGTAAAGCGTACGGTTTAACACATAGAAAAGTGTATAGAAGAGTTTTTAAGTTTGAGATTATCTCAAAAACTAATTGAACTATTGCAAGAATTCTGTCAGTGTTAGATAGATAAAAGATAAGACTATGTAACTGTAAAAGAATTATTAAATTCGGTCCAGTAGTTTTTGAGAAAATCTCAACCTTATTGATACCCCCTGTATACTTTTATCTGTCTTCGAGTGTACCTAAACACGGTCAACTCGAGCGACGATGGTGAAAAAATAGTTTTTTGGTTTTAGGAGTGCGAAACGACGCGTTCACAGAGGTCCATGAATCTATTGTTCTCCATCACGCTAGTGCGATCATTGAAGTAGCATGACACCTTTCGAATCGAAGAGACCTTTTGAAGTTGCTCAGATCCCTTCAACAACTAGAGGTGATTATCTTTAAACGGTTGAATATAACTATAATTATAATACTCTAGCTAGATTGAATCCACCTTTTCTAACCCAAAAAATCACAAACAGACACACATTAAACTTTTAACATCTCTACTTTTTGCTTCCTTGTATCAACATCTCTTCTGGCAAATAAGGTTATTTCTAGTTAGCTTATTGCACCGAAGAAGCAGTAAGTGGCTGACGAAACTTATAGATTAGTTTACCCAACTACGCGCCAACTTATAATGCTGCAGTTAACGCGGAGGTAACGGGAAACTCATTCTGAATTTCTAGCAAAGTTTCACCGAAGAATTCAACTTTATATCAACTTAAATTAGCGTTCATCGAAATAACTTTCTGTGTGTCTAATTGGGTAGACGGAGTGAAATCATATCTTTTCTTCTACAGTGTAAAATTGAAATCATTGGCAATGTTTTAAACTTTAATGCTGTTATTCATAAACCTAGTTGAACCTCACTTCCTTTAAATCGTGTTGCTATCCCTTTCACACTTCGTTAAAAAGGTTAAGATAGAAAGGGACAGGGGGCCTAAACGGTGGCGTAACTTAAAAATCACGTTTATATACGCGCCTGAAGTTTTAAACTCAAGCAGAACTTCAGAGACAATTTTGAACGCGATCTTAGTTTGAGCTCGATCTTACTACAGTCAAATTGCATATACATTTGACAGTTGTAAGAGCTAGCTCACGCTAAAGCTCGTGATCAAAATGTTTCTGAGATTCACAACGGCTAAAATGAGTACTTACGTACAGAGGGAATCACCTATACAAGAAAGTTTATGTCCGATATTCGCCATTTTTATTTCATTTTACTCCAAGGAGTTTTTATGCGCAAGATGGATGAGCTTATTAATCTTATTAAAACTCTTTGGTGCCAGTGTTACCATCGTGCGTAGAGAGAGAAGCCTCCATCGTGTTACCATTGTTGATGTCATATCGAGCCGTAAGTACTTCTCTGTCTACGCGTAAGTAACTCGTAGGTTCAATCGACAATCAAACACCATATCACCGGTAGTAACTTGATAAATAAGAACACACGAATTATAAGAAAGTACCTGAGTGATTATTTTTATCTCCAAATCTATTGATTGATACAACATTCGTGTAATACCTACTTGAATTCTTGATAATTAAATGCTAGTCGATATGCACATTATATACATTGATTAAAAACAGGTAGGTAATTGAATTAAAGTTTATCTGTGTTTGTTTCGATACAGTTTTATCGAATTTGCTAAGTTGAACGTGAAAATTGAGTGTTTATTTTTTGTTCTTCGAATGCTTATTGTCTTCTTGCCCTTGGTTTAGTGACTGATCCTACTGACATGACAGTAATCGGGACCTACTGCTAAACGTACTCTCCGAGTATTAGATGAAATTGTCACTACCGTTACCTATCGTGGTACAGTTCCCAAAGTTGATTTGTACGCTAACAGTAGATCAAGTGTAACACTTCGGACTTTGGACCGTTCTTATTATCTGCGTCATAAGAGTTGAATTCGCACTGCAAGTGTTACCATTGATCTGCTGTAGTCCGTACGATCGTTTTGAACACGTTTTTACTTCCAATTTATTATTAAAAAATATTAAAATAAGATGTCCAAAAAATGGTCCGACTATTATTCTCTCTTGTAAAACAGCTTGTATCTATATATAATGCAGCTCTACTATATAGAGCTATTTCGGGATGGGTGGGTAAATAAGCGATGTAATAAGTACATTGAAACAATTGTGACAGTGGTTTCACTGTGATTGCAGTTTGTGGTGGACCGAGAGCTGTAGACTCATACAAGCTGGTATTGCAATCGATATTTATAATCATCATAAAACATTGATCTCGTATTAACAACTATATTATACACAAAGGTCTTACTAAAACAATTTAAAAACGTCCAAATAAGGGTACATTGTTATCGTCCAAATAATGTCCAATAAAGCAAATGATCCATTCATCGGTTTGGACCTTCTTTGCGCTCGGACATTTTTAGAAGACAGAGGAGATCAATGGCATAGAAGCACAAAAACTCTAGTTTTGCCAAAAAATAAATTGTCAAATCATTTTCGTGCTTCCATCATAATACCTATCTATACTCAACTTGTTTCCATTCTTATTATAAGTTACTGGAATATTTTATGCTAAGTATTTATATAAGTTACATTACCCAAGTACCTAATTAAGAAGTTGCAAAAAATATTCGAGTGGATGGAATATCAATTACTTAGATAAGTTAACATACTTCAGATAAGTTATTCCAAGTTGAGGCGACATATGATTTGTCAGATTAGATGTTACTGATAGCTGTATTTGAGAAGGAAGGAAGTGGATGAATTGCGCAAATTTTATTGCAATATCTGACATGAATTTAGAATGATCTTAGGAGTTAGGAGCGACATGTTTCCATTACTATGACCGTGAACTCGTCAGTGTCTCAGTACTCATCATGGGTGACATGCAGTTGAAGATAAATCCATATCGGCGCGTATTCATTACGCCACCATTCAGGCGGTCCCTTTCTATCTTTACCTTTTTTAACGAAAGCGATAGCAGTGAGGTTTAACTGGGTTTATGAACATTGCCAATGATTTCAATTTTACACTGAAGAAGAAAAGATATCATTACACTCTCTTTACCTAACTAGACACACAGAAAGTTATTTCGATGAACGCTAATATTAAACCCATTTCGATATCTCAAGGTTACACGTGTCGCGAAGCAATTTTGCGCTCATGTACGGGCAGAAACGGGCGCCCTCTTGTTACAGGTCTATGGGGTAAGTGGTATGTGACCTGCACCGACTGCAGGCATGTTATACGTAGCGGTAGTCGTTGCAGGACCGGAACGGATATACGCCATGTTTTGGTTACGGAGATCAAGATGCAGTTTCGGTCGCTGAGTCAGTGGAGTAAGTATCATCACATAGTAAGTCATATGGTACAGGAATGACAGGAAAGTATCTCAGATTGCGACACAGGTCTATGGGGTAAGTGGTCTGTGGTACAGAGTGGTATGACGTGCCAATCGTGATAGCTTGTTACGTTAGTTAGGCGGCAACGATTACTCCCAATCTATAGCGGCATTATTGTAGTAATTATGATTAGTTAGTAGTCCGATAGAGCGGGCAATAAAAGATTAGTTAATGCTAAGATATATGATAATATTAATGTTAATAAATATTCTGATCTTTGCTTTCCGGTTTCAATCACAATTGTTCGTTCCGATTTCGAGAAAAATCTACTCCTTGAGAATAATTTTAAAATACGTAACTCTTGTACGGACAACAGCAGATCAATGGTAACACTTGCAATACGATTTTAAATCTTACGACGCAGATAATAAGAACGGTCCATAGTCCAAAGTGTTACACTTGATCTGCTGTTAGCGTACGTAATTACCTTGTTATAGCGTTTGGTTTGGTTGATATTTATAGACAGTTTTCAGCACGACCTCAAACGCGAGCTCGCTCTTACGACTGTCAATTTTAATATATCTTATATATATCATATCTTTTATATATCATAAAGAATAATAGGCATATTTTTTACTGATTGAACGTCAAAATTCACAATTACGTTTTTTTTTAAATCACCATCGTTTTAGTATAACCACTGCGCTGTTAAACATTTATTTAACCACTAAATTACACATAAATGGTTGCGGTGACCACATAGGTAGCTGCATGCATAGCTACATAGTGATCACTAGGTAGGTATTTACCTAAATGTAGTTTCGTATCAGCACGTTTCCATCTATGTGTATGTGATGTAAGTGTATGTACCCTTGTACCCGTGTAGGTACTCTAGGTGCGGAGTAATACAAGGAAAAGTGTAGGTTGAGAGTTTCTCAAAAAGTTACTATACTGATTTTTAAAAATTATTTACTATTACATAGTACAGTCGACAGCAGATCAATAATAACACTTGCAGTACGATTTCAAGTCTTACGACGCAAATAATAAGAACTGCCAAAAATAAAAAGTGTTACCATTGATCTGCTGTCGACTGTACATAAACGAACTATTATAGTTCTAACGTCAGTCGGGTAACAATCTTTATTCTCATTCTTTTTTTTTTTATTCTTTTTTTTATTTTATTAATGGACTCGACAGTTCGTCATTTGCCAATGTCATGTTACAGAAAATTCAATGTATAATAGTTTTCTATCTTCCTCCAGGGGAGTCGCCGTAGCGTCATCACCCTGGGTAGCCGCGTCTTCATGTCTTCATCCACAGGAGACGCCGTAGCGTCAATCACTGTGGACGAAGCAGCTCGACAGTCACGTTCACTCCCGAGCTCGTAGTGGGAATCTTGACCATGGCGCCAAACTTCAGATCCTGCTTGAATTCTCCAATAACTTCACCATACTGTCATTCGCGAACATTTTCTGATTAATTTAACGTGATATTAAACACAAAACACTCACTGTAGACATTAAACTGAAAATTATTAAATAATTTCGCAACCGTCGTTTCCCGCCATTTTCAAAAAGCCCATTCTTATTTGTCATGTGTCACGCACGCTAGGGGGGGACGGGCCGGACCTAGTTGACAACTAAGGGGGAGGTATGTGGGACAGCATTGCAGTCACGAAGGAAAGCATTTCGTTGCTCTCTATGGAGAGAGTCTAAACTGAAGTATATTTTGCATGGGGTAAGTTGCAAGGCCTTTTTTAGGTGCTAAAGTCATGTTAAAGTCTGCGTGAATGAATTTTTCGTTATATTTTTCGTCAAAAATCAGACATTGACAGGACTTGAGCGCTAGTAAAAATAGTTGCGGCTCTTCCCCTAGGTTACCCTTGTTGTTATCACTTTCATTCTCATATGTCAGATAAAAACATATTTTTTTAAAGTTTTTATATGTCCGACTTCTATAACTAATTCAAACAATATAAAAACAAGAGAGTTAAGTGGCGGTCAAGTGAAAAATCATGCAAAAGCATAAATGTGAATATATGTATATTATGTTCCATCGCTTGCGATGGAAACATGGCTTACTCCAAGGCACTTCTTTGCTTCATGACTGCATTGAGTGAGGAAGGAAGGATGCACCGAATAAGCAACGCCCGGTGCATCGGCATTGCTAGTAGAATTTTAATAATTATTACCTAGACGAGCTCGACTAACCGACCAGCCGACAAAACTTGTGCAAGTAAGTACAGTCGAACACAGAGGAAAGTATACAGAGTGTAACGTAAAGGGTATAAGAAGCCGAAGAGGTGTTCACTATCGGTATCTGAACAACTTTTGTTCTACGACTTTTTGATTTTCGGCAAAAAAAATACATTTCGTACGGGTCAGCTGATCGATTTGTATGAGACATTAATTTATTTTTATTTTTTATTCGAAAAGTTGTAGGACAAAAGTTGTTCAGTTACCGCTCCTGAACACCCTCCCTTCGGCTTCATATACCCATTACTTGAGGTTTTATGAAGAAGTACTTGACCGATTGTAAAAATTCTGTCGTTAGTAAATAGCTTAGAGCGCAGACTGTATAATGTAGATGAATTTAAAAAAAACCGGCGAAGACCGAGGCTTCCGTGCAACGCAACTAAGGGCCAGCGTACAACACAACGGCACCAGCGGACGGCGCGCCGCCGCCGGTTTAGCAAGCATGGTTCTTGAAATACGATTTAAGTTCTATGGCTTAACTTTAACCGTGATGAGAAAGGTCCAAAGTTCAAAATTTTACATTTCTCAGTTCTCTAGGTAAGCACCTACGTAACTTTACTACTAAAATTGTGGTTTTTATTAAAATCTGTGTTGCTGAAATTTTGTCCACTCTTTCTACTCAACGATAGCTACCTAATTACTACTTTTAGTTTATTTAATCATATTGGTATTAAGTTAACTTTCAAATGATCTAATCTAATACAGAATAACATACAATAATACTATATTACAAAACTTAAAATTACACAAGTAATAATAATAAAAACTACTTTTAGTTAGATAAATTATAATATAAATAGCACAACTAAAAATATAAATTATATACCTACCTCATATTATAATTATAACCTAACGTGTCTACATGCAATGATATGAAACAAAATACTTACTAATGTATAGTTTATCCGTGCCTGGGTATTTTTGCGCAATATTTAGGTTAATATTTAGGTAAGTGGCTAGGTATGCCAGTTATGTCGTTTTTGACACGATTTTAGATGAAAATTTTATTTTATTCTAGATAGATAGATAGTAGAGTTTGATAGAGTCATAGAGTACACCGCTACTTAATATATTAGATATACGATTATGTCAACGTCTTTAAAGATAAGACTAAGAATGCACTTCCGTTGGAGACGAGAGTCAAGTGTTAAGCCCGAGTTAAACAATAACTTCACTCATGATTATGTTACTTCCGCTAAAGAGGAGAGTTTTAATTTTTAAGAAAAATATTCGTTAAGAATGATAGACATGGTTGTCGGAATACTACTACTATTGTCCGATAGATGGAATTGCGTAACATACCCTTTAAGTATGTATAAAGCGATGAAGATTTTCGGTGGGCGTGGCGTGGCCTGTGGTGGTTCAGTTGGTAAGAGTGTGTCACGGAATGACAAGGTCGCAGGTTCAAGTCCTGCCCACGGCAATAATTTTTTCATCATGTTCTAATTTATTCACCGAGCATGGATTCAAATTCTGAGTAAAATATTCGTCTTCTCGAAATGTAAACATTTTCGTGCAATAACCAAATAAAGTTCTTTTCGCAACAACTTTGCTATTCCGTGGCGTGGTCTGCTATAAGGGGCGTGACCGCGACCTCAATCGTTTTCGTTATCATTTTCATTTTGACACTTGAACGATATACATTGCTGCGTTTCGTTGTCGTTTGTTAAAACTTGCAAAAACATAGCAGCAATGTATAGCGCCCATGAGTCAAATTGAAAGCGATTACGATAACGATTGGAAGTACCGCAAAGTACTTGTTTTTTCCCTTCTATTGAGAGTTTTCCGCGCAATATTTGTGTATCGCGGTAAGTCTGGCTGTAAAAGAGCTGCGGTTATGTATTGCCAAGGTAAATATGTAGCTGGAATCCCGTTCGCGACAAATCGACAGATTTCGCAGGAACCATCGTTTTCTCTCGTTTTATTTAAGTATTTATTTCTTAACAAAAATCATTTTATTAGGTTATTGGTAAGTACTTAATGTACCGTCAAACACAGATAAAGGTGTACAGGAGAGTTGTTAAGGTGTTACCAGAGCGTATTGATATCTTACAGATACCAAAATTAACAACAAAATTAGACGAATTTTATTGTTGTAATAATCTCTACACAGGCGGTGCAGATATATAGGTTCGTCAGACACTCCTTTGCGTCCAGGGAGCCCCTTCCTGGTCGTGGGGGGGTCTGATGGGCCTATTTGTTGAGTTCCAATGAGGCTGGCATGGTCACCAAGTGACAAAAGCCTCAAAAAAACTTAGATTAAAAAAAAAAAAAAATTGTTGTAATAGATAGGCAATTAAAAAGTTACACGAAGCTTAGAATTGGTGAAAAACACTATGAAACTAATGTAAGTAGGTATGGGGAAAATTCCAAACTGTGAAACTTTTAAAACAACAAAATTTTATTTTTGATTATGCTTACAAATTACTTTTAAATATCGATTTTTGCCATGAGGTATTGCATGATAAGTAGAACAATTATATTGACACCACTGCAACAACCTTAGGGAAGATTGGATGCTCGACCGTGGAATGATCCATAAAAACCAAGGCAATGTCACACTGCACTGTAATCACGAGACGATGTCTTGCTATTCTTATTATTTTATTTGTTACCGACTAAATGAACTTAAACTTGTAACACTATGTAACACTATACCTACAAATAGACATAGGTTGTGATCGCTGAGGACAGAGACTTATACTCGTATTGTTCGTGATAATGCTAATTTGCTGTGATGTAGATTTTTTTTAATTAACTTTATTTTACAAAATATGGTTATAGTCATACTTTTGTTAACCTATAAATTGTCCCACTGCTGGGCAAAGGTCTCTTTCCTCTTCCAGGGATGGGTGGAACTCTTGGGCCTCTTCTAGCCATTTATAGTCATACCTATTTACTTATAATTATTGCAGTCAAGCTACAACCATTTGAATGTGAATTTGAAAAACAAAATTGTTTGCTATTCATATTGTATACATTAAGCACGGTAATAGATTTTTACAATGCAATTTTAGTAGGTATTTTTTTCAAATTAGCAACTATGCACAATTCTAATTTTTCACAATCCCTAGTAGGCACATTCCGGTTTGACAGGTCGCCATCTGTTTTGAATAACTATGTATGTCATTAAATTCTGCTGACATTTTTCTTTAGAACATCATAATCAATTAGTAAGCGTGATTCTGTCGTGGCCCCTAATCCTAAACGCAACTGTCACTCATATGCGTAAGAGTGAACGAAACGCCTGCTAAAGCGTTACCGACGATTAAAATTCCCGTGCCACATTCTTGAATCGCTACAAATAACTGTAGATATAAAAAAAATTGTTTAAATGTGTATAGACAACGGCGGATCACTGGTAACACTTGCAGTGCAATTTTAACTCTTACGACGCAGATAATACGAAAGCTGAGGAGAAAAAGTGACAAAAAACTTTCAGCAGCACATCTTTTAAAATAACAATTAAATCTCTACATAATTACACTACTGAAAAAAAGTTTTGAAAAACTTAAATTTTTTGGAATAAATAATGAAAACATGAATCGATTGAGATGAAACTTATATGGAGAGGTTTTTCATAATGTACTCTTTTTATTCTGATAATTATTTTTACCTACCCTCATGATATCGATTTTTTTTTCAAATAAACCCATTATTCTTACTATTATCAATTTAAACTTTACCCTTTCTGCGGAACCGGCGACATACACCATGCATGCTCATCGGTTACCTAAATAGTCGACTATACCAGAATAGATGACTATTTAGATAGGCTTTTAAAGTCGTAATTCCTAAAATTTGATTGCAATTTAATCTACTTAATTTTATCACAATCATTGATAAAGTTTATTGTCGTAAATATACGAAGCCTTATCACGTCTCGTTGAGACGCGTGTGCGGGGCGTGCATGTGAATGTAGAGGTAGAGTCAGATTATAGAGATTACATTTTGATACCTCAACTAACAAGTGACATTAGTCCTTTGTTGGCCAAATTGTGATTAATGTAGATTGATAAATAATCTATTACTTACGTTAACTATAACTATCTACCTCAATATGCTTAGTTTCCTGTTTTTTGCTTCCCTTTTTGCGGTATTTAATAAAACCGACTAAACCGAAAATTAATTCACAAAAATTAAAATTCTTTTAAATATTTTTTCTCTCGAACGAGAAAATGTGGTTGTTTTGTTAGAGTTAATTTATGCATTTATGGAAATGTAGCAAGACTTCAGTAACAGTCTAGAGGCACTTACAATAATCGTAAACGTGGTTTCGCGGATGTTGTTAACTTTACAATTGTTGGTAGATTATATCTCGAATATTTTTCATTCTTAGACATTATTTTTGTATGAGAAGGTCTAAATAAAACTGAAACTGAAAATAAAAGGGGTTTTCTGATCGGTGTAACAAATATATGGAAAGTAAAGATGTACGCGAATATGGTCTTAAAAGATAAGTTGTTCAATTAAATATTGGGCCTATTTTTTCAAGTCCTGTCAAAACTTCGACCTATCATGAGCTCGGCATTTGAGCTAAATAAAAGCGCCAAAACAACGCCAAAGTACCCCGAACAACCCAACTTAGGTATATCGTTTACGTTAAACATGCAGATACCTATATCTAAGTATCATTTATAGATGCATAAAGAATGATACTTCCGTTTGTTACAAGACTCCCCATTGACGAAACCAGACGACGTCGCATTGACGTAGGTTTATTACTTTTCGATGATCACGCGTAATGGGATCTCCGATGGTAATTGCCCAGTGATGATGACATGACATGCCTTTGCTTTGTCGGTGAATTGCATAACTATTTTTAAACTGAAATGTATTTTTGTATGAAGACCTTAATTACTTTTTTGCTAATGATCTAGACTACTTCATTTACGTTGAAGATTCCTTAGTAAATTTGATGTTTTGTAGTTCTATTTAGTTTTTTTTTCATCTGTATTTCCAATTAGTCTATCCGGACACGTGGAACAAGTTCCTTTAAGTTTTTTATGAATTTATATAACAGGACGGTTGTATTTCTAGTAATTAGGTACCTAAGTATATACTAAACTAATTTACATGAATAACATTTAATGTTATTGTCTTAAAACTTACTTTGAATCAAAATTTTGTTGTGTATAAACTGCAAGACAAAAATTAATGAAAATTGTTGGAAAAAGTTTGTCATGCCTTGAATATAACATTGAACTAACTTCCAATTTTGATTTTTTTTGCGTACAGTCGACATAACATCAATATACATATTACAATGTACGTCCATATATTTAGGTAGCTTAAATAATATTTTTCACTTCACTAATCAATCTTTGAATTTTCTCTGTCATTAGAGTTGTCAATACACATGTTGTGGAATCTGCATGGATAATTAAAATTAGCGACATAAATACCAGTGTTTAATGACATGATGCCTAATAGTTAATGATAAGACACGAGATCCGACTTTAAACGCGATAGTAATCACGAAACACTCACCATTTTTTATGGTGTAACACGCGATACCATGAGGTTTTACGTCATCGGCTGTACAAGTGACGGCCGCCCGGTGAGGCGACTGCGACGCGACTGGACTGAGGTGAAATCCAGGTCCGCGACAGATGATGCGCCGGCGCCGATGGCAATGTTCATTGATGATAATGATAAGAATTTTCGCGCCGTTTTCTTGTTATAAGGACGCTATCTGATTGTTTTAATAAATATTAATTGCGACTTTTTTACCACGCCGTGCAAGACACTTGAGCAAAATGGTTAGGAAACAAACAAACAATATTATTAATTAATTTCTTGGTACTGTAGATTATGCATTGACCTGTAGTACACTCGACAGCGACACTTTTTAATTTTGACAGTTCTTATTATTTGCGTCGTAAGACTTGAAATCGTGAAACTGCAAGTGTTACCATTGATCTGCTGTCGACTGTACATACCAAGAAATGAATTGTTTGCAATTGTTACTTAAGTGTCATTTAATTTACGAATGACAAGTTGACATCCGAACAGACAGAAAATTAGGTATTATTTTATATTTATTTAGCAAACTTCACAGCTTATTACAATTTAGACTTTGAGTTTTATAAATATATATATCTCAGATCAGTTTATTGACGAGATCTAGATAAAAAAATATAATACAGTTCGCTGGCCCAGTCAGAAGCCTATACCGCCCGGTCTGAAAAAAACCTGACAATAAGTTTAGCTACTAGATCACACGAAAAAAAAAACGCTTTACAAAACATGTAAACAATTTTTGTGATTTTACCGTGTAATTACTTGAACGTTTGCTCTAATCGTGTTAGGTATAGTCAAGTACATTATTACAGTATACACTTAAGAGTTTCTTCTTCTTCTTAGGGTTCTGAAACTCAAGAGGAAAAAAGGAACCCTTATAGGATCACTTTATTGTCCGTCTGTTAAGACTTATATCTCGGACGGATCAACTTGAAATTAATACCAAATACTCAGGTCTGCAACCTCATGCAGCCGTGAAAAATCAACCTTCTACGTTAACGCAATCAAAAGATATCGCTGTTTATGTCGCATTTTCTCGCATATTTGTATGAAAATGCAAAAAAACCAAAACCTATAGGGTACGTCCCGTGAAGTTGCACGACAGCCGACTCGCACTTGGCCGGTTTTTTTATTTGTTATCATAATGTGATCGTGGCCTGTGTGTGTCTTGACGAAAGTCTAAAAAAATGTTTACGATAAACCTACTTATACTTATAGGTACCTCACTAATTTAAATTAACTAGCTGTGCCCGCGACAGTGTAATGTGGACCGATCACAAAGCAATTATTCGAGTCATTAATTTCTGAAATGGTAAATTTGACGTGATTATCTATCTGACTGTACATTTTGTGTAAAAAAATCCAATTTGGGTACATTTTTTACCATCCGTAAATTGTTGGTCTATTGCTCTGTATAAATTGATGGGCAATGTATTGTAGTATTTTAAACGATTTCCAAAAGTAGGAGGTTCTCAATTGCGCTGTATTTTTGTGTGTAGCCTAGCCCCAATAGGTAAATTAACACGAAATTACAAATAAAAATACCAATACGAGATATCTTCTTCTTTGTCGTTACACTCTTGGCAGAGTGGTCGTGGTCGTTACTTCAGTCGTAGTGACCCGCCTCAACACACCTCGCCACTCGTCTCTGCCGGCTCTCCTGGTGCAGACGTGCAAGGGATCGGCCACGGCTGCTCTGATCTGGTCTGTCCATCGCGTTGGCGACCTGCCGCGCGCTCGGGTACCGTCAACCTTGCCCTGAACGTAGGTATAGGTACAGACAATAGTCCTCTACAATTTTATGTCATTGGATGCCATCAATTTTAAGGGGCACATCTTACTCCATGAGAGTGGCAAAGAGTAATAAAAAATTAAATAACTCAACGACTCGCGTCTACCCATGCGAGGAATCCTTGATAAGAGTTTGAAACTTCACAAACACTTTGAGTATTCGGATAAATATAAACCTTCGCTGACATTTCCTTATTAACTTTTAATCACTAAACATACCTACAACTCTAGCTTTTATGTACCTAATTAAAATTTTCACAAAGGAAACGCCAACTCCCGGCGCGCTTGTCAAGCCGTCCACCTACTAAACTTTAGGGCTGTTAGCCACAAACGTGATTTAAAGTTAGTCCAGTCCACTGTTTAAGCCTTCACTTCGGTCCCTTTCTAACGTAACGTTTTTTTGACGAGTGTGAACTGAACAACAACACTGTGAAGTGAGGTGAGATTTAACTAATTATATTGCTAACAGTCTCATGACGATATTCATAAAGAGTTTTGAGCACGAATTAAACATGAGTTCGCACTTATAACTGTCAAAATTGAATAAAATCTGATAGTTGTAAAACCGAACTCAAACTTATCTCGCTCACTCAGCCTAAGACCTAAATAAAGTTTTACGACCTAATCACCTGTTATTGACCTGTCCCTATTTAGGCCTCAAAGTTGCTGAAAGCTGCTACCGTGGAATAGTTCCTGGGAATCTGCCTATATTTGGTCGTAATAGGTTCGACCATCCAATTAACAACCTGTCATGTCATTCATAGAACGGTAGGCAGTCGTGTGACGTAATCACGTTGGTATATAGGGTGTTCAATTACATACAGCTACATAGGTATACGTTGGTACATGAAGTAGGGTAGGGTGATTGTCCTAATGTGTAACTGGGCTGTCTATTCCTGTTATACAATACCAACAATATACTGTTATATAATATATATTAGCCAATTTTAGTTATGTCGATTATTTATTTTCGTCTACAGGCTACAGGTGTCCTTGACTTCAGCGAAACTGGGGGTTGTACTCATGATAAATATTAAATTAATAAGGTTTTTTAGTAAATCGATCGAAATGCATTTTTTTTAACTAATTACCTACGTCACAAGTCACACTTTGACCTTAGAAATGACCATTAGGTCAAATTCCAGTGAAGGAAATCGTTGCAAAAAATTAAAAATACCTTATTATCAACGTGATTCAAGTTCGCTAAGTTGTAGTTCGCATAATTGCGAAAAGCGGCCGTTTTTGGCATATTTGAGAACTACAACTTAGCTTGTCGCAATTATGATATGTATTGTATATTATATATGATTTCTGTACATCATTCAAAGCGAAAGAGATGTGTGAAACGTGGTCTGCAAAGTTTTGTTAGCTTGCTTTGAGTGCAACTGATCTCTGGACTCCGGACATTTTATTGGAAACTTTACACTTGAAAGGAAACACAAATAGTAATATTTCTTGATTCGACGGCAGGGGTTGTGAAACTCAAACAAAAACAGGAACCTCATTTAGGATTGAGGTTGGTACAAAATATAATTCCTTGACAATCCCTCGGGAATAAAGTACAATAATTTTGGTATCATTGAACAGGGAGAATTTGCCCTCTTTCCGAGTTGCTGGAATGAAAAAATATTTACCATCGGTGAATTAGTTGTTGATAGAATCTCAACTTTAATTAATGAAGCATTCCGCCCTGTTTACTTTTCTTGAAAGTAAACTGCACAAACGAAGCTTTTGCGAGAACTAGTTTATGACTTCGTAATTTACAGCGCTCTACAAGTTTATGGTGACGAAGTCTGCACTAAGTACGCAGTGGAAGCAAAACGTTTGTCTCCTGGACGCAATCAACCTATAACGTTTTTATAATAGCCCAATGGTAGTATTAGACACCTACATAACTAAGTTCTTTTTAAACTAAGGAACTTAACTTTTTTTATATGGATATCGTAAGCATGAGAGAGGAAGATTCATATATCTTTTGTCTTTATCGCCAACTAAGCTAAATCTTAATATTATATTTTATTGACAATAGCACCATAAGCTACCTCTTCCAAACGATCTCTATCTGAAAGTTGTCTGGAAGAGATCGCCCTCAGCAAAAAAAAACGCTTGTTGTATGTAATTATGTAAGCTATTAGTAAGTAGGTATACAACTGTGTAGGTACTTTTCTTTGTGTTTAAAAGAAAAAAAGAAAAATAACGCCTTCATCTAAACAAGTTCTTTGGTGTGCTTTCAACTCAAATATACAATTATTTCAATTATCTATTTTTGCCTTACCTACTCAGATTTGGCCAGCGAGCTAAACTTACACCACCGCCTGACTCTGCGATCTGAAGTGGATCGTTGCCTTCGCAACGAAAACGCCCGTCTTGTCCCGCATCGATCCCGCCACATTTGAGCCTGCAGTCGTTGCAGTAGGGCAGCGAAGAGAATGCCGGCCAGAGCCGTCTACGGGCTTTGGAAAGGAATGCAATCTCGCAGCAAAATATTAATATCGGTATTTGCGAGATTTAGAAGGATAAATCATGCAAGATTGAAAGATCTCGGTATACAGATTGCATTCCCTATTTGGAACTAAATATAATCAAAAAATACACAACTACAGCGTAATATCAATCTCGGCATTTGCCAGATGGAGGATGAACATGCAAGATCTCGGTTATGTTTGATCTCGGTAAAGGTACCGATATTGCATTCCCTATTTGTAACTACATACAATCAATAATACACGTTACAAAGAATGAAGACATCGACTCATGGCCTAAACTAGGATTTCCTTTGTAGAGACACATAAACTATCACAAATTACACCCAGACTCGGAGTAACTGGTACGGTGGAACACAGAGAAAGGTGTACAGGAGAGTTTTTAAGGTTGAGACTTTCTCAAAAACTTCTTGGCCTACTGCAAAAATTCTTTCACTGTTTGATAGATAAAAGTTAAAACTAATAACTGTAAAATAATTATTAAATTCGGGCCAGTAGTTTTTGAGAAAATCTCAACCTTATTGCGGCCCCCTGTATACTTATCTCTGTCTTCGACTGTACAAACACCTTCCTGACTGGGAATCGAATACAGATCTTGAACAGAAGTCACACGCGCTACTGATTGAGCTATAGAGGGTCATCAACTAGGGTGTTAGGTCGTCAACGTACGTGATCAGTACAGAAAATCGAAATGTTATGGCCAAACGTCAGGTTGCTTATTCCCTATCTCCCCATCAGTCCGTACGTTACGTACTATATTTAAGGGCCTTACATAAGCCAACTAGCGCCGCCAATCTTTAAAAAATAATATCTTCCTATTTAATCAAGTTTATTAAAAAAGCTATGTACACAATCTTTATTAGGATAAATACTATTTTTCTATATACAATACATGGCATAATTGCGACAAGCTAAGTAGTAGTTCACAAATATGCCCAAAACGGCCGTTTTTCGCAGTTATGCGAACTACAACTTACCGAAACTGAATCACGAAATAAATGAGCATTTAAAAAATAGTATTTATCGTGATAAACATTTTGTACATAGCTTTTTTAATAAAATTGGTTAAATTGGAAGATATTATTTTTTTAAGATTGGCGGCGCTAGTTGGCTCACGTCAGCCCCTTAAATACTATTTGCATCACCATATCATGTAGTGACTGTAGTGGCAGTGATGAGTTCTTCGTCCTTTAAAAAATATCTAATTAGACCATTTTTATTAACACCTTTGTTGCTATATGTACTGAAGACATGCCAATTATACAGCACGCAATAATTAGATCTACTTCTATTTATGATATCAAGTAACCTAGTGCTAAATATACCATTTTAGCAACAACGGGTCTATGACATCGTGTCTTCATCGATAGATTGTTAATAAAATATAGTAAGGACATATTATATGGTTACTTATCAAATTGATGATAGATAACTCTTAAGGAACATTAATAACCATCCTAAACCACTGTCTTTAAATGGCACTGGGTGAAGGTATACAGTGCTATAACTATAGATAGACATTTACAAATAAGTTAAAAGCCATTAATAAATATTTTTCATTTCATTTCATTTATGTGCTGTGCGAGCATCTATTCGTAGTCTTAGAAAAATGATTTTATCTTACTCGGCTCTAGCTATATAATGGACATCTATTCTATGCCCGATTCAATTTTTGGTACTGGCCTCATTTCTGCGCCCCTCCAGAATTTGCGCCCTTTGCTTGGGCCCCACTCTGGCATGTCCTGGTTACGGCACTGCCTTCATCTCTTTTGTAGAAGCTCTTTAGAAAAAAAAACATTGGTGGATTTATCGACGTTTTACCTTGGCTTTTACCTGTTCTATAGGTAAAATTCTATAGGTAAGTGTTTTATTTCCTTTTGGAAAATTGTCGACTTCTTAAAATGTTGAATGTAACTTTACATTGCTCTACGTTCTGTGATAATTAGACTTAGATATGAGTAAGTAAAGTGGGTACGTGCGTACAACCTACATAATTGAACCTATTTGTGTTAGGCTATGAATAGTAGACACGACTGTAGACAAAGGTATATTTCTGGCTTGTCAATCTTCGAAGTGTCCGGCCCGGGTGAACGATCGGGCAAATCGCAAAAAAACTGACAAGTGCTGGTTACGTGCCATCGATCCGCTTGAGGTATTCGACATCATGTCTTAGGTATCTACTATAGGTATTTGTCTCATATTTTACACGGTTAATGGTGGTAGGAATGCGTGAAGTGTGTTCTATTCTCATATATTTAATGTTATTGATGTGTTCTGGTTCTAGACGGAATAAATCTTCTGGTGAGGTATACATCTTACTCCTAACGCCAGCAACTCTATACAACTCTTCTGGAGTTATAGATACTGTCTGTATATAAGCTAAATAATACAAACTACTATAATTATTACAAACGGCATTCGATTTTATGAGGTGCGTTCTATACAGTCCACTGTAGTTACCTAGCAATCCTAGCATTGGTTGAAACGCCTGAAACTTAAGAGAAGCAGTGATACTCCTAAAATTAAATTGGTGTTTCTATTTTATAAGGAGTTTTGAATTAAACCTCATGATAATCATAATATGATGTCATAATAAGATCTTATATCTCTATCTAAAGCTCTCAAATAGATTAATTGGGTCATCTTCATCAGCCCGTAGCAGTCCACTGCTGGACATTGCCTCTCCCAAAGCAAGCCACTCAACCCGATTCTCGACCTTTTGCATCCAGTCTCTGTCATCCACCTTACGCAGGTCATCCCATCGTCTTAATTATTAGATTAATTGGGTCACTTAGTTTTAATTCTGACTTATAATAAAATACATATAATTACTTTGGTTTGGGCGTTTGTTACGTTTATTAGTTGATAGATCGGCAGAGCTAGACCGAGGTTTTAAAATAGTCACCAATTTGGTATAAATCGATGAGCGTAACGAAATTAATGAATATGGAAAGGCGAGAGTGCAATGTTGTTCTAGGATAGTAGCAGGTGAAAGTCCGTCAACTCTTACCTGTACCTAGGAGTTTATGTATCAGCCAAACATAAGTATTTTTACTTGTTATTTAAGTCCAAAGTACTATAATTCTATAAAACAAACTTAGGTAGGTAGGTATCCTCATCCAAAAGAAAGTGTCTTATGTTGTAAACAAATAGGACCTATGATTGTTTAATTACTTGTTAAGGTATAACACTGAAGGAAATGATTGAATGAATCTGTTCATCATAAGGTAAATCAGTCATCTGATCTAATAATGTGAAAATAATTATGCAATAATCACAGCGAGCTCCGAAATACCCTTCACCGATGGAACGTTTCGTCGAAATCACTCTTCGCGGAACGGTTTGTTTGGCGAAAAAATTCACAGTAAAGCTTAAAATATAACGATAGACCCTTTTTGTTTACATAATGAGACACTTGCTTTTGAATGAGGTTTAATACAACTACTCGTGACATGTGTGTAGTTAACCGTGTTTACGATGCGAGTGACGTTATCTCAGCAGATTTATTGCATTGTGTTGTGTCTTGAGATTGTTGTGTTTATGCAAATATCATCATAGTCTCATGACGTCATTAATAATGGGTAGATATGTTTTATTTGGGTTCCTACGGACAACAGCAGATCAATGGTAACACTTGCAGTGTGAATTCAACTCTTATGACGCAGACAATAAGAACGGTACAAAGTGTTACACTTGATCTGCTCTTAGCGTACCTACATACGAAGACAGGCTTAAGTACCTATACAATCATGGGCGTACCCAGGTTCTGGGCCGGGGGGGATCAGATTTTCATTTTTATAAGCTAGGTGCTTATAGAAAGAACGAACGCGCCGCGGAATTTTTACTTGTAAAAATATTGTATTGCAAACAAATGGCAAAAAAATCGTTTTCTTAATGAGATACTTAGTAGGGACGTCAACATTATCCAGGCCCTGTCCGGGTACGCCCGTCGCCCATGTATACAATACAGGCAGCCTCAATAAGGTTGAGATTGTCAAAAGAACTATTTGACCGATTATAAAAAAATCTTTTAAAGGGTGATAGTTTAGAGCACACACTACAGGGTGTCCTTCAATTCATTCGACAAATTGAAACTGAGGGAACTCATGATAAATATTAAACTGGTAAGGTTTTTTAGTAAATCAAAACTGCCAAAAAATTGAACTAAGTACATCACAAGTCACACAGACTTTAGAAATCACAATTAGGTCAAATTCCATTGAAAGAAATCGTTGCAAAAAAAATTAAAAATAACTTAAAATGTAAAAAAAAATCCAAAGGGCAGTAACGATGTATATCAAATTAATAATTTTTTCAATAAGTACTTAGTTGAATTTATTGCAAATATATTTTTTTAATTTTACCAAATTGTTAACCATCCATTTAATTTTGTCTAATGAATTGAAGGCCACTCTGTACCTATGTATAGGTACATATGTAAATGTATGTACTATGTAATTGTAAAGAATTTTCAAAAATCAGACAAGTACTTTTTGAGAAAATATCAACATATAAACCTCTACAATACAACCACCTTCTCTGTACAAAGAATCCGACCGTATCTACAAAGAACAAAGTGTTCTTTATTTGTTTATGAAATAAGATGTACCTACACTACAGCTTGACTTAGCTCCGGTGCTAGACAGGGCGCAAAACTTTGCAAATATGCATAAATTCCTTTAAGGCTTTTGATGACGTCGTAGTTTTATTTATTTTTTATTTATTTTATTAATGGACTCGACAGTTCGTCATTTGCCAATGTCATGTTACAGAAAATTCAATGTATAATAGTCTTCTATCTTCCTCCAGGGGAGACGTCGTAGCGTCATCACCCTGGGTAGCCGCGTCTTCTTGTCTTCATCCACAGGAGACGCCGTAGCGTCAATCACTGTGGACGAAGCAGCTCGACAGTCACGTTCACTCCCGAGCTCGTAGTGGGAATCTTGACCATGGCGCCAAACTTCAGATCCTGCTTGAATTCTCCAATAACTTCACCATACTGTCATTCGCGAACATTTTCTGATTAATTTAACGTGATATTAAACACAAAACACCCACTGTAGACATTATACTGAAAATTATTAAATAATTTCGCAACCGTCGTTTCCCGCCATTTTCAAGAGAACCGACGTCGTAGTTATAGATTCAAAGCTTTCAACGGTAGGTAAAATGACATTGCCACATTTCAATGGAGCTTTGCCCCACCTACAAAACTACGTGACCATTTAAGCTGTACCTATCATTTTGTTGGGGACTTATGGGGTTTCATATTGCATAATCATAATCAGTATCATTTTCTACTACTCTCGCAACTACTATAGAAGAATAACAAAAACAATGAATAAATCGCTTCGATTTCCGACTATTTTCTGAATTCTTAATTAAGCTGTTTTTTTTCGAATCGCAACTTGTACATAACTTTATTTTAAACCAATAATTTTAATAAAAACCGGAGATATTTATACATTTATTCGTTATCTTGTACAACTTGCGGTTGATGGTGGGACAGAATCTGGCATTTTCATTTAGCAAAGATGCTGGAGTGTGTGGCGCTGGCTTAAGTTAGAGTGCTTCATCATAGGTAGGTACTTATGCATCTTTGCGCCATAACGAGTTTATCTGTCTATCTTTGGCCAAGCTTAGTATACCGGTCGATATTGATGGCCTCCTTCCGACTCAGTGTAGATAGATATCTACTATTTACGTACTAAATCCTAGTAAATATTTAGTCTACATTATTTCAATTATAAACCGATGAGATTGCTGTAATGGCAGAAGGAGCGACAGGCGGTGGTGTGTAGACGCTGCAGAGGAAAATCTATCGTATCTGCCACTTCAATGATATGCCTACCCTTAAAGTGGAGAAGGAGTAGTTTATGTATATGTTATTTCATTCATATATTATCTTGTATATGTATATAGATAGATTTCGTTATAGAACGAAATGAAAAATAATGTTTATCATCATCAAAAGAATACAAAGTCTTTATTCCACACAGAGATCACATAACAAATATATATCATTCACATGACTTATCTACTATAAGTAAGTAATTATCATTAGGTAACATTATTAATGTAGGAGTAATGAACAATACTTAGCTAACATAGGTAACTAATGAATAAACTTTAGAAGTAATATCACGTTTTTATATAAATACTTTCATAAGTAGATAAAACAAATCAATTTTTAAATTGTTTGGTTTGGCAATACCTATATCTATGCAAAACAGACACTTTCCTATTTCCATCAAGCCTTTCAGGTAATACTATAATAATTAATTAACAGGTTACAGTTAGCCGAAAGGTGGTTTCAGTATCGGAAAACACAAATCAAATCAATCATGGTCGGTACAAAATGTGATAGTTGCTACTTTTTTCGGGGACGTCGAAAAGTCGTAGAACAAAAGTTAGTTCGGCATATTATAAAACGATGTAACAGAACTAGTATAATAGTAAGTCATAGAATAAAAAAGCTGTAGGTATGTATGTTGTTGTATGTGTTGTGTCAGTATTGGTAACTGAACAACTTTTAGTTCTACGACTTTTCGAACACAAAAGTTGTTCAGTTCCAGATGCAACATCTCCCATCGGCTTACTATAACCTTTCCGGTACACCATGTACTTATAACAATTAGGTGCCTACATAGCTATAAAGTACACGTATGTAAGATTTAGTTTATCACTACACCTAACTGCAGATGTTGGCTGACACTACGTTATCGTATCGCGAATTCGTTCTCATTACAATGGACTTTGATTTGAACTCTCTCTGCGGAAATCTTGGACGAGGCAGAAACATACTTAAAATTGCAATCTATTTTTAAATTATTAATTATTATACAAAGGAGAATCATTCGTATATAAAATACAACCTTATCTTTCACAACCTTTAAATTTTTAGATTAACTGTAGGAAAGGGGAGGCAAAATTTTAGACCTGTCCAGATTAAGGTTAGTTTTAAAAATACACGCCTCATACTTAAGTTGTAACTTACAACTTTTTTTGGCAAAAAAATACTTTTTATTTTATTACCAATATCGATCAAGTTCCAAAGTCTGTCATAATAACATCATGCATAACGCAGCAAGTCCTTTAACTCTCAGCCAAGGTCCCTGCCAGTTTCCCCGCCGACGTCACAGTGCTGTACAGATGGAAGAACAGGTACAGCGCAACGTAAAGCTTTTAAAACCTGTCAGATCTGTTACTTCAAAAAGCGCACTCCATAATACTATGGTAGTTAGTATTACTACCATTATATTTTAGTTGTAACTTACAACATTTTTTTGGCGAAAAACACTTTTTTACCAATATTGATCAAGTACCAAAGTCTATCATAATGCAAGTCCTTTAACTCTCAGCCAAGGTCCCTGCCAGCTTCCCCGCTGACGTCACAGTGCTGTACAGATGGAAGAACAAGTACAGCAGTAGCCCCACACACACTATGAAGAATACGATGCAGAAGCACACCACGCACTCGGAGAGGTAGATCTTGATCCGGTCCGTCCTGCTCACGCGACTACCAGGGATCTCCACGCTGGAATAGGTCCACATTTGGGCTGCCGATTGAGACTCTGGAATCATGAAAGTGGGATTTCTGGATATATTTTTCGAGAATATTTTAAATCGAGATAATTTTTGTTAAAAAATAAAAAAATTCTAATTTTAATCTTCGTTGAAATGATGCTGTTGCTAGTAATAAAATAAAATTCAGTCATTTATCAATATGCACAAAGAGGAAATTCTTAGCTAGCCACCCCCCATAAGTTGTATTTGCGGAAAGTAATCTGGTCATCCGCAAATAAAATAAAATCTAGATCTCAATTTAAAAAAGGTATCAATATAGCCTTTATTACACAACAACAACCTTAAATCAAAATTAAAGGGAATAATCCCTAGAAGAAAAACAAAATCCTGTATGCCTGAGAAAAATCAAATCTAAGGCACATGTGTATAATCTACCAATCCGCACTGGACCATGAGCTCAGTTCCCTAGATGTACCTAAGGTAAAGTACCTATAGCCTATTGGGGCACAAAAAATGACCAATGACGATGAATCAACACAACAAAATCTACGAACAAACAATAATTCATTTTCCTTACATTTCACACTTCAGAGCACCCACCGACCAACTGTAGAACGAGTATTCCGTACAATACAATCATAATTGTAGCACTCACTTTACGATGCTTATCAAGTTACAATATTTGCCGAAGTCATAATTGTGTTAGTACATATTATAGGCACAGTTTTCCGGTTGTCACGATGGCGTGAAACCCGCGAATTTTCCGGCAGCTTGTTTTCAATTAGGAACGGTTGACGTGCGTACGCGACTGTCGGCGGAACGAGTTTGGAAACGTGTGGCGGCGAAGCGAACTAAATCAACTACATACTTGTACACTCGGCAGCATGACAATGGTAACACTAAATTAATAGTCTGAGTTCAACCTCAAGAGCGAATTCAGCTGATACACTCTCAAGACGTGATCACCATTTCAAGTATGTCATTAATTAATAAACCAATTTTGAGAGCGTATCACGTGATGTCTTTCTCAAGTCACGGTTCGCCTGTAATCAGAAAATACGTTCTCAAGTGTGAGTTTGACAGTTCTCGTCGTTACTGACGTGATACCCGATTCCTAAACGCGCACCTAAGTTACGTTTATTAATCGGGTTGCAATATTTTCCGAAACATACACGGTACCGTCCATAACATCAAGACGAATATCGGTACGAAATGTATGAAAAGTCAAAAAATAAATTAGCGAAAAGCGAAAAGTCGTAGGTACGGACAACAACAGTCAATAGTAACACTTGCAGTACGATTTTAAATCTTAAGACGCAGATAATAAGAACGGTACAACGACCAAAGTGTTACACTTGATCTGCTGTTAGCTGTACAACAAAAGTTTTAGATTTATCGATATGAAATAGCGCTTTCCTTTCGGTTTCCTATATCCTTCCCGTTACACCCTGTATTTATATGAAGAACGATTTTAAAATCAATTTCGAAAAATACAAAACCCAAAGTGTGACACTTGATATGCTTTCGACTGTACTTATGTAATGCGAAATATGTGCACAGCAAATTACCACACATTCACTGATAAGTGTGTTTTGTTGCATACTTTATAACAATAAAATAGGTAGGTATTTACATGGTTGTAAATGTTTATTTGTATTGTAGGTAATTCAAGCAGATTAGATTCGCTAAATACATATTGCGGCGTATATTTATAATTAGACAAATATGCAGTAAAACTCAGGTTTTTTTGTTATACAAACCCTGGAAGTCAAATACTTTAGCGATTTCGGTTATTCGTCGCTAAATGAGACATCTCCGCTTAAGCATAACGCCTGACACATACACGGGCGGCCTGCACGCGGCCTGCGGCCAGTTGAATCTCATGGCCCCGCTTCCTTTTCTGCTAGTTTTCGGTAGTGATCTGCGGCCTCGGCCTCAGATCGCTACCTTCTGGCCGTTATCGACGGGAGAAAACGGGGCGGGCATGCATTTCAACTGGCCGCAGGCCGCAAGCCGCGTGCAGATCGCGCTGTGTGGGAAGTAACCGTGACAGTTGCGTTTAGGTTTAGGGTAAGATTTGGCTGCCACGACAGAATCACACATTCTGTGGTTCTACTCTTCTCTACTACCTATTATTATTCTACATAACTACTTATTCTATTCTACTCCTGTTATAAGTTACATATTATTAACAACGACAAATTTTATCACCATTTCTCAGTTGTAATTTATACTGTCTTCATAAATTTAATCTAACTTTCCTTAAACCTGCTTACAAATTGAACTACATTAAAAATAGCATTGTAAGAAAATTATGTAATGTTGAATTAAATTAATTCTAAATCTATGTAGGTACTTACCTATATATAGTCCATAATTTCGCCAATAGTAAATAAATGGAACAAGCCGTAAAAGTACAAATTATGACGACATGGCGTTAATTTTTAATTTTTTATTAATGCAATTCTGTTGATTTAAACAACGTAAATTCTATATCAGTTTAAAGTTTTGAAATATCTCTGTAATTGACGAAATTATGGTCTGGACACACTTAACGTTTCCACTGTAAGTATAGAGTTAATTTTTCATAGTGACAAAGCGTCAAAATATTTCGCTAAACAGAATCAGAATGTGACTCTAGCGATAGATAGGATGTTATCACATTTAGGAGTAAATACGAGTACACTAGACAAACACATCAATGCACAATGGTGGCAGTACGAATTCATCACTTATGTCGCAAACAATAAGACGGTAACACAATCCAATATTTTACACTGGGTGTGCTGTTGACTGTACATAGGCTACTAAGTATCTAAGTACCTTCTCTTTACCGTCAGTTTTTTGTGTAGTATTGACAGAAAAAAAGACCTTCAATTTACAAAGTGCGATAGCATCGACGCGATGGTAAAAAGAACAAGTAAAGTAAATATGCTTATACCGAAGCTCAAATCAAGTGTCTTATTTTGTAAACAAATATGATCGTCTACTCTTGACGTTCGTCGAAACATTAATGATATTTGTCTCCTAGTTAACGTTGCAAATGGGGTAGTCGACTGCCCGTAGCTGGCCACTTTGATCAAACTTCGTGAGGGCAGAGTGGGTCGCGGGAATCTTCCTTTGCTGGATGTGCCATTCACTAGTACCAAATACAGGAAAAACGCATTCTTATTACGTAGTAGTGATAGTTACAATAAGATGTATGCAAATCACAAACTGGATCTATACGACACGAGCGCAGCGACCGTGAGACGCATCATGGCGCAGGACTTCTTTAACGACAGTTATCATTAAAGTATTTTTTAGTATTATATAAAAAATTTAACATAAGTACCTATTTAAGTCACTTTTATCTTTTAAATCTTGAGACACATCTTGATGTCTATAGGTGGAGATTTGTAATTAGCTTCTAGACATTATTAAGTAACCTAAAGTTATTGTAGCTGTAAATCTTCCTTAAAAATAAATAAATAAAAATAAATAAATAATAATTACCTGTTGTATTGTAATAACAATGAAGCCGCTGATTGATTGAACCTGTTCATCATTGTGAAAATAAAGTGATCCGACCTAATAATGTGAAAAGTAGCTATGCATTAATCACAGAAAAGCTTAAAATGTTAGTAGTTTTTGTTTACAAAGTAAGACACTTGATTTGGGATTCAGTATTCTTTAGTTCGGAAGTATGAGTACCAAGTTACATGTTGGTAAGTAGGTACAGTCGAAAACCGAGAAAAGTATATAAGAGACCTCAATAAGGTTTACGTTTTCTCAAAAACTACTTTGCCGATTGTAAAAATTATTTTACTAAGAGTAGTTTAGAGTACCTATGTAATCGTAAACAAAAATATGTCAAGTTCTTTTTGAATGAATCTCAACCTTAAGAACTCTCCTGTACTTTTATACCTTTATCTGTGTTAGACTGTACGCAGTTTTTCGATCGCTCAAAAGAAGTGACGTAATGTTGTGTAGTAATAGTAGTAATACATCAACTCCTTGAGTTAGGTATGCATTATTGTATATTATGGAGCAGGGTTGTACACACGAGGAAAAGTATACAGGGTACAGTCAGCAACAGTTCCGCCTGATTACCTTTAGGTTGCAATTCATTTGCAGTTACCGGCGGCGGCCCTGCAGCTCCTTCTTTTTTCATCAACCAATAGCAAACCGGCTATGTGATTTACGACAGTTAACAAAAAATATTTTTGTGCACACATAATAAGGTCGAGAGTTTCTCAAAAACTATTGGACAGTTTTTAATAATTATTTTACAGTTACATAATTGTCTCTTTTATCTGTCTAACAGCGAAAGAATTCTTGCAATAGTTCGATGAGTTTTTGACATAATCTCAATCTTAAACACTCTACTGTACACTTTTCTCTGTGTAATACCGTACATAATACAGTATTATTGTAGGGGAAATACTTAAGTAGGTAGGTAGTACCCTGTATTACAACCCTACTCCGTAATGACTCCATATAAGGTAAGTACTCCTTATACTATTAGCAACAGTTCCGCCTTAAGGTTGAATAATGTTGAATATCTCAACAAAAATATTATATTCGTGTCTATTTCATTTGACCCCACGAATATTCGAGCCAGCGCTCATCGATATAATGATTTTCGACCCCATCGTTAAAATATAATAACAATTTTTGAATAGAACCATCTGGTTTATGCAAATTAATTCCATGGCTTCTAATAATATTCTATCGATCGATAGTAGGAGTATGGTGCGCGTGCGACGACTGTCGTTCCGCGCACGTGATGTTCCACTTTGCACTAACACGTTGAGCCAACCGGGTATTTTAATGACATATCTATAATTGCGTGCTGCGAATATAGAGAATGAAGTCATGAGGAGACACGCTAAGAGAATGAAACTTATGTGGCTTTTGAATGACAATTACAAGTATAAAATATGGGACTATACACATCAAATTAAGTGATAATTTGATGAATATTGATGAAATAAATTGTTATCTGACACTAAAAAATTCGAGTCGCTCAAAATCAGTTTTGGTTAAAAGTCACCCCATTGCTACTCAGGACTTTTTTGTATCTGAAAACAATTGATTCACTCAAGCAGGCAAGCATAATATGCTGATAGTTTTTAAATAAATGACCTTAATTTTCTAAATATATTAATATCTAACTTAGTAAATTTCTTGTCTTTTATACAATATTGCAGAAAACGAGTCTATATTTCGATATTATTTATCTTAATCGTTATACTTATCTGTTTACCCACTTATGGATCATTGATCTACACCTATCAGATTGTAAAACATGCAGTAAAGGTTTATCAGTTACTAACCATCGACACATAATCTAATCTGCAATAAACGGGTTATCGAAGGCTAAAATAATGTCGCTTCCTGGGATATATCCCATCTTCTTAATTGCTTACTACTTCCTCCGCTGGCTCACTGACCTGAAGTGATTCTTGGCCTCCGCAACAAAACGACGCCAGCCCTGCACCGACTGAATAAAACTATGTAAAAATCAGAGGGTAAGAGGTACCTGCAATGTTGGAAGTTAACAAAAAATATCGCAATAAGTATATTTATGTTTATTATATCACAATAATAAACTTGAATTGATAATTAAAAGTTAGGTATTTCAAATTACATCAATTAAAAACAACATCTAGTTTCCTACATCTAGACTTGGTGTCTGCAACAAAAGGCAGGTAGATTTTGTTCGTCTAATTTGTAATACCTACCTATTGAAATAAATAAGTTATCAATGCATACAATCCCAAAGGCACGATTCCTGGAGAGCTAAGTGGAGTTGTTCACGGCCACATGTTAGGGTAAATCACAAAAATAGGGTCAGGCGGCTTACACATACACCCCTATTTGACTACCATCAAGTAAAAACTCATTCTAACTCTATTGCTTAAAGTTTATTTCAGAAAGATGATCAGAAATGTCGAAAAAAAATGGTGAATGACGGTCGTTCGGTGTTTCTCGGGCACTTTGTCGACAGTTCCCGTTGGATTGAAAGCTAGTGGTGGTGTATGGTGGTTTTTTGTTGCACAAGGTGTTGTGTTGTATAAGTTTTGCACAAGAAATCGCCGAGGGGCGCCTCGTCTGTCGCACAAGGTGGGTCGACCCTAATTTTTTCTTATACTTTTTTGGAACATATATCTTAATCATCTGTGGCGTATGGCTACTGTATGAGTTGTGAACAGTACATTAAGGGCACTATACGCTGATAATACGGCTTAGATTACAATGGTTTTGTTTATCTTGGCCGTTGTTGTATTTATTGGAACAACTGTTTCGATTGTGCAGTGAACACAAAGTTAGTGTCATTCATTAAACTCGTAAATAGGAAAGAAAAGTACATTATATATTATTATTAATTACATTACCGAGAACATACTGTCCTGGGTTTATTTTTCGGGGATATATATTCTTGAATGAAATGTCGGTCAGCTGCGATACATCACTTCCTACTGGGTGCAAAATATGCAAGTTTGCGTTTTTTGGCTCTATATATTTCAATATTAATTTAGAAATGTCGTAAGAGTCTTACGTTTTCCCGACAAAAAGCGCACTTATCGAAGGAAAATGGTAGCTCAGCGTCGACGTAATCTGAGGTACAGACTTACCGTAATAAATCAATGTTCGGTTCTATCTATTTGAAATGAAAATAAAACAATAGGGATGTAGACAAGATGGAGCGAAATTCATTCTATCAATGAGCGCTGGCTGGAATATTTGTGCGGAGTCGAATGCCCCTGGCAAAATTGATTCAGTCGATAAATGAACGTCAACCGTGGAAACAGAATTGAAATTAGTAAAAAAATATATTTTCAGGCATTTATTGTGAATAACAAATCATGACGTCACCACGTCGTCTAATTTCATTCTAAGTTCCTTTTGGAAGATTGAAGCACAACTTTAGCCAACCATCAATCTCTCCGGTGTTGATTTATTAAGTCTATTTTTAAAGTCTAAATCCCCCTTACTTTCAGGATGATCCCAGACTTAACACCGTCAATATCCACAGGCGAGCTACCGAAAGCCAAGATGACAGCGCATGCCCTGCACAGGTTTCTGCTAGGCCTCCTGAGACAGGACCGGCGGCTCCAAGATAATATTACTGTGGAGCAAATCGACAAGTTACTAGTGGAATACGCCTATAGAGGCAGCAATATTAGATATAATTTGTGTAAAACGGATTAGCGGGAATTCGCGATATTGGGTGTAGTTGACAATTATCGAAAATTAAAATGATTTGCGGAACATTAATCTGAAATACGTTTATCGATTTCATTTAGTGAAGTGGCGTGAGGATGTTTAATCTCTTTTTACCCGGCTGACGAAAGGAGGAGTGTAATGTTTTTCGAGATATGTATGTCGGGTCCTTCGCAGCCTCCTGTTGCCTGAACGATCATCTTAATCACAGGAATGACTTAGCATATATTTTGCGGCAAAAACAATCGTTTTTGTTGTTGTAATAATTAGGCCATTTAATGATAATGAAAAACATTTAATTTTCGACATTTGTCAAATACCCATAGTATATGAGAGATACGTAGTTTTAACTCTTACTATTGGTAGCGATTCTCTAGTCCGTTTTCCAGTTTTAAGCTAATTTTGACAGTTCTAAAGGTAGCGTTATCTTTTTTATAACTTTTGTGTTGGAAAGGCAGTATTTTTAGACACGTCAGATTTAGTCTAGTTTTAAAGAACGCGCGCCAGAATTACTATCATTAAATAATAGGTACAATTTCACAGACGCTTGTTAGCAATAAACGTGATTTAACGTTATTCCTGGCTTATGCCTCGGTCCCTTTTTAACTTAACGTTTTTACACGGTTAAGGAAAGTTGGGTTAGACTAGGTTTATGGCTACCGGCGATTACTAGTTAGGTAGTTTGTGTTATCGTATCGGTCAGTGCAGTGTCGAGTACATAACTGGCCTATGTATGTACTAGTATATAACTCGTACATAGGTACGCTGCGATGTCAGTCATTACAGGAAAGGAACAGTCGACAGCATATCGGCCTACACAAAACCATTGCAATCTATACCGTATTACCATTGTATAGAGTTCCCCACATCCGATATTCTGCGAAGTAGAATTATCTCTGTTTGCTAAAATCAGTTCCGCTTATTTTGCAGATTATTGATTTTTTAAAACTGGCTGGGCTAAAGCTGTACTGAATGATTTCGATAGCATAAAATACTAGTATTACTTAGGTACTTCTTTACATTTATATTTTGTTATCCTACTACTACCTACACATGATATATGTATAGGTAAGTATTACACCAAAGTGTCTAGTCTAGATGATAAAATAAGAAAAGTATCTAATCTAAAATACTCTTAGTCATAAGTATACAAATTCTATTATATTTAGACATAATTGTAGAGTCGTTATTTATCTCCAATTACAAATCAAATACTCATTAATTTGTAATTAGTTTCTATTCAAAAAATACTCTTATAAAACAGGTATACTAAAATAAAGGCTTTTAAGGAATAACCTGATTTAATTTTATCCTTCAGCGAAGCTTTAGTAAATTGTGAAATTAATTGGTTTCAAGTTTTCGATCATTACTCTCATTTAATTATTTAGTTACCTAATTGATTTGATTACGCCCGAATATATACAAGCTTGAGTTAGCTACATAAATTAAATATGGTTTGATTAAAGTATATATTATATTAGTAGGTGTCTACTTTATAGGCATCTACTCAATTTACGACTAGCTAGAGCTAGGTGTCCCTAAGTATACTTTACTAGTAAGATTACAGTAAGGTCTAGGTACCTCTAGGTAGCTCGCTATATTTCAAGTAAGTAGAACGTACTATTTACTACTACTGTGCTATTTCATTCTATGTAAAGATGATCACCTATCTACGTCTGTTATATTTTATACAGCTAAGATAATAGATAGATAGTTAAGTAGATACTTACCTTTGTTTATTAGGTCATGTAAAGGATATCTAATAGTTCTTTCCTTAACGGCTACAACAAAGAGATAAAAACATGTTTCTATAAGGTTTCAATGTAGATCTGCTATAAAAGTTAAATACGATTATTACATAGTACATTTTATATTATGAAAGAGTTCAAACTATTATTTAGGGGTCTTGTCAATAAATAAATTGCATACACGATAGATTGGACGTTTTTATTAATTCCATACATCAATATAGATTTTGCTTAACAAATATAATTCGTAAACTTGACTAGATAGTGACTAGATTGCCCTCACGGGCCACCTGGTTCTTTCGATGCACAAATATAACGTTACACGTTATCAACAGCCAGAGCCCTTACAGGAGTTTTGAAGGTTTTTTGAGAAGACACGACATTTAAACAACACTTTTTAACACCATAATAGGAAGAAGAGACAGCGGGAGTAGTGGTCGGGTTCAGGTACGAAGGAGATTAGGTTCTAGCGGGCTCTGGCCCGAGCATGTCTCAGGCAACCGCCATCTCGTCGATGCCCCGGAGCAGGCGCGTGCGCAGCCGCGCGAACATCGGGTGGTGCGGCGGGATGCCGCGGCCGTGCAGGAACCGCAGCGTCTCCTGCGCGCACACCAGGAACCCCAGCTGCTCGGGGTCCATGTCCACCGGCACAGAGTCCAGCAGCGGGTCGTCGTTCTCGTCGGCCGCGTCTTCGTACTCCTCGACGGGGTCCTCGTTCCGCGGCTGCCGGTTCTCGAGCTCGACGGAGCAGATGCGCCCGAAGAGACGCTTCAGCGCTTGACGTTTCTCCGCGTTGTCGGCATCGTGAAGCAGAGGCTCGCTGCGAGAGCGCTTGCGGCGCCTCTGGCGCTTCGCCCGCTGGTCGACTTCATCGCGCTTTCGCTTGGTCGTCATTGTATGCCCGCCGGCGTCGGGATGCAGACTGCGAATGCGAGTGGGCAATGCACAGGGAACTGAAGGGCCTCGGAGCTATTACACTGGGAGCGTTGCGTCTCGCTCGCGGATACGAGGGGTCTGTGCGTCGGAGCGAGACGGCGCCGCCGGCTGCACCGGGAACAGCTGTGGGTGAGCAGATGCAGGGCGCGGGGTACGCACGCTTTGTTTGATAAACTTTATTCGGGGAAATAAAACTGTTAGCCGCGATTGCGCGGGCCTGGCGGGGCGTCGCGGGGCGGGGCGGGGCGGGCCGGGGCCGGCGGGGCGCGGGGCGAGAGGACTGGCCCGGACGGCAGCTGCGGCGCATCTGCCGGCGGCGGCGAGCTCAGGTGGATTGGTTGGGCCCGTCTGCCGTCTCAAGGTGCCGCCGCCGCCGGCCCGGAGCAATTAATGCGAGCCACCCCGTTACTATCACCACATGTAAACAAAGCTTTCGAACCTATTACACCTGCATATATGTCTTTAAACAACTATTTTCCATTTAAGATGAATTAAAACCTCTACTTATACTATCGATAAGTCTTTGTTATAAGTCATCACGATCAGGAATACTAAAACATCAAAAAGTTCAGGGAAGCATCTCCGTCTAAAATTCAAAATGACTAAAATAATATATAACGACTGCACAATAACACAAAGGGACGGCGACGAAGCCGCTTTGCTGCAATGAATATTAGTGGAGGGATGCGATAGAGTTTGGAAGATATGTGTCTAGATCGCGGCAGATGAAATTTCGTCGTCTTTGTCTACCCCATGGGAGACAGGCATGAGTTTATGTATAAACGTACAATCACGAGGTTAGGTAAATAGAGCACTAATCAACTTTTTTGGCGTCGAATGTTTCTTCAACATCTTCGCATTTAGAACAAAGGCTCTATTCTGGACGCCGAGCACCCCTGCAAACAATCAATGCACGCCACCCTAGATTTCCGTCAACACGGAGCGCATTACTGAGTAAATTTTCAGACCATTTTCCGGGCTCGGTGCGAGTAGCTATGTAACAAATAGCAAAAAAATCAATACACGGGTTATGTCCGGGAAACGAGCTGTCGGCTCACCTATAAATCCTACATTGTAGATGTACGTTATGTATGTTTGCGAGAGGTACATGTGGTGGTGTGCTTATATACTTACATCTGTGCTGGTATATGAACTAGTTCAGTCCAGAGATTAAATCTGGCTATATGTGAAGGTACGTAGATTGGACAATGGTTTCGACAGCCCATCAATGAAGCCTTTGAAACTGCCTCTGGGTAGCAACATGCGAAGTGCCCATCATCTGTTGTTTTGCTTACACTGGGTATGCTGTCGCCTGTACCTGTCTTCGTAGAGATTGCTAAGGCTCGGCTTGCCGAATTACCTCCGTCGATCGAATATCTTTAGGCTATTGCCGCAACATTGTTTGAAACTTGTCTTGGTTTGGTCGACATTTTGGACGCAATCTAAATTCGTCCCACTCAATAATTTCAAAATTGTCTGGTGACAAAAAGTTCGACACTTTTTGAATTTTGTCACCAGTCTCATGATCCCACTTGACTTGGCTATTCGTATTCGCTGTTGGATGTTTGTCGTATTTGAATACTTGACGTACATACAAATAAGTCGAATATTTTGTCAAGCATATGGCAATTATGACAAATACGCAAATACGAATAGCCAAGTGAATTATAAAGTGTCGAACTTTTTGAATTTTGTCACCAGACATATTGATAAGTACTAGCCTAAGGCACTGCACAGAACCGGATTCAGAATTCAAACTATCGTCAGGATTCGAAGTCGGATCACGGATCCGAAATCAAAACTGGATCCTTTAAAGTAAACACCAAAGTTGCTCGAAATGCTTTGTAGTAATATTGTTCGGTACAAAGTATTAATGCGAGTAGTAAACCAACAGTAATAGTCGTACAATGTAGGCGAGTCTTTACCTCTTATTGAGGCGCTGACATGAGCCAACTAGCGCCGCCAATCTTAAAAAAATCATATCTTCCAATATAATCAATTTTATTAAAAAAGCTACGTTCACATTGTTTATTGCTATAAATATTATTTTTTAAATGCTTATTTGTAACGTGATTCAATGTAGGTAAGTTGTAGTTCACAAATGTGCCAGAAACGGCCATTTTTCGCAAATATGTAAACTACAACTTACCTACATTGCATCACGTTACACATAAGCATTTAAAAAATAATATTTATAGTAATAAACAATGTGTTTTAATAAAATTGATTATATTGGAAGATATGATTTTTTAAAGATTGGCGGCGCTAGTTGGCTCTAGGAAGGCTCTTAATGATAAAACAGGTCTTGATTTAATTACTATGAAGTAATAAAGCGTTTATCGTGTTATGATTTTTCTCTTTTATTTTATTTGCGGAAACATGTATTTTTATAATATTTAATTTCTAATTATAAACATGTACTGAGGTAATAAAAATCGTGATCTGAAGACTGTAAATAAAACACAAAGATATAATAGGATTTTTGCTGTTAGAGAGAAAAAAGGAACATTTTTCAAAAAATGCCAGATCACTCTCTTGACTCACATTTTATTCAAAGAACACCACAAGTAGTTCTCTGCTAGCATTTTCCTTCTTTGAATCCGGGTATAGTCTATTAATCCTTACATCAATCCCGTGGGCCGAATCACTGCGTCCGATCCGATCCCGTCGACACGATCACATTACGAGACTGAAATCAAGATCGGGCCAACTAATCGTGACTTTCCATCACTGACCAGTGGATAGGAGAGTCTCTCTTTGTAGCTTACCTAACAGCAAAGACTTGAAATGTAGTAAAATAAGCAAAACTAAAAACTGTAAAAGCAAGCTTAGTTTAGCAAAATATATACATAGTAGTTTTCTAAGGCCAAGCGTTGTTAACTACATACAGTTTTCACTACTTTGTTCATAATTTGATAAGCATGGGCATCTTCCAGCCTTTAGTAGCGTGGGGATGCTCCGGGCCTCGCCCTCGGCGGAGCTCGGACTATGGCCTCGCAGATCGGCTCGGCCTTCGGCCTCGCAAAAGTTACTTGGAAGGTGAGGAGTTTTAACTGCTTGGCAAGGGGACGCTTCGGGCTTCGCCCTACGCAGAGACCAACGATATTTTGGCCCGACCCCAGATAAACTGGGAAGGGGGCACGGCAAAGAAGAAGTATATCACAGTTTATTCATTGTAACAAAAATAGCTTTTCACCTGACCCCAGAGACGACGGAATTACATCTGCTGCATTCATTGCAGCAAAACTGCTATGGCCCGCCCGCTATTTGCACCTATTTTCACGTTTTACGGTGACTATTAAGTACAGATTTTACCTAATGAAAGTGCATGTCAGTTGTCGTCAGTTCTGTAACACATACTTTGTAGTAAGTTCCTAGTAACTAAGTGACCACATTGTACATAATACTATTCTAAAAGGTGGTGTTGCTAGAAAGTTTACTACCATAGCTATGATGGCACCTTCTTCTTGCAAAATTGTGTAAACGTAAATTAAAAAAAGATACACAACGTACTTGCAGTAAACAAAACGTAACCGAAAAACATGGAATCCTATTGCGGATAATAAATGAAATGAGCTTCAAAATAGTATCGACTGGAAGTGAAGGTTCAAAAATAATCTTCGAAGACCGTATCGACATAACTCACCGCACTCAACGGTTTTAATCAACTGCAAAGTGAACCGACTTCTTGGGAAGAGGCACCGTAATGAAAATTTATGTTCAATGGGACTGTCAACAGCACATAAGCCTACACAAAACCTGAAATTCAGACCGTATTCCGCACGCACAGAGTATCCCGAAGTGACACACTCGATGTGCTATTGACTGTACGGGGCATTGAATAGGCTAGCACTCAGGCAAGTTCATTCAGTAATTCCCATGAAGGAGAAACGCCGCGCTTCATGGAGTGAGCCTAAAGTATATTTTGTACCTATGGGGGCGGGCAGATATCCCTTATTGTCACTTTCACTCTCATATGTACATCTCATTAAGCAATAAAGGCATTGCAAAGACAATTGCTTTTGTATGTTGTCTATTTAAAAAATTTACAATGCAAAAATTATCATGCAAGAGCGGAATCTACGTTGCCAATATGGCTGATTCCATCGGATGGTTCTTCGCTTCATGGTAATTCCCGATAAAAAGTTTTCTCTGCCAGTTTTTCCCCGTCATCCGGCGTCCTTTCGGTATCTATTTTGTGACAAATGGGAACTCTACGTGAAGAATAAGATAGGATAAGATAAATGGGGAGTTGTGTTCCGTTTCGTAAGCACTTTCTGGGGGCTTTCATAAAGGTAGAGTTCTGTGGTACCGTGGGTTTCTTTAAAGGTAGGTTTTTTCAGGTGAGCTAATGTATACCGAAGCCCAAATCAAGTGTCTTATTTTGTAAACAAAATCTACCCTACCCTACTAACATTTTAAGCTATTCTGTGATTATTGCACAGTTATTTCCACATTATTAGATCGGATAACTTTATTTTCACAATGATGAACAGGTTCGATCAATCAGTTCCTTCAGTCTTGTATCACAACAGGTAATTAGACGATCATATTTGTTTACAAAATAAGACACTTGATTTGGGCTGCGGCATAGTTATGATTTATATCAAATCGGTTCGAAAGATTGTACTCTACATATAACAGTACCTAACATATAACAGAAGTAAGCTACACATACATATAACAGTTGAGAACTTTCTCACTTAAGAGCTCAGCGTTGGCCCCAATTCAACCAAAATAATTCGACCGATATGTAGAGATTGCGAGTAAACTTTTGCGAAAAACGAAAAAAAAATCATTGTAAGTACCTACCTGGCGCATCGAAAATGTATTATTACAGCACTACCATAGAGCTCTACTTTTATAAAATACCAAGTGCGAGTCAGACGCGCGCACCGAAGCTTCCGTGCAAACAACTTACTTAACCCCGTAACTTTGCTCTAACGAAAAGATAAACTAGAATTAGAGACCAACTTAACTTTGCCATTATCAAACTATACCATACATCGACATACTCTTAGTTGATCATCTGCAAATATAAGTTAGTATTTACAAACCAAAAAATATTTTTGAGGAGATGTAATTTCAAACAGTTTTCGAATTTTTTTCTTTACTTGTGCTATAAGACCTAGCTTCTTGCCAAATTTCATGATTCTAGGTCAACGAGAAGTACCTCTTTTGATTGCGTTGACGTAGAAGTTTGATTTTTTCACGGCTGCATGAGGTTGCAGACCTGAGTAGAGAAAATGGCAACATGTGTACTCTAATCAGTGTTAGACCGTACCTATGCCTATCTATTAACTTAATGGCGACGCAATATAACAGCATATTGCAAGGCATTCCTGTAACGAAGTGGTGTATTCCCTTTTATACCACATTCTCACCATTAACACATAGAAACCACACAACTTCGACAGATACGAACGACTGCTCAGATCAATGGTAACACTTGCAGTATGATTTCAACTCTTACGACGCAGATAATAAGAACTGTCCAAAGTTCAAACTTGATGTGCTTTGGGCTGTACCACCATTTTCAGTAATTATAGACTAAACGCCTCGTGTACAGCAGTAGCGAGATTTATACATAATGTAACGTAAAGATAGGTAGTAAGCGAAACACCCCGCATGAACAACTCTTGTTCTACAAAATAATCACGTCTCGTACAAATCAATCAGTATACTACATTCACGCAAACTCCTACTCACGATCTCCTGTCACGTCGTCGCCGTGACCATACGAAAAATAAAATAAAATAAATAAATAAATTCACGCAAATAAATCTTTTGACATTGACTATAAAAACTACTGTGGTTGGTTAATCACAAAATATTTCGGTGCCAATTTCGGTGCCAATACATAACAGGCATCCTATAGCCTGATAAAAGACTTGATGGATTGACTTGATGGAATGGATGCTAAAAATAGTCGTTTTTTTGTTTCTGTAATAATTTAGAGCTATTTATAATTTATAATAGGATTCACTCTGAGCCAAAGCTCTACCTAATCCCCTCATCTGAGAATGAACGTCTTGGAGTAGACGGGAACAAATCGTCAAAGCATTCTTGAGACAAAGCCATGCGGGATCATCTGTCAGCTGAATTCTGTGTATGTTTGCCACAATCGTTCTCCTAGGTATCTACAGAGGCGCACATAGAGTCTGAGTTTTGAATGGGAAAGACCCCACTCTACTCACGTCGCCACGACACGGAATTATACTGTGGGGTATAGTGTTTATTGAATGAAATCAAGACTTAACCAAGACAAGGCTTCACAAAAAAATAATTGAGGTATTCTCTACTATCGCAGGCTTTGTGAGATTTTTATCCACCCAAAATATCACGATGGGTCACTTCGGTCCTGTTTTGCTTTTCGGAGGGCTTATAGATCCAGCTTTTCTCAACCTTCTCTTTTGGGGTAACAAACGGTCTCATCTAAAATAATATATGCTACCCATTAGTCCAAACTGGGTTTACTACACTCGTTCTCTGAATACTTCATATATTATAGCGCCGACAATTCCTATTTCCCATGTTATTGTTTTCATCGCCTTTAATCGCCAGGAGGATCCCTGGATGCATTGGAATTATGTACGGATCTTCATTTAAGAAAAAAATTCATTGGCGTCCCGGTAGACAGGGTGTGACCCAGATAACAATGTTGTTCTGTGGTATGACCCCACAAAGAAATATGACCACATTGAGGTACGTCTCTGTATATGCCACGTCTTTGTGAATGCGATGGACTAGCGCACAGGAATTCGATTTAGAACGGGCGTGCATAGCGTCTAGCATATAGGTAATGGCCTGTCGCCGACACTATCGTGACTTCCCACTGAGGTGAAACTGAGATTTGTTTCTTCTGAAATGTTATCTTCATCAACATCATCAGCCCGTATCAGTCCAATGCCACTCAACCTGACTCTCAGCCTTTTGTATCCAGTCTCTGCCAGTCACCTTGCTCAGGACATGCCCCATCTGTTCGGGGGGCGTCCCGCGCTATGTTTACCCGTTCGTGGCCTCCATTGGAGAATCTGTCTACGCCATCGGTTATCGGTTCTACGACAGACGTGACCAGCCCACTGCCACTTCAGCTTGTTGTTTCTATGAGCAATGTCTATCTCTGGCGGATATAGGTAATAATTTCTTATTCTATCTACCAGAGAAATGCCAAGGATAGATGACTAAGATTGGTTTCTTCCGAAATGTTATGTATTCTTCTATGTATTTATTACGGTATTGTATATATTCTTCATATTATACTTTCTTTACTTTACAATTTCGCTCACATTATGCGGAACCCCCGATATAATCCAGGGCAAGATTAGTGGGAAGAGGAGCGTTGGCAGGAGAAGACACTCTTGGCTAAAGAATTTACGTGATAGGTTCGGCTGCAGCACCGGCTCCTTGTTCCGGTCAGCCGTTCAGAGGGTGAAAATTGCCATGATGTTGTCCAACTTTTGATGAGAAGAGAAACGTTGAGAAAAAAGAAGATTTATTGTTCAATATAAGTAAGATAGGTATTTGTTTTAGTTGCTCCGATCCGGAATTTACCTTGGACAGGTTAACAAAGTTAACCGGGAAAATGTCGATCCACAGCTATAAATAAATTCTTCTGTTTCATGTATCACTTCCCCTTCAGGTCGAAAATACATGTTTATTATGTGAGCCTTATGTGAGCAATGCTAACACGAGCGAGACAACAGCAACTTTTATTAGGCGAGGCGATGGCTCTCTGTCCCCTGATCGATAAGTGTTCGTGATCATAATTGTACAAAAATCTATTTTTGTAATTGTCGCACTTATTAGCTGGCAGCTAAATTGACCCAAAATGGCGGCATTTCGTGAAAATCTACGGTGAAAACAGACTCGACAAAAAGAAAGAAAAAAACTTGATGTGCTTTCGACTATACAATTGTAAATATCGTTTACATTTTCGCCGCCATTTTGAGTTAACTTAGCTTCCGTGGTCTGTACTTACATATGCTAATGTAAGTTTGGGATATGGACAAAATCAATGTATGTAGTATGCGAAGCATTGAAATCTCGAGGGATTGAATGTGAAGATGGAGCTGTGTAATTTTAATGTGTGCATTAGGTTTTTTTATTATTATTAGGGTTTATATTGTATTTAATTAGTTTTTATGTCTATTATTCTATAACTTTCTGTTATTGTCAGGTTATTGTTTTAAGTAGGCACATAGTATATATAATAAAATTGAAATCTCTGAAACTTCTAATTACTTATTACAAAACCTATCCCTACAACAATTTTCTATTTTTGTCAATCTTGCATATACTGTAGATTTTCAATTTTCGTCACATCATAGTATCAATCAATTTGCTTTCAACATGATTTTATACGATTTGTGGACGTCATCGGTCATTCCGTAAATACAGGGTGTCCTTGAATTCATTCGACAAATTGAAACTGGGGTTTGTACTCATGATAAATATTAAATTGGTAAGGTTTTTTAGTAAATCAAAACTGCAAAAAATTTAACAAAGTATGTCACAAGTCAGACAGACTTTAAAATTGAATAAGTATTAGGTCAAATTCCAGTGAAAGAAATCGTTGCAAAAATTTAAAAAAACCTTATAATGTAAAAACTCCAAAACACAGTAAATCACATCACATTAATAATT